>JALPQD010000069.1:894885-1272385 GCA_023101885.1 Typhlomys cinereus | reverse complement strand
GCTGGAGTTGAACTATGGTATTTCTACATTTACCATGTGTGAGACTTCTGGGCTCAATTCCCAGAAAGAAATAAAAAGCATTAGTTTTTAATTTTGGAGAACATAAATGTATTAATTTATTCTTTTATAGATCATACTTTTGGAATCATAGCTAAGATATTTTCCCTAACATAGGACATAGAAAAGGACATACTGTGGCCTGAGATAAAGGATATGGGGTGAAACCAGCCATGGAGTGGACACTGGACCAGAGATGAAGAGATCCAGTTGCAGATCATAAAACAGAGGGTGAAAACAAACAGTCTAGTAGATATGGATGGCTAGCTTAGTACCATTCCCATCTCCTAGTGTGCCTTCTTCTGCTGCAGAGTCTAGAAGGCTGAGAATATTTCTGTTAATAATTTACAGCTAGTTATATATACTTGGATCAGATTTAAAGTGTAGAAGTGAGACAAAGGCCATCCTGCTGCTTTATTTTGC
Organism: Typhlomys cinereus; assembly: GCA_023101885.1. Lineage (NCBI taxonomy): Eukaryota > Metazoa > Chordata > Mammalia > Rodentia > Platacanthomyidae > Typhlomys > Typhlomys cinereus. The sequence continues at coordinate 1,271,905 of JALPQD010000069.1, read as the reverse complement.
AGCTAAGTCAGTAGATGTGACAAATGTCTATAGCAACAATCCTGTGACAGCTCTAGCTGTGCAAATATTGGAGTTGGTTGCATCAGAATACAATAGTGGCAGTGTCTTGATATAGCTGTCACATCCCCAGATTGCTGATGAAGTTCTCTCTCTCTCTCTCTTTCTTTCTTTTTCTTTGACTTAGAGGTATGAGTTTTATTCAAGCTGAGGACCTGGTGGCCAAGGGAATCATAGTTTAGCCTTCAGGCGGGAGAGCGTTAGAAGAGGTAGCTTAAAGTTGGAGAGACCAGGGAGATAGCTGCCATGGACAGCATAGCAGGAGGAAGTCTGAAGAGAAAAGCTTCTCATTCTTAAACCCAGTCATCAGAGACTGCTCCCAGCCACAGCAGTAGCAGCCTCCCTGGCACAGCACTTCTGACATGTTCTCAAGTTTCAGCTCAGATGAATTATTTTCAGCTTTCTGAAGGGTATTTGAGCACTTACAGTGTGTGTGAAATTTGTGTATGCGTGTGTGTGTGTGTGTGTGTTCACACACATACATCTGGAGGGGTTTTATTTCCTATACTGATTCCTGAACAGCATTCATCAGGATGTATCTGGAAGAAGTGGTGCTGCAGTTAGCCTGTACTTTTGCCAATAAACTCACAACCAAACAATTTAAAAGAACAAGGGGGTGGGTGGGAGGGGGAGGCTGGAGAGGTGGCTCAGGGATTAAGCTTCTGCCTTGCAGGCAGAAGGTCTTGGGTTCGGATCCTAGACCCCACGTATAGATGGAAGCGGGGGCGGCCTGCGTTTCTGGTTCTGGTAGGGCGGAGCCTGTGAATCCTGGGGCAGAGTAAACAAGGAGGAGGTGGAGGCAGTCCATGGTGGTTCCCAAACTCGCCTGTGGTTCTACACACACACATATGCGCACACACATGCACAATTGCATAAATAATAAAAAAATTAAAAGAATAACGGGTTTAATTCTAGCTCACAATCGTCTGGTTACAGTTCCTCGTCCAGCTTGGCAGGAGAATGTGTTTACTAACACCAAGGGCTGAAGGAACTGGCTACAACATATCCACGGGATTGCTGAGAGGGACAATCCTCCCTTGCCAGACCAGCACGTCTGGCTAAGTATGCCAAAGAATGCCAATTTCCTTACCCAGTTCCTTCCATCTTATCCAACTGCTCAGGGACTAGTCACATCTATTAGGAGTTGGGTCTCCTCATCAACCAGATAATCTCCTGCAGGCTTGCTCTGGGCTTAACTCAACTAACAATTCTTCAAAAATGTGCCCAGAGTTCTGAGTCCTTAATGATCAAGTTGACACCTGCAACTAGCTATGACAAATGGTAAAGAGTAAAAAATTTCCCACCACGTGGGATGAAGGTGAAACTGTAAACGTTACTAATTTGTTTCATGAGCATGAAACAGACATGAAATGCTGTAGCTAGACAAAGGAATACATTCCTGCCCTGAGGAGCTTGCACAGTTTGATGATCTCATGGTATGATGAAAGAGACATGTTAGGGTAGTTTGTGCTCCCAGGGATGTGCTTAACCATATTTGGTAGAGAAGTCATGAAAGAGATGACCTTTAAATTTGGTTTTAATATAGGTATAAGAATCAGTCAGCAAGGAAAAAAAGAGCATTCTGTCTGCAACAGGGCATATTATTAAGAAAGACAATTTTCGTTGTTGTTTCTTAAAACAGTTCACTCTGTAGCCCTAACTGGCCTGGAACTCACTGTGTAGACCTGACTGGCATCAAGTTGTTGGCAATCCTCCTGCCTCTTCCTCTGGAAAGAACGTCGAGAGTACAGGTAAGTGGTACCACAGTTGGATAGGAAAAAAATGTCTGTATTCATATTTCCCTATATAGTTCCCCCCCCCCAAAGAAATAAACAAAGAGGAAGTGTTTTTAAATACCTGAGGAAGGATGGAGAATAATGTAAAGGCTTTGTAGATGTGTGTGAGGGGTAAGGTGGGAGCAGGTGGAGCAGAAGTGAGTGAGTGTTTATTTAGGCAGAATCTCATATAGCCCAGCCTTCTGGTCGAAGATGAGGATGACCTTGAATATCTTCTGATCCTCCTGCCCACACCTGGAAATGCAGGCGAGTGCCACTAGGCCCAGTTCTAAGTGGTGCTAGAATTCGAAACCAGAACTTCATGCATGTTTAAGTAAGCACTCTACCGACTGAGTCACATTCCCCTGTCCAGGAGTAAGAATTCTTTTTTTTTTTTAATATTTTTTTAAACTTTATTTTTTATTTATTTATTTACTTACTTATTGTGTTCATCCTGGATTGCTTCTGCCTCCTTGTTGCTTGGCTCTGAGATTTCCCAGACTCTGCCCACTAGGTGTTTCCATTTGTACGTGGAACCTGGGATCGGAACTCAGGACCTTCTGCTTGTAAAGCAGTCTAACCCCTGAGCCATCTCTCCAGCCCTGTCCAGGAGTAAGAATTCTTTATAGAAAGAGATGCTTAAATGATTCTGATCTTCCCAAGAAACTAAGGGTAGGGCATCCTTAAACTGACCTCAACTCTGTTAGCTTCGTTATTCCCAAACTTCTTACAAGAGAATCTGAATGATATAAAGTTCTGAAGCCAAAGCCTAATGTCAGCATCAGGTTAGCTACTTACTTACTAGACAGCTCTTTAGTCTGCTTACTCCTCTTTATAATCAATAACAACAGCAATAACAATATTCACTTGGGCAGCATATATGCTAAAAATGGACCAATGCAGAGATACAGGGAGATTAGCATGGCACCTGCCCAAGGATGACACCCGAATTTGTGAAGCATTTTATAAATATATATATCTTTTTTAATTGGGGACAGGTGTAGAAATGAAATGAAATTAGGAAAATAATATCTCTCTACCTGGATGTTGTAACAATCAGATAAGACAATGATAGACAATATTAAAATTATAAAACACTATAAAACATTCAGCACTATTTTTATATAACAGATAACTAAGTCTGAATCTATTCTTGACTTTTGTTTATCCTCCTGCACTAATTTGGTTCAATTCCTGTCTTCTGTATTCTTCTCCATATGGTTTCTGTAGACTTTTCTGGACCCTGAAATGCCCCCCACTGGCATCTTCCCAAAGAGTGTTCTTAAAGATTTTCTAAGATGGGATGTGGTGGCAAATGCCTGGGGCAGAAAAATTTTGAATTTAAAGTTTGCCTGGGTCACACAGGAAGATCTTGTCTCAAGCAAACAAATGAACAACCCTAACTTGGACACAGGGCTATCTACCAAAAAAAGTGCATAGATTCTTTAGCTATTCACAAGACTTTCTAGCTTTATCATTTCATTACCCACTCTGTACTCATTAAATTTCTTACTATTGCTCAAGCATCCCACACTATTTCATTATTTTTCCTTTTCCCTTCTCTAATACTTTTTTTGCTTGCCTCATCACCCTTCTTTCCATCTCCTCCATACTGTTCACACTTTCCTATCTGATCTATTCATTCACTCTTTAGCCCGTATAGTACTGCCATCTTGTCCCAAAAGCCTTCCTCTGTAGCTTCTTCAGTTTTCTCAGTTGCACTTTGTCTGCATTTCTATTACAACCCTTACCACACTGTTTTGTAAATATGAGCTGGAGTGTCTAGTAGATTTCTCCCAGACTGTAACACCTGAAAAAAGAACACCTGTTCATCGCTAGATCGTCGTTACTATTTGAAACAAATGGACATTTATAGTTGAAGAAAAAATTCAACAGTTCATTTGAATGATTAGAAGTAGCTAAGATAGAAAAAGGAGGTTGAAGAGAGACTAAGGTTTGGAGTTTATTACATAAACTTTAATGTACTATGGGGGGGAAGCATTAGGTAGGAAGTTTACACAATCTAGTGAAGTCTAGAGGAGTCCTAGAGTATATAAGTCTGGTGGTTAAGCTTGAGCAATCAAAATTAAAAATAAAAACTAGGAACTAAGACACTACACAGTGATGAATGCACTGCTGTTGAGTGCCCTGACAAATTTGTCTTTCTGCTAGACGTTACTTAGGTGCCCATGACAAATAACTAATGAATCATTTTCCTCTTGAATTCTCTATTTTTGTCTAATTAAGAGTCTACTTTTTTTCATATCTCTGTTCTGAAAAAAACCATTGCAGGAGTTGGGAGAGCGTATGTTTGGGATGGTGGAGAAGGAAAATCAAGAATAAAGTGCATTAATTTGTCCAACTGATTAGATGAGGAAGAACTTCAGTCATCTGTAAGGATACTTTTTGATTGTCAACAGCAGAAATCTGATGTGGACTGACAGGAAAAAGAAAATTTAGTGGCTTTACTAGCATCTCTCTACTGATGGTTTCCAAATTGATTATTAGGGTTTTGGCTCATCAATTTCATATATATCCAATTGCCTAATGAATCATTGTACCTAGATGTTCAATAAGTAAACTGAACTTACATAGTCTTAGTGCTCTCATAACTCCTCCATTTCCACTGAGGAAAAGTACTTGCGTATATGGTAGCTCGAGAATGATAGTGGGATCATCCTTGATTGCTCTTCCAGCTTATTGTTTTGAGGTTGGGTCTCTAATTAAACCCTGGGCTTGCTTTGGGTTAGTTTGGCTAACCAGCTTGCTTCGAAATTTTCTGTAGATAGAATTATAGGTGGATTGTCACACATGCCTGGTATTTTTACATAAGATCTGTGGATCTGAATTCCAGTCCATTTGTTTACAGGACAAGCAGTTTAACCACTGAGTCATCTCCTCAGCTCTTAACTTGTTTATTGGTATCTATTCATTGTACATAGCATTGTATTTCATACAGATATTTTTATTTTTACTAATACTGATTGCTAATACTTATACCTCTCACTTAGGTTATCTACATCTCCTATACAGAATATAAATTACAAATACACACAGAATATAAATTATAGATTATAGAAGGTATGCTCTTTTTGTTCACAGATGTATCTTGAATAATCACAATAGTATCTAACATGTAATAAGGCTTTAAACAAATATTTGTTGAGTGAATAAAACGCTAAGTGATAGCTTTTGGCATGCTTAGATCTTAGCACGTCATTAGAATGCAATCTTGATCTCTTTCCTTTTCCTCTGTGGTGGCTTCATCCTCAGGCATGCTTGAGGTGTGGTAAGTGATGGTAAGAGGCAAGAGCAGGTATAGGTTTTCGCTGTAATGGCAGCCTAAATGAGAGTGTATCTTTGCCTTGAAAATTAGTTTATCAGCTGAGCTCAGATAGTCTCTAAAATTGGGTGGGTGAGGATAAGTAGAGCCTCCTTGAATGGGAGCAAGTTCAGCTCCACTGGATTGAGTATAGGGAATAGAGATCCCCCCATCAAAAAAAAAAAAAACAAAAAAAAAACAAAGCAGCAACAAAAAACAACTGAGGTGCTATCCCAATGAAGAAACGTGAAGTCTAACAGAAATGACAGATATCCATCACATAATCGCCTGTTAGCCAATAAGCCAGAACTATGTTTTTCTTCTTTCTCTCCATTTTTACACCAGTCAGATGAATCTCTGAATACTGATGAGACCTTCTAAATGCCTTTCACCTGTCTCTGCCCTGTCTGTAAGGGGTCTTCCTTGTTCCTGGGTGCCTACTTCATACACATCACCCTCATGACTAATCTACCTATCTGTCTATCTATCATCTGTGTGGGTGCACATGTGTCATGGCATTCATGTGGAGGTCAGAGGACAACCTGAGAGATTTGGCTCTCTCCTTCTACAATGTGGACTCTGTGAATTAAACTCAGGTTATCAGACTAGGCAGCATCTTAATATCTTAATTCTGCTGAGCCATCTCCAAGGCCCAATTTTTCTTTCTCTTCTTCTTCTTCTCTCTCTCTCTCTTTCTCTCTCTCTCTCTCAATAGAATGGCAGAATACCTACTGTCAAAACCAGAGCCAGTGAAGGACATACAACTCTGGTGTATGATGCACTTGAATCTTTGTGCTTCCCAGGGAGAAGATACTGCTGGAATTCACAGTAGAGATGAGAGTATCAGAGTCAGGAGGTGAGCCTGCAGTCTTCAGTTCCACTGCAGAGCTAGCAGACAGGGGCAGAGTGGAAGGGCCTAACATCTGAGTATCCACTAAAGCCAATTTGTTCGATGCTCCAGGTGCATTAAGGGAAGATTGAGTCTAGAAGACATATGTGGATAATTTAATAACAAAACCCTTTGTGAGCCCGAAACAGACATTAGGTCACAATAATCATTTTAATTATACTTTCAAATGGGTATTTTTTAAACTTCATTCAACAAACTCATCAGTGCAGTAACTTCTCTAAGGTCACATACAGGGTCCTCACGATTTTCTTTTCTTTCTTTCTTAAGACAAGGTCTTATGTAGATCCGGGCGGACTGGTATTCACAGCAATCCTCCTGCCTCAGCCTCCCGAGTGTTGAGATCGCATCTATGAGCCACCACTATTATTCTTTGTAGATGCAGCCTCTCTCCTGAGCGTCTTAGTGTTTCCACTTTTCTTTGTTCACTGTTCCCCATACGAACTTTCAAGTTTATGCCTCACACCCGGCAGGAGGTGTGGTGATTGGATGCCCACTAGCGCCGCCAGGGCGCGCTCGGAGCCAGGCGCGAGGCTGCGGAGGGCGGGAGGCACTGTGATTGGCAAGTTCGGCCCTCAATCAGTTGTGGACGGGGCGGGGCGGGCCGCCCAGGAGGGCCGTGGGCGGGAGGCGGGGCCTGCATGAACCAGGCGCGCGGCTGGCGAGCGGCAGTAGGCGCTCGCTCGCGGGGAAGTCTGAGTCCCGGAGAGTAGTGGGTGGGAGGAAGCGGAGTGGTGGGGGGAGGGAGAGCGCGGGAGGTGGGGAGGGGCAGCGCCGGCGCGGCGCGGCGCGGCGGGATCCGCGAGCAGCGGTGCACTTCTTCGCCTCCGCCGCCCGCGGGAGCTCCGGACGCCCCTGGAGGGGCGGAGGAACCGGGACCTGGGGAGCCAGCGCTAAGGAAGAAGCCAGGCCAAGTGGCCAACTCTGAGGCCCCCCCTTCACAGGCGTGGAGGTGGGGGGCTGAGGCCCCCGAAGGGGGTTCGCCGCGATGGGCAACCTGGAGAGCGCCGAGGGGAGCCCGGGCGAACCACCCGCAGTCCCGTTGCTGCTGCCGCCCGGCAAGATGCCGATGCCCGAGCCCTGTGAGCTGGAGGAGAGATTCGCCCTGGTACTGGTGAGAACGGAGGCCAGCTCCTTCCCTTTCTCCCGCCCCTTCCCCGGGTCCCGACCCCCCGGGTGGAACTTCGTGCCTGACTTGGTTCCGCCCACCCCTCAGTGAGGGTCCTACGGACCGGCCTTCCCGGGGCAGCCGCTGGCGGCCCTGGACAGTCCTGTCGAGAGACCTTGGGACGTTCAGAAGGAGGGGTCCCCCAGACTGGGACCTCCCTAGAATCCAGACGTCTTTCCGCCTTCTCCAGCTGCCCTGAGCACGTCTTCCCCCACTTCCTTTCAGTCTTCCCCGTCCGGTCCCAGAATTCTATTCCCGGACCTCACTAGTGGGGCGATTTCGGAAGCACCGAGCCGTTTGTTCTTTAGCCCCCGTCTGCTCTTCCTTTGGTGGGAACATGGAGGCTTCCTGGAGAGTGGTCCCGCGCCCAGCCTAGCCCAGATGTTTGAGGGAAGAAGGGGAATGGAGAGGGGGCTGGCAGCTCACATACGGGGTGGAACGGAGTGATGCCTTTCTACTCGTTTCAGAACCGCCTGCAGGCATCCTGCTAAGTTACAGTGGGTTTGCCTAGGCTGCACATGTGGATTAGCCATTTCACTAGGGTATTTTTTTCCAATTGAAACAATACACAAGCCATCCCGCCTCCTTTTTTTTTTTTTTTTTTTTTTCGCCGCTTTTCATGTTAAGCCTTAGTGACTGGTTTGTGTTCCTTTGCCTGTGCTACTTTGTAGTCTTTTTGTGACTTTCAAAATGGTCTTTATAGATTTTTTTTTTTTGAGCTGACTTTTTGGGATTCTTTGGTGTGAGAATTGGGCATTGATGTGAGTAGCGAAGTTATAAGCTGGTAAGACTGGGAAGAAAAAGCTGGGACATATGTTGAAGCTACATAGGAGGTTTTAGAGAAGAAAATGGAACATTTGTTCACAGATAAATCTTTGACAAATTTAGGGAAATGGTGCTCCGTTCCCCCAAAGAACCCCATAAGAGTCAGTAATAGTTCTGGCATATTGTTGGTATGGCCCGAAGGGCTGGCTTTTCCTTTGGCTGGGAGGAGGGATAAGTGGTAGTCTTAGCAGCCTTATTGGATTTCATCTGCCTTGGAAGAGGGAGATTAGATCTGTTGGCAGCCGTAGAGCTGTCTAGAGATCTTGGCCTCGGCGATGGTGGGGAGCGTGACATCAGCCCCCTGGCACCAGCTCTACCTCAGAGAAGGTCCAGGATGTTCCAAAGGGAAGCCATGTCACTGGCACCTCTCTGCCTGCCAGTTCTGCGAAGGGCCAAAGGGATCTGGGCCACACATCCTGTGGCCCTGTGCATTTCCCTAGTCGCAGAGAAGATGGGGTGAGTCAGTGATTACTGATATGTTGTGACCATCTGAAATTTGGCTGGGGACCTATTGGGACTCAGTGCCCTTGAGAACAAGAGCTCAACTGTTGGGAAAAAGAGTAGGAGGTAATCTGTACTCCAGTAGGGCTTGTAAAAACTCCCAGCAAGTCCACAGCAGCTAGCTGTAGACATTAGAGTAAGAGAATTGGTCAAAGGTAGATTAAGCGGGAGGCTGTCTGAGGTGGGGATTGCCAGGCTCTCTGAGAACATAAAATCAGAACCTATCTTGTATGTCCTCGTTGGAGCATGGTTAGCCTGCTTGTTTAGCTTGCAAATTGATGGCTTAATATTCACATAATGCCCTTAGTCTCATGGTTACCACCCAGCCATCCCAGGTCAAGCAGGAGGCAGGACCACACACTTGCAAACCTTCCTGTATATAAAGTATTGATTTGTTTCCTCGTGGTTTTTGTTTGGGTCTTGTTTCTGTATGCCTGAACTGCTACCTGCCTGAACAGGGCAGACCATTAGCCCTCTCAAGAGGGAGGATTTGACTTCAATTTTCTGTCATAGAAACTACTTTCTTGGGTATTTCAGTTCTTTTTCCAGGAATTCTTAAAGATGTCTCTTTCTGCTGATCCTGAAAGGTACCCTTTCCTGCTATGCTTTGGGAACAGTACCAATTGTGGATTAGATGTTTGGCCCAGGTGTGTGTGTGTGTGAGAGAGAGAGAGACAGAGAGAGACAGAGAGAGAGACAGAAAGTTCGTATACGTATAAAGGCCAGAGATCAAAGTCAGGTGTCTCCTATTCTCCATCTTATTTTTTGAGATTGGGTCTGTAATTGAACCTAGAGCTCATGGGTTGCTAGACTGACTGGCCATCAATTTCTGTATCTTCCTATTTCCTAGTCCTGGGGCTACAGGTGCCAAACTGCCATTGTGGCTTCTTAGAAACAGCGCATTCTAGCTTCTTACATGGTTGGTGAACTCAGGTAAATTACAGAGAGCACTTACCCATTGAGTCATCTCTCCAGACCTAGTTGTATTTCTTGAATAATCAGAAGCATGGTATAACACGGTAGGAAAAGCAAGCAGTCAGTCTTACCACTTTGGGAACCTGTAAAATGGGCTAAGAATTTCTGTCCTGATGGGACTGTGTGAACTAGATGTATGTAAGGTCCCTGGAACCCACTAGATGTTCTTGTAGATTAATTTTTTTTTCCCTTCTTGATGCTGTGAAGCAAGCTGCTCCTTTTTTGTTCTTGTTTTGTCAACTTTAATTGGTTGGGTTTTGGAAGAAGCTGATTAATGAGTTTGGAGTAGCACACTGGCTGTACATACGGATTCTCAAGTTTGAGGGCATTCAAGTATAGTTTCTTTCGCTCTCTATTTGACATTAAGCAAGTTAGTATTTAATCTTTTTGAGTTCCACTTTCCTATAATGGGGCAATAATAGCACTTGCCTCATGAGTTGGTGTGTGGATTTAATGAAAGTGGAAGTCAACTATTTACCAGAATGTGGCATCTACTGTATGTCCAGTAAGTGTTAACTTTGAAGTTTATTTATCAACAGTGACTTGAGGTGTTTTAGGATTAGAAATCTGATAAAGGCAGTTACCTTGTGCTGTATATCCAGTCCCAGAATATGTCTGTTCTTGTCAGATGGAGGGCTTCCTGAATCCCACTGTATTTATGGAAACCCCCCTGAAAAATACCCTGACTGGGGAAGTTGTATCATTGCTGAGTCAAGACCACAGGCTTCTGGTACAGACATATGATCAGACCCACAGCCTGTCAGCAGAGGTTGGAGAGCCCGAGGATGTGAGGTGATTTGTTCAGGATGCTGGTTCTAAGAATCCTAACCCAGGTTTGCCCCTTAAACTAGGGATTCCCTATTGGTGTTTGGGCACAGGTGTGCCAGCATACTGGTTCTCCTTATTTTTAGGAACGGCTGAAGTCCTGATTGTTCTCCTCTGTGACTTGATATGAAACAGTTGGTAAAGCTGGGATCCTTGCTTGCTTTCCTGTTGGTATGGCAATTCTCAGTCTGTTAAGTTTGAATTTGGATCAACTGTTGGAATTCCACTTCATTAATACCAAAACGAGAGCGATTCTCTGATCTGATCTAATTTGTGTTTTGGACCCAGGCAGATTATGTCCCAAACTCAGTTGCTCAGAACTAATACTCTGGCCAGTATTAGATTTATCTTAAGTAGAGAAGAAAGGCAGAAGGTCAGGGCCCTGAAAGAATCACTGCCTTTGAGATGTTTGCACCCAGATTTTTCTCTTTGTTGACTTATTAAAGACTCACAACTGATTTTGAAGGTTCTGCCAGGAAAAACAGAAACAAACAAACAAAACCCCCCACAAACACCTCCTGTTACCCCCCAGGGAGCAGCTCTCTGCTCAAGGGGGGCTGTGTGACAGGACTCCTCCTGCTCCAGCTTCTCACATTTCTCTGGTGATGACTGATGACTTGGGCTTTGCCATAAGCGTCACAGCTAAGCCACACTGGGTTGTCTGAGAAGTGTGGAGGGGCCTCCTTTGACTCAGAAAGGGGCTGGGAAAAACTTGGACTAAATATCAGGTTCCAAATCACCATGGTGGAATTTCTTCCTCTAGCTTTGGGTTTTGTGGTCAATTAGTTCAGGCTGAAGTAGGACTTCTGGGAGGGAAAGGACTCTTGGTAGCAGCTGGTCAGAGGAACCTTCTAGGCTACAAGGAGGAGCCTCACTCCTTTGACCCTCAGTGTTCTTGTCTTTACCTTCTACATATCCTTGCTTCTTGCTGTTGTTTTGCAATCTTGCTCCTGCAGTGTGTGTGAACTCAGGATCTTCTGCTTGCAAGGTAGAGGCTTAATCTTTTTTACCACCTAGCCCTCAGCTTAATTATCATAAACATTAAATGCTTACATATGAAGACAGACTAGGGGTAACTAGATCTCATAGTCCCCCTTCCCAATGTGACCCAATGTGATTCTCCTTTTTCTGCTTTTCACTATTAAAAAGAATAATAAAATGCTGTCCATCAGGTGAATGCACCATTATTTACTCAGCTTCAGTCCTGTTATTGAACATTAGTTAGTTTTTCTGTTCCATTTGCTATCATAATGCCGTGTGAACATCTTGATATACAGTTTTTCAATATTTCCAGCCTCCTTAGGATAGAAACTTAAAATCAAACTTGCTAGATTATAGGCTGTACTAGGTGTTTTTAAGGTTCTAAAATATATTTCCAAATTGTCTTTTAAAAAGAATACTGGGGGTAGAGAGATGGCTCAGGTGTTAAGTCTGCCTTGAAAGCAGAAGGACCTGAGTTTGAATCCCAGGTCCCATGTAAAAACACCAAGCTGAAATGGTGGCAGCCTGCACTTTGGACCTGGTGGGCAGAGCCTGGGAAAGCCCAGAGCAAAGCAAGGAAGAGGTAGAAGCAATCCAGGATGATTTCCGAAGTCACCCTTGTACCCTTGTTCTTCCACAGGGATGCACAGTGCCCTCTGAAACACACACACACACACACACACACACACACACACACACAGAGAGAGAGAGAGAGAAAATAAATAGGTAAAGTTTAAAAAATGAAAAGAATACTGGCTGGGAACCTTAGGGCCCAGAGCTAAACAGGTGAAGAGGAGTGCTCCTATCAGTGGGTTTGCCCAAGGAAAGGCCACTTGGTCTGCCACAGAGGCCGAACCCCCACTAGAGCAGATGATACAGAGGGAACCCTGGGACCCATAGAGGCAGATAGACAGGAAGGTGGGAAGGAATGGGATAGATGAAGTTAAGGGAGGGAGGGAGGGAAGGAGGGAGAAAAAGGGAAAGGGCAAAGATAATTACCCAATATGTTTGTAAAACTAGGGGAAAAAAATCTTAAAATTAAAAAAAATTAATACTGGTAGCTGGGCCTGGAGGCTCACGCCTGTCATCTCAGTAGTTAGGATGCAGAGGCAGAAGGATCATTTTAAGTTCAAGGCCAGCCTGTTCTATCTACATAGTAAGTTCCTGGTCAGCCAGGAATACTTGGGAAAACCTGTCTCAAATAACAGAGAGAGAGGGAGGAGAGGGGAGGAGAGGGGGAGAAAAGGAGAAAGGAAAGGAAAAAGGAAGGAAGGAAGAAGGAAGTGAGGGAGGCTGGCTGGCTGGCTGCTAGGTATTAATAGCATGTGCCTGAAATCCCAGCACTCAGGAGGCTAAGGAAGGAGAATGGTAAATTCAAGACCTGCCCAGGCTACATAGTGAGATCCTATCTCCAAAAATAGGTGCCCCCCCAAAAAAGTGTTTGCTTTCAGAGAGAGGGAATAAGAGTGAGAATAGTTTCTTTCCTCCTGGTTATGAAAATAATACATGTTAACTAAGTAATTGGAAACTGGTGAAAGGTTGTAAGGAGAATTAACTGAACTAGTGAGATAGCTCAGCAGGTAAAGTACTGCTGGAAAACCTGGTGACCTAAGTTTGATTCTTGCAACCCACATGGTAAAAGAAGAGAACTGACTTCAAAAATTGTCCTTTGACTTCACCCATGCACCATGGCATGCAGTGTGTGCTCTTTCTAACAAATAAATATAAAAGAACTATATTCTTAAAAGATTACTGTCTACAAGTAATTTTTTGTTTTGTTGATTTTTTTTTCTATTAGTCACCTAACAAGAGTGTAATTTAACGCTCTTCAGATTGTGTAAGTTGTTTTTCCTTAAAATTTTAGGTACTTTTCTTATTTGTTGAAATGTAAAATATAAGGGCTTCATGGCTACTTAGTACTCTATCACAGAGTGTTACTGTGTTATCCTGCATATTTTTTTTTGCTATTACAAATAGCATTGTGATGGATCTCCTATACATAAATATTTGCATCACCCCCGATAATAGATAAATTTCTACAAGAGGTATTATGGGTCAAAGGGTATATGCTCTTTTAATTTCTTTTTCTTCTCTTTTTTGTTATTTGGTATTTTTAAAAGCTGTCAAGAATTATACCTCTAATAAAAGTTGTGTCTATTACCTTTTCTGTCCATTGATAATAAATTTACTATTTCTCTCTCCCCTCTTTCTCGTCTTCTTTTCCTCTCACTGTGCTAAGGAGTCTTGCCCAAGACTTCATGTGAGGCAAGTAAGTTTTCTGTCACTTATCTGTATCCCTAGCCCTCCTTTTCTCTATAAGCTAACCATTTCTTGATTGGTTAGCTTTTTAAAAACCTTCGGTAATCTCATTAACAAAAAATGGTATGTTTGTTTGACTCTGCATTTTTTCTGAATATTTTATCCTAAAATGTTTGTTCTCTGTTGGAGCTTTAGTATATATCTATATATTTATGTGATAGGTGTATATGTTTTCACAGTTTAACAATTTTTACCTATGAAAACACACAGGACTATTTCATAAGGATAAAATACCGTGGAATTGCTTCCCATCCCTTTCAGTCTTTTGCCTCCCTTTCTGGGATGAAAGCCCCTTCAGCTCTGGACGTCCCAAGTCTGCATCCTGAAGCTGGGGCTGTCCAGGTCACACCAGTGCTTTGCCTGTGAGAGAACAACTGCTAGAGCTGGTGAGAACAGGAACTGGTCTGGCAGAAATAACTAATCTTCAGAGAAGTGAGAAAAAAAAAAAAAGCCCAGGTGCAGAGGAAATGAGACCACAGGCCTTCCCCTGAGGTTACCTGGGATTGCAGGGCAGAGCTGGGGTCCTGGTTGGTCCTGTGGCTGAGACCCAAGTGTCTGCCCCAGGCCTGAGTGTGGTAAGCTGTGGGGCAGCAGAGCATGTCGTCTGCTCTGCCAAGCTTGTCACCTTCATTCTGTAGAGACACTTCTTCCAAGTCTGAGCTGAGCAGCAACAGCAGAGACAGGAAAAAGCCTGCTTTCATTCTGGTTTGGGAATGCTTTAGAAAAGGGGAAGAACCTTGTTGTTTGATGATAAGAATGGGTGTTGAGGTCACATAGCTTCTCTGTAAACAAGGCAGCTGGAATTCTGGAGTTTGTCTCCTTTGCTTTCCTATTACTAGGAGAGTAACTCCCCCAAGAAAGGTGTGGAGGTATCAAACTGCCTGTCTTTGTGTCATTTTTCCATTGTCTTTCTGTCCTCCCTTCCCTCTTCCAGGCTGTCTTACAGCTTCTGTCATGGAACAGCTAAGGTGTGGGTTGAGAGTTTATGTGTTGAGTGGGGGGAACCCAAGGAAGCTTTGAGGGATTAGTGAGTGGGAGCAGAGTTTCTTATACTGTCAACTTGACTAATCTGTGTTTCCTTCATAGTTTGTAAAAGTACATTGAGGTCCTTGAAAAGCTTTCTAAAAACTTCAAGAATCATAGGGACAAGCAGAATTCTCTGCACACAGCTTTCAGCTAGGTGGTTGTACACCTGGGGTGGCTTGATTCTTGCTCTTACTTTCTCCTCTCTGTTTTAATCAACTGCCTACTTCCATCCAGAATTATGGCCAGGATGGAGTTAAAACCTTTGGTTTTGCCACTGAATCCTTCATAAATAGTAACAGAATGATATGCATTGTCTTTCTTGCTCATCTCTGCTTAAGCACCTCCTCCTTCCAGTTACCCAGCCCTTCTCTAAGCAAGAGCTGGGCTTGAGCATGGGGTTTGGGTATTTTAAGAGATGGTTATTCTGTTTTAAGAACTACTTATATAGTTCAGAGCAGAGTTCAACTGTTTTTATCAGCTTCCTCTCTGGGAGCAGAGAAACCAGCACTGGATAGTCTTGGTTTCCCATGAAACCATTACTTTTTTTTTTCAAGGGAGGGCGGAAGTAGCTGGTTTGAGATTTGCTGGCTCAGACCTGGTTTGATAGAAAGGCTGTGGTTTTAGAATCAGAAAGTTGAGGTTCTGCCCCAGTTTCATATTCTGTTTTTCAGTCAAACAGTTGGGAAATCTTAAACTTTTCTGAGCCACTTTTATTCTTCATGACATGGGTGAGGATAACACTTCCTACCTAGGGTCTTAGGAATACTTCAATGGGACAACACAGTGAAAATTACTTTATACAGATTCTACAAATATTTATGGTATGTATATTATCCTTTGGTAGCATACACAACATCTGTTTCCATAAATTAAAGTAATTTCAACTGAAGGAAATGGTGTCCCATGGTGAGGTTTTGGGAGCAAGAGATGTTTTGGCTGTCACAGTGATTATAGTGCTATACCTAGTATTTGAGGGCCTGGGATGTTAATATCCAATGGTGTTGGCGTGAGTCCCTAACATGCCTTAATTCCAGCACTTGAGGGGTTAGCCTAGTCTACAAAGTGAGACCCTTTCTCAACAAAAAGGTGAAGGATGGTAAAGTGAAAACAGCTATTTCCATTTCCTATTATACCTTAGGAAAAGGGGGACCTCTTTTTAACCTTGCTTGTAGTATTACTATCTGACTCCTCCCATATTATATATTCTATCTTAAAATTCATCAAAGCTGGATGGTTAGGCCATTAAGCCAATATAGACTTTTTTGTAAGTTGGAGATATGTTTTTTGCTGGAAGAAAAAAGATCTGGAGGGTTGAGGTAGGGTTGAAATACTATCTCATTAAGACCAGGATGGCCTTGAACTCGTGATCTGTTGCTTTGCACCCCCTCTTCCCCCTCCAGTGCTAGAATTGCAGGCATGTGGTATCATGTCTGGCTCAATTTGTGAGAAATCTTGACAATGCTTCTGAGGTCTTTTGGATGATCCCTTTGAAATCATCTCTAGCCTGGATGATTCCTTTGCTCTAACTTGTGGCCACTTCATACATATTTACACATGTTCAGTATTTTGAGGGACTTTAGGCCCATTATTGGATCTTCCGTGAAAGTCCTGAGCTTGAAGAAATGAGTAGGAATGGAGGACTAGGAGACACCAGAAGAAGCTTCTGGATGCCAACAATCATTTGGGTCTGTTGTAGGAAGGAAACAGTTATCAGCATAGATAAAATGTAGCCTCTGGTTATCAGCATAGATAAAATGATGTCTGTGGTGATGATAACAGAGACCACTTGTTAAACCTTGGCTGATTCCATTCAGAGGGAATGACCCCTTGATACTGATTTGACTTTGATTAAGAATCTCTTAAGGTAGAGCCTATCCCTTTGAGCTAGATTTCCTAGCCCTCAACCTCTGGGAACATCTAGCTGTAAGTAATTTTATGTGTTTTGAGAGGTAAGTTTTGGCCACATCCTGGGTTTGAAGGTACTATCTTCCAGGAGCAGCAACTCTCCTGTAGGCAGGGTTCTCAGGAAATGTCCAGGTGTAGTGCTGGCTTCCCAGAGTGTGCCTGAGAGGACTGGGAAGATCCACGCCTTTAGCAGTTGTTTATTTGTGTGTGTGTGTGGTTCTGAAGTGAGTGCTTTTTCATTGATTTTTTGATGATGAAGGCAGGGTTCTTCAGTTGAACCCAGAACTTGGCAGTTGGCTAGGTTAGCTAGCCAACTTGCTCTGAAGATCCCTTGTCTTTGCCTCTTGACCTCTGAGATACAATGACCACCACACTGCCTAGCTTATATGTGCATTCTGGGGATCCAAATTCCAATTTTCACACTTTTATCTACTGCCCTTAGCAGTCATTTCTATGTTTAAATCTTGTTTTCTACTTTAACAATAATAGCAGCAACTAAATGACCTATTCTTTTCTTCCTTGGTTAGGATATATTTTGAAGAAAATTTCAAGTCTTTGAGGCCTTTATGTGAAAAAAAAAATTGGGGGAGCTGGAGCTCAAGAGTTAAGCCTTTGTCTCGCAAGATAAGGACCTGAGTTTGAATCCCAGATCCTACTTAAAAATGCCAGGCAGAAATGGAAACAGTCTGCACTTCTGGCCCTGGTAGACAGCCTGGGAAACCCAAGAGCAAAGCAAAAAGGAGGTAAAATAGTCCAGGGTAATTCCTGAAATCACTCTTGGACCTCTCCAGGCACACCCAGTGCCCTCTGATACATATATATAGGCACATACACACAAAAGCGAACAAGTAGGTGAGTGGGGTTCTTTCAAAAATGATGGTTTCTAGTCCCTACTGGATGCTTGGATTTAATCTGTAAAGGTTAATAATATTTATTGGGTAACTTGAAAACAACTCTGGAATTGTTTTGCTTCTGTTTTACAGGTGGTGAAGTCGGGCTCAGGGGACTTAACTGGGAAGGTCTCTATTGAATGTCATTAAGAGGATCTTAGGCAAAATATTTTTAGATTTTTTTCTGTTGATACTTGAAGAACTAAAGATGCTTAATCTTCCATTTTCTTCATATATTTTAAATAATATTTTTTGTGAAAATGCAGATAAAACGAGAGGCATCTCATCTGCAATCCCGGCACATGACAGGCTGAGGCTAGAGGGATTACTGTAGGTTTAGGGCCAGTCTGGGTTGTATAGTGAGACCCTATCAAAGAACCAGCAAAAAATGAAAACAAGCTGGGACATAGTGATACATGCCTGTAATCTTAGCATGCAGGAGGCTGAGGTAAGAGGATTTAGACAAGGCCAGCCTCTCTCAGAAACCCAAGGAAACCTCACAAAGCAACAGCAAAACAAATCAAAAGGATATCACTGGTTACCTATGTGATACAGGAAGATAACCACAATGGGAAGAACAGGAAAGTTTTATCTGTGTTTTTAGGAGAATGACCTTATTTTGTTATATAATTACTTTAGAAAATGATAAAATTTTAACCTCACCAGAAATCAAGGAAACGAAAGAATTATTTTATATATTTATCATCTTGGCAAAATTCAATTGATCAGTATTAGCTATCGTGGTCATTCATGGTCATTTCATGCAGACATTTTTGGGGGGCAGGGTCTTGTTATGTAGTCCTGTCTAACCTGGAACTATATAAACCGGGCTTACTTCCAACTGAGCAATCTTGCCTTTACTCCTGCTTCCCGCTCACTTCCTCAATGCTGGAATTGCAGAGAGGTGTATCCTACCATGTGATTCTTTTTGAAAGACATTTTGTATAGGGGCCTATCAGTCTGAAGTGTGTACTCTTTAACTCAGCCATCTTGTTTCTAGGAAATGCTTCCACAGTATTGTTAACACATGTGCACTATGCTATATGCCCAAAATACTTAACGCTCTGTTGTTTAATAGTAAAAAAACCTGCAATCTTATTTTCCCATGGACAAACTATTTGAGGTAAATTCTGGGAACTATCCTTAGTTTTTCTCTTGTCTTTTCCATACTCAATCTACAAGGAAGTCTTGTTGATTTATTCACCAAAACTCTCATCCCTATCAGTTTCCCTTCAACCAGTGTCAGTCTTTCTTGTATTATAACCATTTTTCACTGTTGTGGTTCTCCATCCTCCACCATTCTTTGTTAAGCAGCCACATTTAACACAGACGGAATAGCGCTATTCCCCTGCCTAACTTCTCTCATGGTATCCCTTTCTACTAAGGAGGAGGAAGAGTGAAGGAGGGGACAGTGCGCACAGATGCTTAAGAGTGTGTCGTTGGGCTTCTGTGGTTTCCTCAGCCTGACCATCTGGTTTGCCGAAGGGCTCACTCACATCAGCCCTTCTTCAGCACAGGCTGCTGTGTCTTAGTTGGGACCTTTGTGCACGCTGTTTCCTCCTGAAGTACCCTTTGTCCCAGTCTTCAAATGGCTTATTCTATTTATAATACCACTTTAGATGACCATTTACAAAAACTCACCTCTGAAAAGTCTCCTCCACCTATCATGCTCAATCTTCTTTTTAAAGTTTATTTTGCGTGCGTGTGTGTGCATGCGTGTGTGTGTGTGCGTGTGTATCAGATGGCACACCTGTCTCTGCAGATGGCCAAGGGTGACTTCAGTAATCTTCCTGGATTGCTTCTACCTAGGCTGCTTGTTTCCACCTGGCGTTTTTAACACCTGGTGTTTTTACACCTGGCGTTTTTTATGTGAGACCTGGGATGTGAGCTCAGGACCTTCTGCTTGGTGAGACAGTCTTAACATCTGAGCCATCTCTCAAACTCCTCAATCTTTTTTTAAAAATATTTTATTTATTTGTGTGTGTGTGTGTATGTGTGTATGTATGTATGTATGTATCAGAGGGCACTGTGTGTCCCTGTGGAGTACCAAGGGTGACTGGAAATCATCCTGGATTGCTTCTACCTCCTTGCTTCGTTCTGGGATTTCCAGGCTTTACCCACCGGGGTTGAAAGTGCAGTTTCTGCCTATTGTTTTTATGTGGAACCTGGGATCCAAACTCAGGACCTTTTGCTTGTGAGGCAGAGTCTTAACCCCTGAGCCATCTCTCCAGCCCTTATTCTCCATCTTGATATCCTGTTTGTTCCTTTGTATCACTTTTCATTTTGAAATTATTTATTTGATGACTTGTTCAATTATCATTCTTCCCAGACTGCTGACTTGATGAGGGTGGGTGCTTATCACTGTACAACCAAATACCTGATGCAGGGTAGACACTTAATAAACGGCTGTGGCTGTGGCTGATGGGAATCTCAAAGATATATGAGTGTGTGCACATGCAAAAATAGTAATCTAAAAAGGCAATTAAAAGCTTGTGGGCGCTGGGAAAAAAAATCTTGTAATGTTTTACAATAAACTGCATGTTTTTGTGTCAAGTGCACAGAAAAAGACTGGAACAATCAGTACTAAAATACCTTGACCTCTGAAGGAGAATACATAGGTTGGCAGCTGAATAGGACTGTTCATGAACTTTCGAGTTGACAGAACTTTTCCACCTTCCCCACAATGTGTACTTATATATTCTTCATTTAGGAGAAAAAGAAGAATAAAAGTGAAATTGGAGGGAAATCTCAACTTTCTATTCTTTTTTTTTTTTTTTTTTTTGCATGTATAGGGGTGTGTGTGTGTGTGTGTGTGTGTGTGTAGAAGAGGGCACTGTGTGTCCCTATGGAGTTCCAAGAGTGACTTCAGGAATCATCTTGGATTGCTACCTATTTACTACTTTGCTCTGGGGTTTCCCAGCCTTCGCCTTCCAGAGCAGGAAGTACAGATCACCACCATTTTTGCCCACCATTATGTACATGGGATCTGGGATCTGAACTCAGATTGTTTTGCTTTTGAGGCAAAGGCTTAACTCCTCCTGAGCCATCTTTTCAATTTCAATTTTTAATAACAATAAAAAATTTCTCTTTTATTTTGCATCAAGCCAAAAGAATAAGAGAAAATGTATTAGTGAGGTCAGCATCCCCGCCCTGTGTGGACCTTTGCATTAGTTTTCAAATAGTGAGAATCTTTTACTATTATTATTATTTATTCAATTGTATGTGTATGCGTGTGTGCACGTGTGTGTAGAATCACCAAGGAATTCGGGAATCACCATGGATTCCTCCACCTCCTCCTTGTTTACTCTGCCTCGGGATTCACAGGCTCTGCCCTACCAGGACCAGAAATGCAGGCCGCCCCCGCTTCCGCCTGGCGTCTATACGTGGGGTCTAGGATCCGAACTCAGGACCTTCCACCTGCAAGGCAGAGGCTTAACCCCTGAGCCACCTCTCCAGCCCCCAAATAGAGAGAATCTTAAGAGGTGCTCTTCTGCCCTGAAGCAGTAGTTTAAATTCTTAAGTGCAGGCTCAATTTTGGCCCCTCAGACTCAGGCAGGTTGTGTATTTTCAGTCTCTCTCATTTCCCATCCAGCTCAAGCTGCACTTCTTGGGACACAGCAAATAGCCTGAGCTCTGGGCTTTGCTGCACCTGAGCTGCTCAGAGTCAGCTCAGCTGCTCTCAACCCTCTGGAAATCATTTTCTGTAGATTCTTGTCTTAAAAGGATAGTTAATTATTATTTTTAATATTGAAAAAAAGATTTATTCAACGTGGCCACATTGGGAAAAGGGACAGTGCGTCTTTTAAATCATTTTTAAAACGCATGTCACATACATACGCAACATAATGAAGAGACTAAGGGCTAGGAAGGTTTGTTAAATGTTTATTCACGAATGCGTAGCTAATAGTCGGTATTTGAATTCAGATTCCTAAGCCACATTTTATTTTAGTAATGTTTTGGGTTTTTTTCCCCACTTCTTTGAGACAGGATTTTAGAGTGTGTCTTACCCTGGAACTCACAGCCCAGACTGCCCTTGAATTTGTGGCAATCTTCCTGAGTGCTTGGAATACAGACCTGCCCAGGCATTGACTCCAAGGTTCGCATTCCTGCCTAGGAGCTCCTCTTTCCAGGGCCAACTTCCCCTTATTAGGTGTACAGCTCTGGAAAGATGGAGCTATTCCTGTAGGGTATGGCAGAAGTTTGCTAGGACCGGCCTAAGAGGTGTGGTAGAAAGGCTGGAAACTTAGGGTTGGAGGGCCATGAATCAGAATCCCAAGCACCCTCCTAGGACACTTGAAGGTTTTTTTTTCTTTCATTTTTTTACTTGCCACATGTCACTAATATCACTGAGCATAAAGTGAGTATCTCCACCCCTGGAGTGTGGAGGCAAAGCTAGATAATAAAGATGTAATTATAGCCAAAGCATGGTGGTATGTGCCTGTGATGGCAGTACTGTGGCAGGAAATCAGGAATTCAAGGTGAGCTTCAGCTTTATAGCACGTTAGAGGCTGACCTGGGCATAATGGGACTCTGACTCGAAAGAAAAGATGTCATTATAGGAACTAGACTGGATGTGATAGCACATTCTTGTAATCTGGGCACCTGGGTTGTTGAGGTGATCATCCTGGGCTACATAGTGAAACCCTGTCTTGAAAAAAAAAAAAAAAACAAGGGCTGGAGAGATGGCTTGGGGGTTAAGATTCTGCCTCACAAGCAGAAAGTCCTGAGTTGAGATGCCAGGTCCCATGTAAAAAACACCAGGCAGAAATGGCAGTGGCCCGCACATCCACCCCTGGTGGGCGGAGCCTGGGAGATCCCAGAGTGAAGCAAGAAGGAGGTAGAAGCAGTGCAGGATGATTCCCAAAGTCACCCTTGGTTCTCCACAGGGGCTCACAGTGCCCTCTGATGCACAGTCACACACACACACAAAAATTAAAAAAAATAAGGTATGTCCTTGGATGGCAAAGAATAACTTAAGAGAGCATAGCAAGAAGTTTATTTAGGTTGGTAAGACTCAGGTCTACTGTAAGTGTTCATTTTTCTTTCTTGAATTATTAAAGAAATGTATCTTAGGTACTTGCTGTACATACAGAACTTTCCTAAGTGCTTTGGAATAATCAGTAGATATGGAAGATGATGTCACCCGGTTGAAATGACTACTGAGAACTATATTTTGACTTGCAGAATTAAACCAAATATGTGTTTTCAGGTGGTCTGGGAGGCTTCATGTTTCAAATTTACATTATCCATAATAAGACTCTTTGCCTTGTGCAGTCACATCTTTCTGTGAAGCAAAGGGAGCTCAGCTGGTGGAGTGCTCATCTAGCATGCGGATGAACCTGCGTTCTGTGTTCAGCTCTGCAGAAACCAAGTTTGGTGTTGTATGCCCATGATATTAGCAGGTGGGAGATAAGGCAGGAGAATCCAAACTTCAAGATTGTCCTCCACTACCTAACAAGTGAGTTCAAGGGCAGCCTGATCTCTAAGAGAACCTGGCTCAAAAACAAAAACAGAGCTGGAGAGGTGGCTCAGGGGTTAAGCCTCCGCCTTGCAGGCGGAAGGTCCTGAGTTCGGATCCCAGATCCCGTGTATAGACGCCGGGCAGAAGCGGGGGCGGCCTGCGCTTCTGGTCCTGGTAGGGCGGAGCCTGTGAATCCCGGGGCAGAAGGAGGTGGAGGCGTCCATGGTGGTTCCCGATTCCGCGCGCACATACACACGCATATGCACACAGTTGAATAAATAATAATAATAATTTAAAAATGTATTAAAAAACAAAAACAAAAAACCAAACAAACAACATCCACAAGGCTGTAAGTGAGCTTGGATCGGGATGGCCCATCAGTGCGCAGAGAGTTCTGCTGAAGATTTACTGATGTCAGAAAAGACTCTGTGGAGGCCCCACTAACTAGACTTTCACCAGAGAATAGAGATTAGTTGGAAAGTGGTCCCTTGCTGTTCATGAGTTTGCTCACTAAAAGATGCATGGTTGAAATATATGAGAAATGTTTAATCCTCAGAGGTTAGAGAGGCAGAATAATTTAAATAAAACTGGCTAAAAATGGTCTAATATGTTATGAAAAACTGTCGCGTGTATGTGTATAGATACTTCCCATTTGTAGTCACTAAATTTTGAACTAACTCCCCCTCCCAGTCCACCTTTCCTATGGTAAAATGGTGTCTTGTATTAAAACATTTGTATTATTAACACCACCATGGTGCTGTGGAAATGGCTTAGTGGGGAAAAGTGCTTGCTTCACAAGCATGAGGCCTGAGTTCACTCCTTGGTACCCACATAAAAAAGCCAGGCACTGAGGATGATGCCTGTAATCCCAGTGCCAGAAGACAAGACTGAAGGATTCTTGGGGCTTAGTGATCAGCCAGTTAACAGAATTGGCAAGCTCCTCGACTGTTTCTAAACACACACATGTGCACACATATATATGTACATAAAATTTTATGCTTTGTTCATGGTAGATTCTCAACAGATGTATCACAGTAGAGACCAGTAGTGTTTCTTTTACTTACTGATGTTCTCGTACATACTGTATTTGGAGAGTGGAGATGGCAACTTTTCCTAGTTAATCACTCCTGCCAGGTACCCAAAGTCACCTGTGGACTCCTGTCCGTCCATCTACTGCAGTTGGTCTTCAGCTCTTCCCTGGTCTGTTTTAATGGACTTCTTAGTAATCTCATTGCTTCAATCCTCTTTGCTCTCCATCCATCATCATAACCACATGCTAAGATCTAGGGGAAGGGTTTTCTTGGACTAGTGAAACCTCGGGAGAAAGGGGGAAAACCTGTATATTTGGGGAATAGAAAGGTCAAATTGGTTGATGAGAGATCTGAGAAGGAAGCAGTTGAGCAAGGCCCAGACCATCGGGGATCTTGCCAGCCTTCGTAAGAACTTTGGAAGTTATGTTGTGGTTAGTTTAGTTATGGTAATTCCCTGCCCTGCTTTATAGTATTGAGTTTGCTGTGGTTGCTGAGTCCTAAAATCTCTCGCTCTGGGCAGCAGCCTCGATTGCCAGGCTCCTCCCTAGGCTCTGCCAACAGGGTGATGATGCCCTTTATCCTTTCAGGTTTGACTGGTGCTAGGCACTCACTCCTCTTCTTACCCTCAGGCCAGAAAGGGCAGTCTCTGCTAGGCTGGCCCCAATGTTTGGCGTGCCTGCCCATGGCTCGAGCCTATAATTTGGTGGGTTGTCTGGTTACAAAAATAAAAAGTGCGACCTATAACTAAAGCTGAGTAGATTCAGTAAAGAGGGAGCTTTTAATTTGCAGAGGTCCTGGACTGTACTTACTGAAGAAGTGAGTTTCCTCCCCAGACACAACTCCCCCTTTTGCAGGGTCCCTGCTATGGAACCAGGGTTTGTGTTTGTGGGTGAGATGTGGGGGACTTTTGGGAAATATATGCAATGTGGACATTGGGGGTCCAACAATATGTTTGATAGCGCTTCTTGGAAAATTTACATTATTCAGTCTTGTTTTTTCATATGTGTTTCTCACGTTTGATTGCATCAGCACTCATCCATTCAACAAGCTGCTATTGAATGTTTCAGTATTTTTAGACATTAGGGGTAGCCCAGTGAACAAGGAAGACACTGATTTCAGAATTCATGTTATTTATTTATTTTTTTTGTCAGTTTCTTTTTTTTTTTTTATTCAATTGTGCGTGCGTGTGTGTGTGTGTGTGTGTGTGTGTGTGTGTGTGTGTGTAGAAACACGGGCAAATTCGGGAACCACCATGGCCCACCTCCACCTCCTCCTTTACTCTGCCCCGGGATTCACAGGCTCCGCCCTACCAGGACCAGAAACGCAGGCCACCCCCGCTTCCGCCCGGCGTCTATACGTGAGGTCTAGGATCTGAACTCAGGACCTTCCTCTTGCAAGGCAGAGGCTTAACTCCTGAGCCACCTCTCCAGCCCCAGAGTGTCAGTTTCTTTCTACTGAATATGCATTTAAAAAAAAAATCGCAAGTATAAATGCAGGGCTCAGGCTTGCTAGATTTTTTTTTTTTTCAGACACAAAAGCAAAGATAGTGAATAACAATGTTGCAGGGAAAACTGTCTCAA
This sequence comes from Typhlomys cinereus, assembly GCA_023101885.1. Taxonomy (NCBI): domain Eukaryota; kingdom Metazoa; phylum Chordata; class Mammalia; order Rodentia; family Platacanthomyidae; genus Typhlomys; species Typhlomys cinereus. The sequence goes on along the minus strand of JALPQD010000069.1, from coordinate 1,246,357 downwards.
CCGTCCCAATGTCGTAGGGTTCTTGAGTTCCGAAGTCGAAGATGGAAACCAGAACACATGTGAGGATTAAGCTAGAGTTTATTAGAAAAGAGATAAGTTGGAACTCATGGACTCCAGACGTGGAGTGCCATGAGGAGCTAGGGCGCCCCCATGAGAAGCAGAAACAGAACAGAGCTCATGGCACTAGAGTGCCATAAGGGGCTAGGGAGCCCATGAGAACTCACAGTGCCTAGGCATGGAATTCATGAGGAGCAAGGAAACAAGAAACAGACTCATGGCTCATGGCACTAGAGGGCCATGAGGGGCTAGATCACCCAGAATTCATGTTATTGTTGAAGACAAACAATACATGTATAGGTACGTAAACGTTTGCTCATGCCACATAGAAAAAGGTAATGTAGGGGATAGAGCAGTGTAAGTGGTGTTTTAGATAAGATGAGGTAATTTCTGGAGTTAAGGAATAAGAGAAAGGTGAAAAAGTGAAGGGCACTTCTGTGGACTCTGGGTCCCAGAACCTGAGAGTTTCTCTAAGGAAGAGGGATCCTTCTGCAGTGCAGCCAGCTTGGGGAGGGCCAGAGGCAGCGCTTCTTGGGGCCCAGCTGGTTCCTAGCCCCATGTGGGCCCCAGTCAGAGTTGAGCCTGTGGTTACTTCTTCCTGGCTCCAGATGTCAGAACTGTCTGCAGGGTTGGCAGGGTGCTGATTAACTGTAAATAGACGCTTGTCTTTTCAGGACCCCTCATGCCTGAGTCTCTCAAGATTTCTTGAAGTCACTCACTGTGCGTTCTGAGCAGAGGAGGAGTATGAAGCTGGGCCTGGAAAACAGCTGTGAGGAATGTGGGGTTCCTCTTTTCCAAAAGAGCTGAGGGATTCTGGATTTAGATTTGAATCCTAGCATTGCTATTGGTTAGGTCTGTGACCTTAGGCCAGTTCTTAGCTTCCTTGAATCTCAGTTTCTCTGTCTGTATAATAAGGATAATAAAGCCACCATGTAGGGATTTGTCAGGGTTCAATGATAAATGTATATATGGGTAATCAATAAATGTTAGGACACATACACACTCATTTTTTTTTTGAAAATGTTTCCCAAGTTAATCTCAATACATAACCAAAGATGACTTTGAGCTAATTCCTCTGCCTGCACCTCCTAAATACTGGTGTTACTTGGTGTGCCACCAAGCCTGGTTTATGTGGTATTGGGTGTGCTAGGCCAGCACTCCACTGATCTTACACATATTCAGCCCAAAAAGTAATACTCTGGTGACATTAACCTTTTAAATTTTGTTTATTTATTTATTTATTTTTGTGTGTGTGTGTGTATGTGTGTGTGTGTGTATCAGAGGGTTCGTGGGTAGGGAGGACACCAAGGATAATTTCAGGAATCATCCTGGATTGTTTCTACCTCCTTGCTTCCCTCTGGGATTTCCCAGGCTTCGCCCACCAGGGCTGAAAGTATGGGCCGCCACTGATTCTTCTTGGTGTTTTTATGTGGGACCTGGGATCCAAACTCAGAACCTTCTGATCCATCTCTCCAGCCCGACATTAACCTTTTTGACTGGAATTCTGGCATTGAGCCAAGTTAAAATACTCAACAATTATGAATTATTCAAATTATAAAGTCACCCAACGACCCTCCACATATTTGTCATTGTACTTTTTGATATGATAATGTTGATCTAATTATGACTTGTCCATCAGCCTTAGAGATTCCGAGGGGCCAGGATAACCCTTGATTTCTGTCAGTCTGATTATTGGTGCATTTCTTCTCTTTGGTGAAGCCATTGAAAATCTTGACTTCAAAAGCAGTCTGAACTGGGGAGTTTTATTAAGGCCAGGACAACCGGCACAGGCCTGCTAAAGGCTAGAATTGTGTTCTGGGACTGTATTGAACTCTGGGTGGTGGAACCCACTGTTGTGTAGGCTAATTTTGCTGTAGATTTGTAGATTACACTTCCCTTTCCCCCCAAGCTTTAGGGAATTCAGATGATATTCTATAGTGGCTGGACCAGAGATAATCTAACGAGGAGAAAGCATTTTTGACCCTTCTATGTTCAGAGTTTGCTTGGGCCCTTTACTTGTTTGTGGTTATGGTTGTTTTGTTTTTACTTGCCACTCAGCAGGATGCACCTCACACAAGCATTCATTATCCTTAGGCCTTTGGCAGGCCAGGCACTTGGTGAATCCTGTTCCCCTGCAAAGTGCTCACATCTGCAGGTTATAACTAGAGCATTTGGTATGAGTTCCAGATTGATAGTCCAATAGCAACTCTTAATTACTCCCTTTGGGCTTGTAGCATGGTGGGTGACTATGAAATTTAGAGCCTCTTGTACATTTATTGGCACCAGATTCTGGTGAGCTCCCGAAGTATTTATCTGTCCCTTTTCCCCAGAATACCCTTGCTTAAAATCGTGGTTGTAACCGTAGGACTTGAGGGGTAGCCAGCTAGAGAGTGACAGATGGCATTTGGCCGCTCAGTTAACTTCTTCCAAGAATTGCAAAGAAGCTATCTAGCACTTGTTGCCTCCAGATACCCAAGGGAAAATGTCAAGATGACATCATAACAGCACCAGGGCTGCCAGCTGCTTCTGATATCTTGGAGACACACAGTTTATTCCCACCCTTTTCTGCAGCATGGCCTGTGAAGAGACCCTCCACTTTCTTGTAGGGCAAAAACATCCAATTCTGAGGCGGTGAACAGAGGATGGCCAATGTGTCATTATCTCTGCCTGAGGACAGGGACAAAAACATCAGTCATTAAAGACTCAGCATGTGTAGTGTAGCATACAATCACTCACCAAGCATTTATTGAACACAGAATTGTGTTAAGTTCTGCAGAACTAAGGATAACTAAGATAACATCTACCCCCAGGAACTCAGGTTAGAAATGGAGACAAATCCATTGAATATGTAATCTGTAGTTGGTTGAGAGTAGTGGTATATATAAGCAGGAATATATGGGTGCATTGAGGTTAGGAAAGGCTTGCAGGAAGAAATCATTGCTGGCCAATGAGCTAACTAGGAATTGGGAGAGAAGGTATTCCAGGTAGAGAGGACTGTATGAGCAGAGGTGTCCAGATGAGACAGAGCATGATATATTCTGAGAATCTTCACAGAGGTGGCCAGCGCTGTTGAACTGTGATGTGTAGTGTAGAGAGTGGTGAGAGGTGAGGCCGTACTAGTCAGAGGCTTTAAATGCCATGTAGAAGGGACTGTACCCTGGAGAGTGGCGTGAGCAGATTTTGAGTTGTGAGGTCAGTGTCATGAGTCCCATGGTAGGGAATCAACAGAAAGGTGGAGGTGAGTAGTATGCATTGATGATAGGAGCCTGAGCCAGGACCACTCACACAATGGAGATAAGGAGATAGAGCCAATAAATAGTTCAAAAGATTTAATCATGACTTGATGACTGATTAGGTTTGACATTAGGAGTGTAGAGATGAGGAAAGAAGAAACTCAGAATGGCTCCCAAGATGTCTAATGGCATCTTGTCATTATTAGTTATATGGAGGTTCCATTAGCTGAGCACACAGAAGAACCATCTAAGAGCGGAAGGTGATAAGGCCAGTTTGAGACACATTTGGGATTGCAGGGCCAAAGGTGTCTGGGAAGAATATCTACTCCGCAGTTGGATATTTGTAGATGGAGCTCCATGGAAATATCTGGGACAGAAATGTGCATTTGAGAACCCTCATCATACTCATCAAGTAAAATCTGTGAGGCCTTTTCTATTCTTACAGCACAGCGCTTCAGTTACTGGAAGGACATAATACTTACAGGTCTTACGTTTGTAACAGAGCAGAACAGGGTTGTTGAGAAGGGTGTAGTGATGGGCTAGACAGCGGTTTGTGGTAGGTGAAACCTCATGTTTCTAGACTGTAGGTTTAACCTGAGGAAGTGACACAGTTGGAGACGTGAAGGATTTGAGGTAGACCAGGAACACTAGATAATCTTGCAAAATCTCTTTTAGATCTTTCCACAGATAGCAAAGCTATGACCCCTAAAGTTTAGTGAGCTTGTCCCAGGTCATCCAGATGTTCTAACAGTATATCAACTCAATACCTTCTCTCCCAATTCCTAGTTAGCTCATTGGCTAACCTCAACCAGTACTTCTGGTTCCAGCTTTTTGGTAAATTTTTGGGTAGTTGTTAGTATTTTAGTCTTATCCTTTAGTCTTATCTAACACAGAGACTTTCTGGATTGTAAGAGATAATGGACATATAGGTACTTATTAACTGGTACTATTCAGATACATCTACATTTCAACATTGTGTTTTGTATGTGTACTAAAAAACTAAACATTCCTCCTGCAGTAGGTCGTCCTAATTACCATTTATAAAGTCCTCCTTGTGCCAGGCACCATGTAGTTCTTTTAATTCATTCTTCCTTTACCGATGGTTATAAATAAGATATATCTATAATCCATATTTTATAGATAGAGAAACTAAGACTTAGAGAACTTTGGTACTTTTCCAAAAGTATTCAAAGCTGAATGGTCCAGATTCATGATCTTAGTTAAGGTTTTGTGTTCAGAATTCAAATGTGAGTCATCCCTTGATTCCAAAACTGCACTATTTTGGAATGTTTAAATGCCACTTAGGTATAAGAGACTTGTTAGCATGTAATGTCCAAGAGGGCAGTCCTGTTGTCTCTGTTCTCGTATAGTCTCCCTCTTACTCCGAGAAACTTTGACTTTCAGGTGTCTGCACACATTTCCTCATTCAGCCTCAGTTCTGCTTGTCAAAGCAGAGTCTTTTAATGATCAAAGCCATCAGGGGAATCTAGTTGGACCTTTCCAAGTTAGAAATGGAAATATTTTCTTTTTCTTCATTAGGCGATAGCAAGATATGGTAGAAAAGTCAGTATATTGGAGACTTCATTTCTGGACTTGAATCTGGGTTCTATATCTGTGTGACCTTGATTCAATTAATCTCTGATGTTTAATTCTCTTACTAGCTAAACAGGCATTTATCTCTAGGGGATGCTGAGAGCAGTAAGTGAGATAATTTGAGGCATGTGTCTACCATATAAGAATAGATACTCTATAATGTTTCTCTTCCTGGTCCTAAGTGAATATGGTGCTTGGAATGCCAGACTTTTTAAGAAATATATTTTATTTATTTATTTATTTTGTGCGTGTGTGTGTGTGTTTGTGTGTGTGTGTGTGAGAGAGAGAGAGAGAGAGAGAGAGAGAACTGTATGTTCCTGTGGAGAACCAAGGGTGATTTGGGGACTCATCCTGGATTGCTTCTACCTCCTCCTTGTTTCACTCTGGGATTTCTCAGGCTCCGCCCACCTGGCATTTTACTTGGGACCTGAGATCTGAACTCAAGACCTTCTGCTTTCGAGACAGAGTCTCAACCCCTGAGCCATCTCTCCAGCCTAGAATGCCAGACTTTTAGGAAACAGGAGATTCAGTGTTTCTTGAGAAACCTTAAGGTAGGAGGAAAATATTAGAAGATCATATACAACAGTTCTCTTTAGCTGTGTCGGGTGAAATGTTAAAAACAAAAACAAACTGAAACAACTGAAAAAAATGGCATTGAGATGTGAGCAGCCATGACCTTGGTCAAGCTGTGGCCTTGAAGACATGAGCCGTGACAGCATTGGGAGGACCGCTTGTAGATCAACAGCAGACACAATTCATTGCAGTCCTCCCCAAGAGGATGGAAGCCTGGGGACACTGAAGACATACCTCATTTGTATGTCTTGAAAAAGCAAGGAAACAGAGGCCTTTGCAGTGTCTCTCCTCAGTTGATATGATATGCAATAGATTGGGCCTCAGTTTATCCCTCTGTAAACATGGAGTCATGCACATGTGTTTACAAGTAGGAAGGGATTCATTAAGTTTTATGATTGGATAATAAGCTCCTAAATTTATAATGAGTCTCCTGGAAAGCCAAAACTGGGTCCAGGCAGTGCCCTGGGTGAGATAGAGTGCTGCGCCCTTCTCTGCCACCGGCCTGTTCTACTCCTTGGGCAGCCCATAGTCTTTATTGTGCTTCTGTGTACCAACCATCCTTGTCCAGGAGCAAGTATGTCCAAGGAAACTTGAACTCATAGAGCTCACACAGTCTCATTCAGAAGTAATGTAAGAAAGTGGATAGTAACTGAGAAGTAATTGTTCCTTGAAATCTTGTAATTAAAGGGTCTAGCCCAGTCCCTTGCTCAGAGCAAATGTTTATAAACTTTAGCTTCTCCTTTGTAAATAATACAAGAGTTGGGCTCTCTTGCTCCTCATGGATTCCTTTCTGACTTCTCTTTCACCCCTCACGGATTCCATGCCTGGAGTCTGTGAGTTCCTGGGGGTTCTCTTGCCCCTTGAGGATTCATGTCCTTTCTTTCTCTCTAATAATCTCTGCCTTAATCCTCAAAAAATAAGTTTTTGAAAGGCAAACCAGGGCTTCCACTTAGCACACAGAAAACACTAAGACTGTTGAAAGAGTGTTTAAATGTGATTGCTCACAGGGGAGCAAACCTTGCAGAAGCTGTAGAGGGTATGTGCAGGGGTATGGGGGGAGGGTGCGTGAAGAAGGTTATCATTGTCCTGGTTGGCCATGAAGGGTGCACACAGTTTAGAGAGGCACAGAAAAGCCTAACGCACTTCCTTGTCTCAGAAGGAACTATGTAGGGGCAGAGTTCAGGATTTGGGGTCAGTTCCCGGCTCTGCCACATACATGGTGTGTGACCCTGGGCAAGTTCTTGGCCTCGCCTGTAAGAAAGGATAATAGTCCGCATTTCACAGAGTTGTTACGAGAATTGTGTAATTCATAGAATGCTTACTGGGTTTTGTCAATAAATGTTAGCTTTGGTCTTTATTTCTATTTCATTTTACTAGTAGTATTATCCTACTTATGCTCACCTGCTCCTCTTAACTCTTAGGCCCCTTTGTCATTGGACTGTTTTCTCCCTGCAGTAGTTTCTTCCTACACGCTTTCATGAGTTTGCAAATCCTGTTTTCTAACTTGGAGTTATCGCCACTTTCTCTACTGCCATTGTCTCACTCCCTCCTGCTTGATGCTTAAGACAGATTTCTTGATACTTTTCTTCCAGAAAGCTGTGCTAGGTTTCTCAACCTAACCAGATCCTGCCTTCCTGGGGTCCCTTGCCCAGCTCCCACTTCTTGCTCAGCAGAGTCCTCTTGTGCTTGCCCTGATCTGCAAGTTGTCCTTCCTTTAGGTGTTAGCTTCCCAAAGATAGTGATCTTGCCTTGTTTATTTCAGTAACCTCAGGTTCTAGCTTAGTGCTCAGTGTGTAGTCTTGTGTAACATTTACTGTGTCGGTTCTGATATGAACACATACTTCTGTTAACTAACCTAACTCTGGTAGCAGCTTTATTCTTACCTCCATTTTACACAATAGGAAATTGAGGCTCGCGGACATCAAATCCTCAAGGATACAGGAGAAAGAGGTTGTAGGGGAGGATTCCAGCCTGGGCTGTGTGATTCGGAAGTCCATGTTCTGACTACTACATTGTGCCTGCAAAAATGTCACTGAGATTTGTGATAAAAATGTTTATTGAATGTCCAAAAAAGGGTGAAGAAACATTAGTTATATCACACCTCTGTGACCACATTTAAAAAAGAACAGTAAATGGGTGGAGACTCTGTTGGAGAATCTCATGGAAAATTTGCTAGAGGAGGCAAAATCTTACTTGTTGGGAACTGGAAGAGGGGCATGGCTGGTGGGAAAGAAGGTGACCGCTGAGAAGTGGAAAATGTAGGGGCAAGAGGAATAGGAGTATGTGCATGAGAAATTTGTGTTTGTTTGCATATGGGTGGGAGTGTGTATAAGAGGGTACTTGTGTGTGCTTTTGGAGGCCCAAAGGTGACATTGGAAAACATCCCAGATTACTTTCTTTGCTTTGCTTGAGGTTTCTAGGTTCTACCTTCCAGGGCAGACATGTTTACCTAGCAGTTTTTTTTAAATGTGGGATCTGGAGATCAGAACTCGGGTCCTTTTGCTTGTGAGACAAAGGCTTTACCCCTGAACCTTCTTCCCTTCTTCCCGAGAAATTAGATTTTTACTCAGTTTTTATTGAGGTGTTGGTGGTGACTGCTGTGCTCAAGAGCGCATTGTCCATCAAGCTATGAAAAGGATGGACCTGCTTGAAGAGAAGGGAAGTGGTTTAGAAGGCAGCATGAATTGAGAACAGAGTTAAGACTCGGGATGAGAAGCAGGACTCAGGGAAAAAACAGCCTAAAAAGAAAGTTACTTGGGCTGAAGCACAAAGGTAGATTATAGGCAAGAGCTCAGAAATTGCAAGTACAGCAATGCGAAGTTAGAGAATCCTTTCTGTCCGCTAATAATCAAGGGAACAAAACACAGCTGGACATAGTAATAGGAAAGGTAGTAGCAGATTGATTGATTATTTACTTAAAATATTTATTATGTCACCCTTAGGTCTCCAAAGGCACACACACAAGTGCCCTCTTTTACACACTCCCACACATACATATACACCCACCCATATGCAAACAAACACAAATTTCTCATGCACATACTCCTATTCCTCTTGCCCTACGTTTTCGACTTCTCAGCGGTCACCTTCTTTCCCACTACCATTCATGCCCCTCTTCCAGTTCTCAACAAGTAAGATTTTTGCCTCCTCTAGCAAACAACTTAAGGGAACAAGGAGTTTATTCCTATAGTTCTTGGTTACACTTCTTCAGTATGGCAGGATAGTTTATACAAACATCAGGAAGAGAGGGAAGTGGTCACACTATATCCACAGGAATTACTGAGAGAGGGACATACTTTCTTGCCTGCTAGTACACCTGTATGCTCAAGTATGCAGAAGTTCTGAACCAGCTCTCTCCATCTCCATCTGCAGAGGAAGTAGCCCCACCCACTGTGGGCTGGGTCTTCCCACATCAGTTAGATAATCTCTCACAGGCTTGTTCAGGGGCTGCCTTAAAATAACTCTTCATAAATGTTCTTAAAAGTTCAGCCCTGAAATGTCAGACTGATACAATTGTATGTAACTGGCATATTCATGATGAGAGAAAAAAGAAACAAAGGCCATGTTTGCCATGGCGCATGGGTGGAGGTCAGAGACTGGATTGTAGGTATGTTCCACCATCACCTCCTCTTCTTCATTTTCTTCTTTTAGAGCTGGGGACTGGTCCCAGAACATGCTAGGCAAATGCTCTACTATTGAGCCACATCCCCAGTTCTAGGAATTTTCTTTTTTTCCCATCTAGGCCAAAGTTCCAGCCATTGCTGTATTCCACCCATGTGGAACCAGAATAGAGAAGGTGGATATACTCCTTTTGTTTAATGATACCTCTCAGAGGTTGTACATATTACTTTTGTTTATATTCTCCATGATCACATAGCCATTACTAACTGAAAAGGGAAATAATCAGCATTGCTAAGGGAGATGAGATGTTGGAGGAACAAGTCTTCGCAGTGTCATTTTTCATTTAGTTATGGAGCTCAGTAGAGGGGAACTGATAGTTTTGGGTGGGTATTCACAGAGCTGTTGGATTTTGAGTCAGGTGAAGGTTAAAAGACTGGGGAATAGTCACAGGCAAACCCTAGGACTTAGAAATGGTAAGAGAGGTTGTTCCAAGAGGTCTCTTAGAACAGGACCAGGGTAAGCTGCTCAGAGATGCTGAGTGAAGCTTCTAATGAAGATGCTAAGAGCAGCATGCCAAGGACTTCCACTTCATGTAAGTGACAAGAAGCCAGACATTTCTTTTTAAGTTTAAATTTTTTATTTTTATTTTTTATTTATTTTTGGGGGGGGTGCCTGTGGAGGCCCAAGAGTGACTTTGGGAATTACCCTGGATTGTGCTACCTCCTCTTTGCTTTGCTTTGGAGTTTCCCAGGCCTACCTTCCACAGCTGGAAGTACAGGTTACCAGCATTTCTACCTGGCATTTTTATGTGAGATCCAGGATCTGAACTCAGGACCTTCTGCTTGCAAGGCAGAGGGTTAACTCCTAAGCCATCTCTCTAGCCTAAGTTTAGATTTTTTAAAATTTATTTTCTTTTAGGGCTTTATACATGTATTCATATCATTTTCACCCTTTGTTGTAGTTACTCTTCCTTTTTTGTGGGACAGAAAGCAACTTAAAGGGGAAAGGGAGCTTTAATTGGCTTAGGGTTCTAGAGGAGATATAGTCCACTGTGGCAGGTCTTGTATAGCAGAAGGAATGTCTAGAGGCAGAGGCTGGAGGAAGGCAGGAAGGCAGAGAGAATAAGAGCAAACAGGAAACAGGGCCAGGCTACCAGTTCTCAAGACCCACTCCCTGTGACATCCCCATGACACCAGCAAAGCTCCATTTCTACAACCCTCTCAAACATTAACACTACGTTGTCAAGGATGTGTGAGCCTATGGGGGTGGGCAGCAACTCAAATGCAAACTATGATACCCTTATTACACAATCCCCATTTTTTCCAACTTCACACTTTCTTCTGCCCACCTATCTCCCTTTGGCTCCCCTGCTGTGACATGTGTCTGGATACTTGCTGGAGTGAGAATATCAGTGGACATATTCGTTCCCCTTCTTTCCTATTTAGCCTTAATCGTGTAAGTCTTGTGGTCCCTCTTGGGGTTTTTCCTCTTCTATGATGTAGGTAGATCAGATCTTGTGGTCTCATGGAAATACACCCCACTTCAGTGAGTTTATTGTCACAGGAGCCCAGTTATGTCTGGAAGATAACATCTGGCTGGTAGCCTTGACCACCTCCAGGCTCCTGCATTCTAACCACCCCTTCTTCCATAGTGTTTCCTGAGTTTTAGGGTGGAAGGTGGTTTAGATGTTCTGTTTGGGGCCAAGCAGTCCATAGTAACTTACTTTCTGTACTGTGATGTTCTGAAATAAATACCTTCTACTGAAGAGCTTCTAGGTTGAGAAGTACACCTTGAATCCAATTAGAGAACATTTGGTTACCTCCTTAACATTCATGCCTCTATTCACGGCTGGTCACCTTTCATTTGGGTGGATGTTATTGTAGCTTATAGCTTCCACATTCGGATGAGGTTGTTTATTGCTTTTCTCCCCTAGAGCTTGCATAGTGCTTTCTGGTACCGCGAAACTGGTTGGTTAGGAGGAAGCTGACACAAATCTGCTTGTTTTTTCCATGTCCTGTGATTAGTGTGTGTAACAGCTTCAGCAATAGGGTCTTGTTATCAATTTCTGGAGGGCAACCAAGAGCAATGACAAAAGCCTGTATTGTTTTGAGGCCTTCGAGACATCTCTGACCAATAGCTTATTAGGAGATACCATATACCTGGTACTGGGAATTTTGTTAAGTTGTCTGTGGTTTCTGGTATGAGCATCAAATGGCATTTTCCGTTAATACTCTATCTTCCTCTTTCCTGTGTTCCCTTGTGTAGGGTGTATCTGTAGACATTTAAAAATTTTTGGTTTGAACTTAAAATAAAAAAGGACTCTGTCTGGTTATATCATATAACATTAGCACTTGCTGCTCCTCTGCCCTTTCCTTTGTTCTATCTACTAATTGCCCATGATCTTTTATATCTTCTCCTTTAAAGGCTTCACCCTAATCCTTTCCTTCTTCTCCTGCCTTTTTGGTAAAGTTAAAGTGTGAAAGGTTTCTCTCTGGCTATATCTTATACCTTAGTTCTATTTATAATCTCCCACTACCATTTTTGTAATTTACTCGCTTATTTCCCTCTTCCACCCCCCTACTGCCAAAATATTTCTGAACTAAGAAGAAGCACAAAATGAATCGTGAAGGTTGTCTAGAAGGTGCCATGAGGAAGGGAAGGTATAGATGGAGGTTCATTGGGCCTCAGTGAGAGAAGGCATGTGGTGTGGGGAGAGAATGTGACCCCAAAATACTGAGCCATTTGAGCGGTTTTACTGACTTTTGGGGCTGGGGACAGTGTCTCAGAGAGCAAAGGAGGACCCTGGTTGATTGAGAGTGACAGGCTGTGCCCACGATTCCTTGGCTGTGGAAAACCCGCTGCCCCCAGTGCAATAGTTTCCATTCTGCGTAACTGGGTAGTGTGTGGGTCTGGCTAACCACGAGGAGGGGCTGAGGAGCCAGGGGATAGATTAAGTTGCTGCACTGGTGGCTGCTTAGCAGGGCCAGAGCCCCACTCAGGAAACATCCACAGCACTTCTCCTACCTGACGTTGTGTGCTCCTTGACTGACTGGGAGGCAGAAGGGTTGCCTCAGCCAGGGCCTGCAGAGGTTATCTGATAGTAGGTACAAGGCAATAGTGTGGGCGAGGGCAGAGCTGGGGCTTTCCTGGCACTGGGAACACGGCCAGTCGTTTTCCTTTGCCTTCTCAGCATAAGGTAGAGTTGAAGAAGAGGCCTCTTGGGATGCAATGATTAGGAAGAAATCACCTCTTTGTTTGAGTGATGCTTGCCGGGGTGCGTATTGCAGAGCTTAGTCTGGGGCATCTGGTGAATCCATTTCTTTTTCCTCCAGGCTGCTTGAGGACTTGGCCGTAACTGCTCAGCAAGTCATTTCTGGTTAGAGAGTCATCAGTGACCACAGGAGCACGTTCTTCAGACATAGTTCCATGCCTGGCAGCTTGTCCCCCAAAGGCAGAGCTAAGCCACTGCAGACACTTAAGTAAAAAAAGAATACTTTTTTTTTCTTCTAACAGGTCAACTTAGGCCTGGAGAAAACTGGAGCTGGAGTTGTGCACTGTGTCTGTGTTTCCTTTTGGAGGGAGTTACGGAGCAGGAGTAAGGGGAGCGCTGGACTGTGAGGCTGTGGAGTTCCTTGGAACTAGAGTTCCAGAGTAAATCCGGGAAGGTGGCTGTCACTCCCCCCTTCCTGTTCGAGAACACTGTGTTGGGCAGGGGTCTCTTGTGGTTCTTCTCGTGACCCTCTTTTCCTACTGCAGGGTGAGGATTCTTGCCCAGAACTGTTTTCATTGACTCAGGCTCCTTCTAGCCCATGCGTCTAAGTTATTGTCTCCAAACCCCGCTCTAGAGAGGAGGATGGAGGGGGCAGGAGAGGGGAGCGGAGGGAGCTTGTGGCCTTGCTTTGCCAGTGAAGTCTGGTTTCTGGGTCCGAGAGGCCTGAGATTCGCTGTCAGGGGTTTCACCTCTGCCCCTGTGCTCTTTCAGCCAGTCACAGACCTGGGGAAAAGTGTGGGAGTTTGGACGGGGCCGCTGTGCTTCCCATGTCTGGACTTTCTAAATCTTAACTCTTGGACCTTTGATCAAACGCTGTGATTTTTTTGGTTTCCTTTTGAGAGGATTACAGTTGCGGGGAGTTGGGAGAGGCTGTGCTGAGAGTGAGATCTACAGAGATGCAGAGGTGGCAGGCGCTGGCCGGCCGGGTGGGGCCGCCTGCTGTCTGGGCGGGCTGGGTGGGTGAGGTGACTCCCGCCCAGCACACTGGCCAGCTGGCTTGTGTTAAAGCACTGGCTGAAAATAACTCTCATTGTCTGGGAGCTGCTACTGCAGCGGGGCTGGTTGTAGCGGCCAAGGGGCTAGCGCCTCTTACCTCAGCGAGCTCCAGAACTGTTTGGGAGCCGTGCCCAGCTGGCCACAAATGTGCCCACAGCCTACCAGTGAGACAGGAGGAGAGCGAACTGAACTGGTGATGGGCCTTTGTGTCTGGTACTGCCATCTTTGTCACTGGCTTAGGGAACAGGTCTTTTGGTTGGTGAAGGAAGGGGTCCTCATAGCACAGAGTGGGGACGGTGTTAACACCTCTTTTATAACAGTCTCCTGGATTTCCAGACTTCTGTTTTCCTCACCACAGACCCCTCCTGTCTGTCTGTCCACATGCTAGGGAAGCATTGGGAACAGTTGTGCTGGGGTCTCGGCAGCACACTGGAAAGCGTGTGGTGCTCAGGAAGAGCCCTCGTTTCACTGTGGGGCATCTCTAGACTCAGCTCTCTAGGACTCCATTTCTGGGCCTAAGCACAGCATCTGGGGCTTCCATGCTGGGGAGGCAGGGCTAGTCAAAAGGAAAATGTGGGAGGTGGGTCTGTGAGAGAAAGCATTAGTAAAACCACCACTCACTTGCTGTTTTTGCTGAAAGTAAATAGTCTTTCCTGACCTTCCCAAGGCTGTTTTGCATGTCTCCCTGCTTGTCTCCAAGAAGCAATGCCATTTTTTTATTCATTCAAGTGCTTAGAGCAAATTATATAGTCCAATATAAACAAGTTCTCCATTCTTTTCCTCAATTAAAGCATATTAGAGTGTCTAAGAACTTTTCATCAATGCTTTCCTATCTACCTATTTATTTATTTATTTATTTATTTATTTATTTATTTATTTATTTATTTATTTATTTATATTTATTTGGTGTGTGTGCTTGAGTGTGTATCAGAGGGCACTGTGTGTCCCTGTGGAGGACCAAACGTGACTTCGTGAATCATCCTGGATTGCCTCTACTTCCTTTTTGGTTCTCTCTGGGATTTCCCAGACTCTGCCCACCAGGGCCAGAAATTCAGGTGGCCACCATTTCTGCCTGGTGCTTTTTACCTGAGACTTAGGATCCAAACTCAAGAACTTCTGTTTGTGAGGCAGAGTCTTAACCCCTGAGCCATCTTTCCAGCCTACAATGCCATTTTTATCTCTCTGAGATTTATCTTGATCAGCTGGAATCCTGAAAAGCAGTTGAACAGGGAATTTTTGGTGGTTCCTATTTCTGCATGGGATTTTCCCTGGGTTTGGCCAGAGAAGACTGGCAAAGTCAGGGCAAGTCCCAGAGTGGGGCCTGAAGCTTTCAAGGAAACCCCACGGCTCTTTGGCATTTCCCTTCTCCCAGCCTGAAGGAAATGAGGAGGGGCTAAGTAAACTGGGGGTGCAGTGCAGGAGGGGAAGGGAACCTCTGAGATCTCTTTTCCCTAGCTTCCCTGGGCCCATGAGGTAGAATGTGGGAGTGGTCAAGTGGGGGAGGGCACCTTGCTTGACTGACACCAGATCTTCAGCATCTTCCTTGTGGACCTTGATTATGACCTTTCGCTGGTTCCCTTTCACCAGTCAGTCCCAGAGTGGTTCATTTGAGTTCATCTTCTCTTCTCTTCTGTTGTGATTGTTTTTACTGAGACTTGTCTCCTTTCCTCCCTCTCTGTCCCCTACCCCAAGGATGGTGGTATTTAATTATTCCTAGAAGAAACTAGAGAGAGATCAGAAAAGGGGTCCAAAGGATTGCATTGTAGTTCCAGTGTTGAGAAGCAGTTGCCGAAGGAGATGGGACCAGAGCCCATACGGAAGCAAAAAGGCCGTGGATACCAGACATCACACAGGCTTTTCAGGAGGAAGGAAGGGCATGTGCACACACAAAGTGCTCATCGTTTGATGCTCATAGAACCCTGTGAAGTAGTGATCTCCACTGTATGCATGTGCTCACCAAAGCTCCACATAGCTCTGAAAAATCCAGTTGATCTTAGGCCCTCCGGCTCTTCATCTAGTCCCTGACCCCTGCCTTCTTTCTGTTTAGCACGAGTTACCCTGAAAAGTTAGCAAAGTGTTGGCCTCTGACAACCCAGTCTCTGAGGCAGCACTGAAGGAAAATGTTAGAGAAACAAACCTCTCTGACTGAGTCCAGAACCAAGTCGGGTTTGCTCTCTGACTGTCCCTGGAACTCAGAAAGTTGTTCTTCCTAAGGGCAGTGTGGACCCTTGCTGGACTCACGCATGTTATCCGGCGGAGTCAGGAGCCCTGACACTGTCTTACAGGAAGAGCACTGCCCAGTCCCGATTCCCTGGCCGGCGACTCCACCGCCGTCAGCACCCTTTCTCTGTGCCAGTGCTGGAGGTTGTGTTTCCATCACACTCTCAGCCCTGACCAAACAGAGGAGACTGGGCCGCCAACCATCCAGAAAGTACCAACCAAAGCCCTGGGCAGGAGGATGTGGGCCTGTGGTAGATCTGCTGTTTCTGTACTCCAGAGGTCCATCTTCTCTGAGGAGCTACAGTTTGACCAGATCATTTGTGTCTCCCATGTTCTTCAAGGCTGAGGGTCTCAAGGGCTGACTTTGCTCAGTTTTAAAGCCCAGAGAGGGAGGGAGAGAGAGAGAGAGAAAGAGAGAGAGAGACAGAGAGAGAGAATCAGACATTTCCTCACCCACACACCTGGTGGGGAGGTGTGAAGCCACAGCACCCACAGTGGTTGACCAAAAGAGGAAGTTGGTATAGACAGAATGGAACGTGCACAGTAGTAGCAGGCGTTCCTTTATTCTACCAGCATCTTTCAGAGGAGAAAATAGCAAATTTTTTTTTCCCAGTAAAGACTTGGGGAGCACCCTTCAGTGACAACGATGTGTTCAGGACATGCAGGTCCCAAGACCAGTTCTGGGGACTGACAGCAGCTTGGCTCCCAGGTCAATCAGGCTTGCTTCTGGGTCTGCCGTTGACTATTGGGTCCCTATTAAGGCTTCTTACTCATGTCCTACTATCCACATAGACACGTTGAGATTGACCATCAGTAAAAGAGTTTCTGAGGGAATATTTTAGCCTGTGTTTGCCCATCTTACCATCAATACCATATCAATACTTTGGGGGGGGGGCTTAGGTTTTTTACTATAGAAGTTCAGACAGACTCCTGGGCAACAGAAACCATGGACAGAGGTGTGACTTGGTTTCCCTCCCCCCTCCTCCCCTAAATTCTTCCTTTCGTAAACTAGTTAGAGACCGCAACCTGCTTCCTTTTTTGAACCACAGTGGCTACTTCCAGTCAGTGCACGTGAACCTATTGTCAATAGTACTAGGCCCACCTTTGTCCACAGAGTACATTAGAAGTAGAAGACCAAGAGTAGATGTAACTCTTAAGGGTGAGACTGGCATACAGCTGGCATAATAGTATAAGAGCAGTAAGTCATGATAAATGTATACGACAGAAACAATGTTTAAGAACTTCCTCTTAATCCTTTAGAAAATGAATTCTCTGGGGATCTCTGCTTGATCCTTGGAGATCCTGGGCACACACAATTCATACTCTCAGGGATGAATTTGCCAGGGAATGAGCAGAGGTGAAGTAAGAACTCATGCTTGTGTTGCTGGGAAGCGAAAGCTGGACTTGGAGTGGTAGGTAGAGGTGAGAGGTAGGGAGAGACTGATTCTGTGGGAAGTCTGGTAGTTCTCAGACAATTGTGGCACTTCGGATAATGGGAGATCATCTGAGTCGAGTAGGGTGGGCAGGTACAACAATCTGATCAAAATGTCAGATGCTCTTAAAGCCAAAGCTTGTGACTCGGAACAAAGGCATTCTCACGGAGGCAAGAGGTGTGCCTGCAGGAGGCACAGGGGAAGAGGTCAGCTCGTAGTACCAAGGGGTCGTAGTTAAACCTTTCTGTCCTCCAGATGTGTGCGTGGTAGTGGACATCAGCATCTTGACTCTGGTTCTCTCCTCAGAGTTCCATGAACCTTCCTCCTGACAAGGCCCGACTCCTACGACAATATGACAACGAGAAGAAGTGGGATCTCATCTGTGACCAGGTATGGGAGTGGCAAGAGAAGGGAGGTGGCTGGCCGTCTGTGTCAGGCTGGACATGGTGGTAAGGCAAAGGGCAGTGATTCCAACCTTGGGAACCCCAGGCTGGGCTTGGCACTGTGTTTGCTGACTCGGATTCAAAGGGACACATGGCTAACATAGAGCCATCCGGTGGGCAGTGATGCCACGGTGGTTTGCGCAGAGTCAGCTGTGGAGGAGGAAGGGAGTTTTCCCAACAGAGCCTATTGCTGCCTTTCTCCATGGTTAGGCCTCTGCCTGCAGGGTAAACTAAAGGACCTTGTATCTCTCACTCTGCCCTAGACCTGGCAAATAGCAAGGTGCTTCTCTTATCCACGGACCTCTAAGAGCAAGATGCCCTTGTCCCCTGGGTTCCTGCTCCTAAATCTTGGTATCGTCAAGGCCTCCAGCTCTCCTTGCATAAACAGTGTTTAAAGCTGGGCGAAAAAAGACCATGACTTTGCTGAGAGCCAAAGTCTTCCATACCATGTTAGTCTTTCACCTGCTCGGACTGTTTCAGAGCTTAACATTGGCTGCTTCTTCCATATCCCTTGGTGGGCATGGAAAGGGGTGACACGCAATATGGGTAGTGTGTTTACCCAGTACTTTGCCATAGAGCTTTGTCAAAAGCAAGTCTATATATTTTTAAACTGACCAAAATGATAATAGCTAATGTTTGAGTGCTAATTATCTCAAAAACTCTACATACATGATATATCTCACTTCATCCTCACAGAAGTCATGTGAGGAAGACATTCTTGCATTTGAAATGCTCACAGTTCAGTGACCTGCCAGGTTGGGTTGTTCCCTTCCTCTACTTCCCAGGTCATGCTGCTGGGCCAGGTTTCTCCTCCAGTCAAGGCCTGATTCCTTTAGGCTGCTCATTAAGAGTTGATTAGCACCTGCTTGGCCAACTTTGGAGTCCTTTGGTGCTGAGATTCTTTAATTGATAATCCTAGTATTTTCTAGGACCCATAATTTCTGCTTTCTCAAACTCTGCTTTCATTTATTTCCAGGCTCTATTTTCTAATATTCTGTCCTCCTCCTAGACTTTTATGCTTCTCTTCCCCAGACTCTTCAGTTTCTTGTTTTATATATATATATATATATAAAATATATAATATGTATATATATTAGGTAGGGTCAAAATAGCTAGCACAGACTCGGTACCTGCTTGTCTAAGCCCAACCCGGCTCTATCACCGAGCAACATTAGGCAGGCAGGTTACTGAGCTATGAGTTCTTCAAAGGCCAGAATGTTTTCCTCAGGGTTTCTGTGAGGATTTAATGAGATATGTCAATATGTGTAGAGTTCGTGCGAGATAATGAGTACTCAGACATAGCTATTGCGGTTTTGTTCAGAGCTTGAAATCAAGACATTTATAGGACCAGAATGCTAAGGGGCTTTCTCAGTTTCTTCTTGGGTCATAAGGGGGTGGAATGGGCCAAAACCCTGTGCCTTGTGTAGGAAGGGATTGAGAGGTAACTCGGATGAGAGGAACCTTTAGCATGTGGGGTTACTTTGAATTGTTGGAGCCTAGGGACTTGGCAAGAAGCAGTGTCTTTGCCTCGAGGTGTATTAATGCTAGAACTAGTTCAGCCTAGTTACAGGGTTCAGAGCTACAAAAGCTAGCATGTGCAAAACCAAGCTCACCTCTCCTTGGCTTTCCTAACTATCCATTAATTGGCCAGTCATATTTATTTTGGGCACACCTCATAGATCTGTAATCCCTGCATCTTGGTAAGCATCAGGTTTTCAAAATAGTTCTTGACACAAAAGCATTTTGGACTTAGGGAATACTAATTAGAAGAGAGAATATAACAGCAGATGGAAAGGATCCCCGGGTTTGGGTAGTGCTGAGGTGAGAGCTGAGTCTCCTCAAATTGGGCCCTTTCCTTCCTTAACGCCCTCCATGGACTTTGTTTCTAGTGTACACATATGCATGCTTTCCTTACAGGAACGATTCCAAGTGAAGAATCCTCCTCACACCTACATCCAGAAACTCCAGAGCTTCTTGGACCCCAACGTGACTCGGAAGGTGGAGTATAAAGCAGAAAAGGCCCTGTCATGCTGTCACAGTCCTGTGTGGTTTGGACACAGGCCCTTTGATGTGGAGCTAAAACCTTTGCTTTTGAGCAGTGGAGAGTTGGGTCTGAGGCCTTGAGACCTCAAGTGGCTGTCACTTGAGGGAAGGTTCCTGCCTGTACTTTGTACCTGCATTCCCTTTTCTACCCTTTTTATTATATAAAATTGGATAGCTGGCCATGGTGGTACATTCCTGTGATCTCAGTATTCCCCTGAGTGAGACAGGAAGATTGTGATTCCAAACCAACCTGGGCTCTAGCAAGAATGCTACTTCTTACCCTACCTCATTAAAGTTTGGGGGCGTCTGTCAGTGACAAAAGATTCCATGTTTACAGAAGTTCAGGAGAAGAGTACAGGAGTCAACCAAAGTCCTGCGGGAACTGGAGATCTCACTTCGCACCAACCACATTGGGTGAGTCAGGTCTGGCCCTCCCAGCCTCCTTACCTGGCCCCAAGTACTACTTGGCACATGGAATTTGGTATCCTCTGAGGGTGGTTGGCCTGAATATCCTCCCTTCCACAGAGCAGGGGTTATTCTTCCGACGGCTTCTGACTCTATAGAGCTTTAGATGTATCTTTTCCAGATTTCCTACTTTCCAACTCTGCCAGCTGCTGACTGAATGCTTCTGGCAAGCTTAGGGCCTCTCCTGGGGTCCTTAGTTTATGGCTTTGAGTAGAAGACATTCTTATAGCAGCTGAGACTGGAGTCTGTCTATGGCCTGGTATTGGGCCAAGCAAGGCCTACAAAGTCTGGGTTGAAGGACATATGTTGCATTGGGTAGCTGAGTGACTAATTCCTGTCTGTGACTATTTGGACTCTGAGTGCACCGAAGATTATTTACTTTAGAGAAGGTAATATTAGTGAAATAGCAAAAGCAGCTTCCTCTTCAAGCCCCAAAGATGTGAGCTAGTAGGTCATCTTCTGGAGGCACAGATCCTTCCAGAGTGGGGAACCAGCAAGGAAGTAGAAGGCTGGTTTAGTAAGGTTAGGGGGAAGGACGATGCTTCAGTTCTGTGAAACTGTTAAAAGCAATGTGAAAGAAACAGAGAGACAGACAGATAGAGGGTACGTATGTACCTATGCAGAAGATACAGCAAAGGCCACTTCACGTAGGGCTGCAGCACCTTGGGGAGGGGTGCCAACTGGACAGAGAGGGCTGGCCCGATGGTGAGTGCCTCAGTGAGGGAGAAGTAGAATGTGGTGTAGGGTGAGGTGGGGTTGCTGGCCAGATGCCAGCCCCGAGTCCCGGAGCTTCCTGAGAGTAGAGTGGAAAGAGCCAGGTGACGTATTCAGGCTGTCCTCTCCTGTGATGGCAGCAGCCTGCTTATTGCCCCCAGGCCAGGCCTGCCTGGGGCTCTGTAGAAGGAGGGGACTTATGTCCACAGCTGGTGACAGCAGCAGTCAGAAGGGCAGCAGCACAGGAGAGGACAGGAAAGGGACAGTTCTGGACTCGGAAGCTGTGCTGTGGCGGCTAAAGCATGGCTTCCATGCTGGTCATCTGACCCAGACACAGAAAGCCAAGCTACTGGGAAACGTATGGCCAAGCCTGCCCTTTGTCTGGGACTCGTTCACAGAAGGAACACCGGCAAGGCTCATCAGTTAGGTTTATGTGTACGTAGGGGAGAGTGACTCTTTGCAGGTCCCGAGTACCACTGCGCCATCCACAGGGCCTTTCTTCCTGCTTCTCTTCCCCAGGCCTTGTAAGAATGAAGGCTGCTCTGCTTAGGAGAGGACCGCAAGGTGATGGTCCCCTGACCCCTTTCTTCCCCTCTACTTTTTCTCGTTTCTGGCACTTGACTGTAAGCTGGGGACAGACCAGCATGGTTCCCAGGCTCCAGAGCCTCTTGGCAGTTGACACACAAGTTAGAGGTCTGGGCCTGGTCCTTCGTTCCCAGAGAACAGTTAAGTGCTGACATTTTACAAGTCTCTGCCATCTGACTCAGGGCTTCTTTTGGTAGTTATGTGGGAGGGGGGAGTAGAAATCAGGCTCCTTCTCTGCAGGAAAAGTATGTTGGGCTAGTGAAGGATCTGGAGATGGGAGGAGGCTGCTTTGGCTGCAGCCTGATGCAAGAGAGTATGTGTAGACAACACGCTCTGCAGTGAGGCTGCCGGGGAAATGGGATTCCAGAGGCCTATGGCTCTTCCTCCGTGGTTTGTATTGGTTTCTCTGCTTTGCCTACGTGCCCTTTAACCTCTCCACAAAGTGTCAGGATCCCGAAAATAGCAGTGTAGACTCAGACAGGAAATGAGAAGGGGGCGGGGAGCTGGAGAGCAGACAGACAGGAAACGGGAGGCCTGTTGGCCCCCAGAGAGGAAGCTAACTTCAGGCAGCTCCAGTGTCAGCCTCAGTCAGAGCCTGCTGCCAAATCGGCCAGGCCTGGTGCTCTGCTCTAGCCTCTCCTTAGCTTCAGCTCTTGCTGGCCAGCATGGAGTTAGCTGGGGTTCCAGCTGTCAGGAAAAAGCAACCTTGTAGGGCAGTTTGGACACAGCTGGTTTGCATAGGCAACAGACACTGCACTCAGGAAAGTACTCAGAAAAAGTAAGGGTTTTATCCTGAGGGCTTTGTGTCTCTCTATAGTTTTATGAACCTGTCATATGTAACAGCCCCCCATTGACTGGGGGGGAGGGGTACTCTTGTCTTTCATTCCAAAGGTAGAAAGGCATAAATGTCCTAGGATGGTGTCCTGTGTTTTACTGCCTGCCTGTTTTCCTACATCTTCATCTTCGTGTGAGAGACGTGGCATGCTGGGGTTTCTTAAGTTGTTAATCATCACCAAACCTTTTCTGACTCTGCTAGATTCACTCTAACTGAACACGGAACCCTCATATACCCTCTTTGTTCAGACCATGGTCTGGACTCAGTGGAGGATCTCTTGATCTAGTAAGGGTGGGTTTTCTCCTTCCTGCCTGTGTCTTGGTCAGCTGGGAACTTGTTGGCTTTTGTCAGGCGCGGCATTCTGGTAGTAAATGCTCTGGATGCCTCTAGTTCTTCCAGCCAGCAGTGGGAAAGGACATTATGTCTAGCCTTGTGCTGGATCCAAGAGAGTCTCAGCCCCCTGAGAGGACGTAGAAGTCACTTAGCTGAAGGATGCTTGCACAAAGTGAGTGGTATCGGAAGGGCTGGTATTTTCCCCATCCCTGGCTCCCCTGCCTGTGGGAAGTACAGGCAGGTAGCATGACTGTGAATAGGTCTGTCCTGGGTTTTCAGGATTTTCCCAGCTTAGTACTATGTTCCAGAAGGACCCAGGAGAGGGTATTGTTGGGTCAGAGCCATCCACAAAACCAGTTTACAAACCCCTTTCATTATATTCCCTGTATCTACAGGTGGGTGCGGGAATTTCTCAATGATGAAAACAAAGGCCTGGATGTACTGGTGGATTACCTTTCATTTGCCCAGTGTTCTGTCATGTAAGTATCTTGTGGGCTAAGGTTGATGAGAACACAGTTCCATTTCACTTAAAAGAGGAAAGGAAAAGATTGAAGAGAGATATATATATTCAGTAGGAAAACATTTTGCCTGACCTGTTCTGAGGCTTTGTGTTCAATCCTCACCAGTGGGGAGGAAAAATAAACTGAAGAGGATGAGATTCCAACAGACAGATAAGAATAGAGATCCCAGGAAAGGAAGAAGTTGATAATTTTTCCAAATAAGCCTATCTTTGTTGAAAAGCAAACAAATCCCACTTGCTCTAAACCAAGAATACCGGGACCTTCAGTGGTCCTGTTTGGTTTCAGTGACAGTGCCTTTGACTCTATTTGGAAAGTAAACACTTCAGAGAGATGTAGAAGCAGGATAGATAAGATAAGACAAGGGAAGGTCAGGATCAGTGAAGATCAGCTAGTTAACTGAGGTAGAAGGTCTATTTGGAGAACAGGAAGAAAGCAGTATGGAAAGAAAGCTTGGAATCAGAACCCAAAACAATTCAAGTGCCAAGTTGCAGGTAGTCCAAGGCGCTAAATACCCTGGCTGCTAGGGTGATGCCCTGAGTCTTCAAGGCACAACTTTTGGCCACCAGATGTGAAAAACTCAGTAGTAAGCATGACCTTTGACTGGAAGGTAGCTGAAGCACCTGGGAGCATTTTCAGGAAGTCTTTTTGACTTGGAGTAATTGGTAGTAGTTAGCATAGGAGAGCCAGCCATGATGTAGTGTAAGAAAGGAATGCTTTTGAGTTAGATGAAAGTGGGTTTGTGTCTTAATTATGTAATATCCGTGACCTCAAGCACCTTTGTCCTTACTGAAAGGAGATCCATGTGCTAGGCTTGTAAGGATCAACTGACAATATGTGTATTTAGTAGTATTTGAAACATTAGGTCTGTGCTTGGTAGCTGCTTTATTGTTAGTTTTGTTGTCCAGGTTAGCATGCCCTACTTGCCTGTATATAATGGAAAGGGTACTGTGGTAGTAAATGAGGTGGCCAGTATGTTTATGTTTATGACCTAAACTAGACAGCCAAGGGAGAATAGGAACCCCAGCTTGCTCATGACTTTCTGAGAGATGGCTCAAGCGTTAAGACTATGCCTTGCAAGCCGAAGGTCCTGAGTTCAGATCCCAGGTACCATGTAAAAACACCAAGAGGAAATGGAGGCAGCCTGCATTTCTGGCCTTGGTGGGTGGAGTCTGGGAAATCCTAGCATTGAAGCAAAAAGGAGGTAGAAGCAATCGAGGATGACCCTTGGTCCTCCATAGGGACATACAGTGCCTTCTGGGATACACACACACACACACTAAATAAAGTTAAAAAAATTTTGGGCAGATATGGTGGTGGTCTTCTAATTCTAGCCCTGGAAGACAGAGCTTAAGAATCCCAAAAACAAGCTGGCTAGCCAGACTAGCCCTAATGCAGTGCTCTGGGTTTAGTTATCACCCTTAGGTTTCCATAGGCACACACTTAAGTGCACTGTGTACATACAGCTGTCCACATGCATGCATCCACGTACCCCATTACATACATGAAAGATAGAAAAAAAAGCCATACTTCACGATCCTCCTTTCTCTTTAAATACTTTTTATAGAAAGAAATGAAAAATATTTGAAGTGAAATTTTTTTAGTTCAAAACTTTTAGCAAAAAAATGTAGACCATTTTTCCAAATAAGCCTATCTTTCTTGAAAAGCAAATAAATCCCAGTTGCTCTAAACCAAGAATACACCAGACCTTCAGGGCTTCGGTGTCTGTGGCAGTGTCTTTGACTCTGTTTTAAAAGTAAAAATAACAGACTGAAGTGATGACTCAGTGTTTTAAAGCACTTACTGCATAAGTATGAGAATTGGAGCTCAGATCCTCCAAACTCGCATAAACGCTAGGTGAGAATGGTAGCCCACCTATAATTCCAACACTTGGAAGGCACAGATAGGTGATCCCAAGAGCAAGTCTGCTAGAGATAGCCCTACTGTCATGCTCTGGGTTAAGTTCAGAGACCTTGCCTCAATGAATAAGGTAGAGAACAATTAAGGCAGATTCCTGGCATCGACCTCATGCTTCCACATACATACATGCCCACAGACTTGTGCTTATACACATACAAATATACTTATACATATGCATGCACAGCACACATACATGGAAAAATAAAGACTGTAATGTGAGAAGAAGGGTTTTGGCTAGAGAGGAAAAAGGTGAGACCATGTGCTTTGAAAATCACACATTCAGTGTTCACAAATACCATGATTGTTGGAGGAAAGTCCTTGTGGAGGTATTTCCTCTGGAGTCTTCTGAATAGCCCTGTTACCTATTGCCTGATCATTAGTACTCTAATTCCTTTACTGCCTCCTTTGAAACATTTAGGCAATTGTGGCTATTGCTTCCTATTGCAGAAAATTTCAGCCTTCCTTGACCCTGGGCATGTATGTGGGGCAGGATGCCTGGGGAAGAAAAGCCTTTAGTAGATGTTCCCTAGTCCGTAGTGGCCTACAGGGACAGGAAGAAGTGGTACTGATTCCCAGGGGGTGTTTCTTGATAGGGCTATGTAACAGAAAGTCCATGCTGTCTTTTTTGCCCTGAACACATACTGGTGGTGGTGGGAGACGTGTTAACCTTAGAAACAGAAAGTAGTGGAGACTGTTTCCCAACTTTTGCAGGAGTTAGATTGCCTCTCCTCCATCATAGTCTTAGCCTGCAGGGTTTGTTTTTTTTTTTTTTTTTTTTTTTCCCTCTAGGGAAGTTGAAGACAAAGACAAAAAAAAAACTTAGAAGCCTCAAGTAGTCGTAGAAAACCTGGCTGCTAAAGCCTAGGGCTGCGCTGGAGGTATACCTCTTAGAAGAGCTCCTGGCACGTTAGCCTTGCATTAGGTCCTAGGTTCAATCCCTAGCATTGCAAGACAAAGAAAACCAAACTACAAGAGCTAGTGGAGCTAGTGGTAGGATGGAGCAGTGGTAAGCTTCCTAAGCATAAAGGATCATCCCACTCGGCTCTTCTGTGAGCCTATTCTTTTCCTTTCAGACTTGTTCAGTTTAGAATGAACTAGTCTTCTTCAGGGAACTCCAAGCCCCTTTGACTACTGCCATTGACCAGTGAGCAAGACCAGCAGTTGTCCCATTTCCCACCACCCTGACTTTGAGGTAGATTCTCCATGTGAGCAACAGCTCATCCAAATATCCCATTTAAGGCTGGGAGCATGGATAGCCAGGCAGACCCCACAACCCTTGCACTACTGGGAGAGGCTGCTCAGAACTCTCTGCTGGAACTACTGAACTACTTCTGCCCCTGTCTTACATTGGAGGCTTCCATCCAGGACTGGGTCTCTCTCTATTGCCTGATTCTACTTTTTCTTCTTACTACTCTTGCCTGGAGAATGGGAGGCGGGCTCCCTAGAGGCTTGGCATTGAATTTCTCCTGTGTATGTGCCTGTGTGTGCGCATGTGTGTCCTTTCATGCTCCAGGTTTGATTTTGAGGGTCTGGAGAGTGGTGAAGATGGTGCATTTGACAAGCTCCGGTCCTGGAGCAGGTCAATCGAGGATCTGCAGCCGCCCAGCGCCCTGTCGGCCCCCTTCGCCAACAGCCTCGCTCGCTCTGCGCGCCAGTCTGTGCTCCGGTATGTGTGCGCTCGCTCTGCCCGCCTGCCTCCCACCCCAGCCCCAGCCAGGTCTCAGTAACCTCGGTGAGTGCTCATGCCTCTCCCTTCACTCTTGCTTCCAGGCTCAGCTCTCTTGCCCTCTGCCTGCTCGTCTGTCTCTGATCTGTCCCCTCTGTCTCCCTGACTCTGCCCAGCAGTCTGTCCTGGGTAAGTACATGGTCCTCAGCCGTGCTGCCCCATCTGGAGTTCCAGCTCTCCCCTTCCTCACGCTCTTGGCCACTTCCCTGACTTCTTGGGTAGGTCTTGGGCTTCGAGTCAGTTCATGTCCTCATGGCCATTTCCCAACAGATGCTTGAAGACAAGCTCCGACACAGCTACCTGTTCCTTGCCTTCCTTTCCCTTCCCTTCTTCCTTCAGTCTGTTGCTCTCCAAAGTTGCTATGCTGGTGGACTGGATGACTTCTAAGAGCCCCTTCCATCCAGGAGACTGTTCCTGGAACCCCATAAGCCTTTTCCTTGGCCTGTCTCTCATAGCTTGCTTCTTTGGGATTTTGTCCCTTGGACACTGCTCATTATTCTGGTCTTGCAGAAGCAGATTCCATTGTGATTCCTCTCTTCTCCACAAAACACTGAGACAGTGGAGGAGTTGTAAAAAGTCAGACATGGCCCCTGACCTTCCTGAATCCCTGTGGGTCTACTTTGCCTTTTGGGGACATAGGAATAAGATGAGAGCCAAGATGTTCCTGTCCCACATCATGTGCCAAACATGCAGAAGACTCAGATGAGTGTCTTCATGACCCATCTTGAGGACCACTGCATATTTCAGAGGATCTTTGGGGTAGCATAATGTGAGGCACTGGGTATAAAGCTGGGGTATTGGGCGGTGGCTGACAGAAGGACTGATCCAGGGTGGTGAACACAAACTGACCACACCTGCCTCTTCAACCCTGGCTCTTTGCTGATAAAAGGCCTCTTTCCACCATTCTGCTGCTGGAGCAGCCTGCTGTCCGGGCGATGGTGAGTGTTCCTGCAACCTTCAGCAGCAGCCTTAGCCCTGCCTAATTACCTGGCCCTCTCCCTCAGGTACAGCACTCTCCCTGGCCGTAGAGCCCTGAAAAACTCCCGCCTGGTGAGCCAGAAAGATGACGTCCACGTCTGTATTCTTTGTCTTAGAGCCATTATGAACTATCAGGTAAGAGGGGGGTAGTGCTTACTGTAAGTTTTCTGTCACCAGCTGGTGAAAGACTAGGAGGAGATCTGCTGTTTCCCACCGTTGAACTTCCCTTCTGTCTTTTCCCTTGCAGTATGGCTTCAACCTGGTCATGTCCCACCCTCATGCTGTCAATGAGATTGCACTCAGCCTCAACAACAAGAATCCAAGGTGAGTTCCTTTCTCCTCACCATATCCCTGGCCCCATATGTCCCTGATGGTAAGTCCTGCCTGCTCTGGGGTCTGTTTAGCCTCTGCTACAGAAGTGTCTGCACAGCTTAGTAAAGGAGAAAGCCTTCCTTCCTTCCCCACCTTCTTTCTAAAATGGCCATGAGTTACGATGAACAGGATGGAGTCAAGGGGCTAATCATCCTTCTTCGCTCCTCAGGACCAAAGCTCTGGTATTAGAACTCCTGGCAGCTGTATGTTTGGTGCGGGGAGGTCATGAAATCATCCTCGCTGCCTTTGACAACTTTAAAGAGGTCAGTTTCCTGTGTGTGACCATGTGGGAGTGTGCGTGAGTGTATGCGTGTATGCGTGTGTGTGTGTGTGTGTGTGTGTAGAGGTGAGGTGCTAGGTATATTTCATTTCCTGGAATCCTCATTTAGTTAAAATCTCTCTGCTTGACTAAGCAGCCTCCTTCTAGAATAGGACCAGAACTTCATAGTCTTTTTAGATTTTGTGCCAAGATATTTCTCAATTGGCCAGCTAAGGATGTTCTTGAATATAATGTGGTCTAACTTAACCCATCATCAGAATCATGGGGAGGGGTCTTTGGAAGTGTAGACCTGTGCCCTACTCCTGATCTGTTTGAGCCTGAACATCTGTATATTACAAGACTCCCCAAGTGGTTCTGCTTCAGTGAATACACAGGTGTTGAAACCCAAAGCAGGGAGGAGAAGGATGTGTCCTGGCTGTCAGCGAGGGAAGAGGAAGCTTCTGTGTGGAATTTCCCCAGACTCTGGGCCTGTTTCTGAAACCCCAGTCTGCTTGAACATGGGATTCCTCGACATCTAGCCACAGCTGTGGTCCCACCCCTTCCTCCTCTCTGGGCCTCTTCCCTAGCATTGTTCAATCCAGGAAACAGCTCTTCCTCCTTAAAAGCTCAGGGGCTCAAAGGACCCCCCTGAACCTTTCAAGCAGAGGGCTTTCCTGCAGACCTGCCCCTCCCATGTCTCAATGGGGCTTCAACCTCCTAACTCAGCTGTGGCCTGATTCCTTCCTCTTCCCTTTTCTTTCAGTAACTTGATAGTATCAGATCCACTGGGTGTCTTCTTAGCCTAACTCAAGAGCACCTAAGATCCAGACTGTCCTGAAGTGATAAGGGACCAGAGACTTAAGGCCAAATTCTAGGTCCCAGATTTTCTTTTAGTGTCCAAAATGGCCATCTTTAGACACAGACGTGGTTAAGCAATATCTACCACCTCCTCTTGTATTCTAATTTTATATATTTTATCTTTGTTGTTCTTTCTGTTGTTTTGAAACAAGGTCTTACTTTAAAAGTCCAGATTGGTCTCAAAGTCACAGAAATCCTCTTGCTGCTAGAATCTCTGTAGTATCTCTGCTGCTAGAATATTTGGCAGAAACCACACCTAACTGAGTTGTGGTTAAACTTAGTCTTTTCATGATGTTTCTAGGGGTCAGAGTTCAGGGTTTAGGTTCTGCATGGTGCAGATCCTTCCCTGAGAATGTTTGCTTACTCAGGTGTGCAAAGAGCTACACCGCTTTGAGAAACTGATGGAGTACTTCCGTAATGAGGACAGCAACATTGACTTCATGGTGAGCAAATGGGCTGCAGTAGGTGCATGCTAGTCGGGGCTGTGTCCTCCTTAAGGCCAAAGGTCACACAGAAACATATTTTGTTATTCTGCTTTCCCAGGTGGCCTGCATGCAATTCATCAACATTGTGGTGCACTCAGTAGAGGACATGAACTTCCGGGTCCACTTGCAATATGAATTTACCAAGCTAGGGTTGGAGGAGTTTCTACAGGTGAGCTGGCCAGGGTTCTGGAAAGGTGAGATGTTTTAAGGTAGAGGACCAATTTAGACATAGCAAAAAGTATTTTGTTTTGTTTTGTTTTTGTTTTTAACACAAGATGATTTGGGAACCTGACTGTCTTCCTTGACTTGGAACTCAGGCTCTCCTATAGTGCTGTCCCACCAGTGAAGCTGTGCTATTAGGACCAAGACTGGCTAGCACCAGGCACCAGGAAAACCCTGTTATACACTCTAGGAAGTAGCTATGAAGCAACGATGGGTACTAGGATTTCCTAGGAGACTTTCTAATCCTATGTTGACTCCCTACCTACTACTTTCTCGACTTTTCCCAGAAGTCAAGGCACACGGAGAGTGAGAAGCTTCAGGTGCAAATTCAGGCATACCTGGACAATGTGTTTGATGTTGGAGGCTTGTTGGAGGATGCTGAGACCAAGAATGTAGCCCTGGAGAAGGTGGAAGAGCTGGAGGAGCATGTGTCGCATGTAGGTGATGTTTGCTCGCCAGAGCTACTGTGAAGAGACAGGGTGGATGGGCACAAGTAGGTTCTAGGAACCTTACACTGACCCAGTTGTCTTCAGCTTGAACCATTGAAAAACCACTGAATTTTTAGACCATTCTGTGTCCTGAGCCACTGAACACCACCCACTAGAACACACACTTTCATGAGGTGACCTCAAGCCTAGGATAATCAGATCATAGCCATTTGTCTTGTTTCTGCAGCTACTTCACATTGTGTTAGGATTCCAGGCTCGTGAGAATGATGTAGAGGAGCCACTTGACCAGGTCCCCTTTAAGGTGTTGCTTTTTGGATTCTGTCTGGTCTGCAAGCTACGCTGAGTGGTCAGGTTTTAGCACAGCAGTAGATCTGCCTTTCCCATCTTTCAGCTCACAGAGAAGCTTCTGGACTTGGAGAATGAGAACATGATGCGGGTGGCAGAGCTGGAGAAGCAGTTGTTGCAGCGGGAAAAGGAACTGGAGAGCATCAAGGTACCAGTACTGGGAAAAGGGAAGAGAGGGGGAGATCGTGGTTGTCCTGGGCTCCAGTGCCTCGGAAGATGGTTTCCTTCATGACTCATGTCAAGAACGATCTTGATTCATCCTTGAGGCACTCAGACAAGGGTATGCTGATGGTTTCCTCCTATTTTTTGGCTGAAGAGAGAAGCTGAAGCTAGAATGGGAGCAGATGTGGTGCCCACGGGCACCCAGAGGGTCTAGTTCCAGCTGCCATCTGCCTTTTCTTTATGTGCTTCTCAGCTCTGCTTACTAAGCATAGTCAAGGTAGCCAACTCACTATTTAATACTGACTATGTGGCTGGTACCCTGAACGATAAGGCTGAGGCTCCTCAGTTCAGCCTTTCTGTTTCTTCACGTAACTTTAGGTTAGTTAAAACATCATGCTCAAGTCTCACTTTTCTTGCAGAAACATGATTATGTTGGATCTACTGAGCTCAGGGTAGGTCTGCCTAGCCCCTGTTGAAGTACCATAACTGAGAGATGATAATGCAAATGTGGCTAAGTAAAGGCCTATCCATAGGGCTTCTATCTGAGTAATGATCACAACCAATGAAATAAGAGTTATGCAAAAGCAATGGTACCCAGCAGGTAGTGAACTAACAGGAGCTTCACAAGGCATCCTTTTTCCTGGGCCTTAAGGTTGTAAGAACAACTAGAGCAGAAAGAAGGACATATAAGAGAACCAATAGAGGCAGGCTGATTTTTCTGCTTATTTCTTTTACTGTACTATACCCTAGTTTCCCTACCTAGATTTTCCTTAGGTAGGAATTCTCCCTGGGGAAGTGACTATTGCACCTTTGACCCACTTTTTCCTCAAAGTTGCTACCTTTCTGATAGGAGACGTACGAGAACACGAGCCACCAGGTTCACACTCTTCGGAGACTCATTAAGGAAAAGGAGGAGGCCTTCCAACGCCGATGCCACTTGGAACCAAGTGCCCGGGGTCTGGAATCGATGGGTGGTACTGAGGCCCTGGGCAGAATAGGCCCTGTAGAACTGAGTGAGGGCATCCCACCTTCTGACCTGGATCTGCTGGCTCCAACCCCACCTACTGAGGAGGCACTTCCTCTGCCTCCTCCACCAGCTCCGCCTTTGCCCCCACCACCTCCTCCATTACCAGGTAACTAGGATTCCTGGGCTGGAAAGGGAAGACTTTGGATCGAGACCCTAGTCAGCCAAGTCTTTTTCAAGGAACATCTGGAAAACAAGAACATTTGAGGGCTGGGAGGACATCAAGGAAGGATGAGAGGGCTGAGGGAGGACCAGGATTTAGGGAAACAGGTTACCAGTGAAAAGGTGTCAGAACTAGATCCTGTTTTGATGATCACCAAGGCGCTGCTTTTAATTCTTGAATGGTAGCCAATAAGGCTGAGGCTCTGAGAGTTAAAAGTGTGGCAGGAGAAGCTCATTCAGGGATTAACTCAAGCTAATGCTGAGGAGATAGCTTGGAGTTAAAGCCTTGCCTCATAAGCAAAAGGACCTGAGTTCTAATCCCCAAGTTCTATATAAAGATGCCAGGCAAAAATGGTGCAATTCTGGCCCTGGACGACAGAGCCTGGCAAAGCAATGAGGTAGAACAATCCTGAATGATGCCAGTTTTGCCTTTGTGCTTTTACATCCACATACTTAAATGCCCTCTGGTATACACACACACATAGAAAAAAAAATACCCACTTGCTTGAGTAGAGTTCACATAGCCTCCTAAAGAAGGTGGGCAGATATAGGGAGGGTAACAGGAAGACTCTCTGGTTTACTGTGTCATTTACTCTTCCTCCAGATAAGTGTCCTCCTGCCCCACCTCTCCCTGGTGCTGCTCCTTCTGTGGTATTAACAGTCGGCCTGTCAGGTGAGTGCCCTTGGGCTCTGGGAAATGCTGGTGGAGTTTTTCCTTGGCCCTTGTCTCACTTATCCCTCTTTCTAGCCATTCGCATTAAGAAGCCTATCAAGACCAAGTTCCGGCTGCCAGTCTTCAATTGGACAGCATTGAAACCCAATCAGATCAATGGCACTGTCTTCAGTGAACTTGATGATGAGAAGATCTTGGAGGTGACAGGGTTCAAAAGGATGGGGCTGGTACCTGGAGACCTTTTAGCCAGATCTCCTGGTCTTACAAAAGCACTTAGGCAAAGGAGCACTTATATCAGCTCCAGAAACCCATACAAAGCATGGGACTATGACAGTAGTTCCTTTTATAGTATGAGGCTGTGACATTGGCTCTTCTCATCTGCTTTTACCAGGACCTGGACCTGGACAAATTTGAAGAGTTGTTTAAGACAAAAGCCCAGGGGCCTGCCATTGACCTTATCTGCTCCAAGAATAAGACAGCACAAAAGGCTGCCAGCAAGGTGACCCTTTTGGAAGCCAATCGTGCCAAGAACCTGGCCATCACCCTACGCAAGGCTGGGCGCTCAGCTGAGGAGATCTGCAGGGCCATTCACACGTGAGGCTCCCACCAACCTGGCCCCAGTTCCCAGACAGTTGGCATCCTAGTTCTCTTTTTAGAAACCAGGCTTCACCAAGATTCTAGGGCTCCTAACCTTCTCACATGGCATTCACTGGCTCGGCCAGTAGAGCTTACTGCATTCTGTAAGGAGCTACACATTTAGCCCAGACCTTTTCCAAGAAGATCCAACCTAATAGGAACTGAGCAGAAACACTGATACCATCAGGTTGGCAGAACACAAGTAGAAGAGTCAGGTGTTGAGTGGTGTTAAGGAGGGCTTCTCAGAGGAGCTGTCTTAACTGACACTGAATCTATTGCACAAGTTAGTCTGGTATAGGACCTGCAGGGAACAACATAGTACTTAAGGACTGAAAAGGAAATTTGGCTTTTGTATAGGGTAGGAATTAGGAGAAGTAAGGTGAGTGGCCAGAAGTCTTGTAGACCATACTCGTATGTTTAGACTTCACTATATGTGCAGAGAGAAGACATGGGCGTAAGGCATGGTGGTACATGCCTATAATCTCAGCACTTGGATGACAGGCTCACACGTTTGAGGCCAGTCTGAACTGTAAAGCAAGACCTGTTTGAAACAAAACAAAACAAAAAACAGAATCACTCCCTGTTGCATAATAAAGTCCTTCCATCATTGAAAAAAAGCAGGATTTGAGTTTGGATATCCAGGCGGAAATGACCCTGGTGGGTGGAGTCTGGAAAATCCCAGAGCAAAAGGGGGAAAAAAAGGTAGAATGACTCCAGAAGTCACTCTTGGTCTTCCACAGGGATATATAGTGCCCTCTGATACACTCACAAAAGCAACCAGAATCACTGTGACAGATGAAGTGATGAAGCTCTGCCTCTGGCTGGATCCTATGAACTGATCCTAGTCCTCCAAGGGGTGAGGGGAAATGTGGACAAATGCCAGACCTGAGGGCATATTCCCTTCACAGGTTTGACCTGCAGACACTACCTGTGGATTTCGTGGAGTGCCTTATGCGCTTCCTGCCCACAGAGGCCGAAGTGAAGCTGCTGCGACAGTATGAACGTGAACGGCAGCCCCTGGAAGAGCTTGCAGCTGAGGACCGCTTCATGCTGCTTTTCAGCAAGGTGGAACGGCTGACCCAGCGAATGGCTGGCATGGCCTTCTTGGGCAACTTCCAGGATAACCTGCAGATGCTCACACCGGTACAACCTCTTCCCCAGTTCAGCATCCTCCACCTCCCGGCTGCTGTCCCTATATACATACTTCCAACTAGTTACTTGGCCTATCAGTCTTTTTAGTGTCATCCCACAACTTCATTCCCCCTCCTACTCTGGTGACTCGGGTTCTTGTCTTACAGCAACTAAATGCCATCATCGCAGCCTCGGCCTCTGTCAAATCTTCACAGAAACTGAAGCAGATGCTGGAGGTTGGGAGATGGGAAGAATGGGGTGCTGGTGGCTCTCACGTCCTGGGTGGGCAGTCACGGAGGACATCCTGACCTGCCCCCCTTGCATTTTATGGACAGATTATACTTGCATTGGGGAACTACATGAACAGCAGCAAAAGGGGTGCCGTGTATGGCTTCAAGCTCCAGAGCCTGGATCTGGTAAGATGGTGGGGGCAACACAGACAGAAAGCCTTGGGGCTGGCAGAGCCAGCATGCTTAGTAGCTCTCTGCTGCTGTCTTCCAGCTGCTAGACACCAAGTCCACTGACCGGAAGATGACACTGCTGCACTTCATCGCCTTGACAGTGAAGGAGAAATACCCAGAGCTGGCTAACTTCTGGCATGAGCTGCACTTTGTGGAGAAGGCAGCAGCAGGTGAGGGGAGCCTGACCCATGGACCTGCCTCCTGTCCAGCTCAGGACAATCCCAGGAAGCTAAGGAGAGGGAACACCTGGGCCCATTTGTTTCTGGCTTTTGTTATTCTTTGACCACTTAAAAGCTTTCCGTTTTCTCTGTTATGACATGGTTAAAGATCTATACAGTCCTCCGTGGACATTTTATAATCTATATATAGATATAGATATAAAATCTATTTCTGCCCTGTCCCTTGCATTTTGGAAACCAGAAGTCTATATGGTTTACCTCCATTCCTTTCTGCTGCCTCCGAGAGCTCAGCTTGCTTGGTATGCACTTCTCTATGTCCACATGCATGTGACAGCCAGAGTGCGCCTATGCTGAGGGGGAGGGCGAGTTTGCTATAGTTCTGGGCAGGCCTCAGCTAGACCTCTGGTGACCACAGTGTCCCTGGAGAACGTGCTGCTAGATGTTAAAGAGCTGGGCCGGGGCATGGAGCTGATTCGACGGGAATGCAGCATTCATGACAACAGCGTCCTTCGAAACTTCCTCGGCACCAACGAGGGCAAACTGGACAAGCTCCAGCGTGATGCCAAGACTGCTGAGGTGAGCAAGGGACAGAGAGGCTGTTTCTTCCAGGGCAGAGATCATTAGGCCTTCATGTAGGAGGCCTCTTAACTCCAGCTCTGTATCAAACAAGTGGTTAATTGTATGTAGTGGTGGGAAGTGAGTGGACGTTAACGGACATCCATGTTTAAAGATGTGACTCTCAGGAGCCTTGGGAACACCCCATATTCTTTCCAGCTCACAGGGGTTTAGGTGGTTGGTTTTTCTCCCTTTACCTTTGAGCTGTTCTCTGTGGATCCCCTATCCTGGTATAGGACTGACTGCTTCCCACCAGGATGACCCCTTCTGTCTGCCCTTTCCCCAGGAGGCCTATAATGCAGTTGTGCGCTACTTTGGTGAGAGTCCCAAGACTACACCTCCATCTGTATTTTTCCCAGTCTTTGTCCGATTCATCCGTTCATACAAGGTAAGCTAGAAAGAAGTATTTAAAAAGGAGTTCGGTTGAGAGAAAACTGGTTGGAGAACTTGAGTTTTAAGTCTGGTCCTTTTCCAATTTTTAAGTCCTGGGGAAGAAGCCATGGAAGCTGCTGACAGGCCTCTTAGTTGTGAACTGGTGGGCAGACTGGGAGCCCAGGCCCTTCCTGTCATTGTTTGGGGCAGGAAGTACCCCTCCAGAGGGTGGTCACCTGGGATTAGCTGGTCCTACCGCCACCCAGCTCTCCAGCCTCAGTGTTCGCCTGCAAGAGCCTCCAGCTTCCCTCTTCTTTTGGTTCTTAGGAAGCAGAACAAGAGAATGAAGCTCGAAAGAAGCAGGAGGAGGTAATGCGTGAGAAGCAGCTGGCTCAGGAAGCCAAGAAGCTGGATGCCAAGGTGGGTGGGACCAAACTGGGAACTCAGGGTGCGGGGAGTTTAGAAAGGAGATGGAAAACTTCAGACAGACCCCAGAGGGTCCAAGAGCAACAGTCCAGAGGGAGTTGGAGACATGGATCAGCAAAACAGGGCTTTTCAGCAGTATACAGGCAAGGATATCCTCAGAATGCTGCCCCTTGAGACAGGAACTAGTCCCTTGTCATGTTAGTGATGACTTCCTTCCCCCTTCCAATGCTTGGTCCCAGACTCCATCCCAGCGAAACAAATGGCAACAGCAGGAGCTAATTGCAGAGTTGAGGCGGCGCCAAGCTAAGGAACACCGGCCTGTTTACGAGGGGAAGGATGGAACCATTGAAGACATTATCACAGGTGGGACCCTTGCTCATTGGGCCCAGCTCCCAGAGCCCAACTGAACCCTCTTCAGGCCTTCCACTCTCTTGCCCATGAAGTCTGATCATTGTGTCTCTCCTGGGTCATAGTGTTGAAGAGTGTCCCTTTCACGGCCCGTACAGCCAAGCGGGGCTCACGCTTCTTCTGTGATGCAGCCCACCATGATGAGTCAAACTGTTAACCCCCAAGGCTGGGGCCCCTGACAGGTACTGAGTACCATAGTTGCTGCCTCTGCATGCCTTGGATCACCTTGTAGCAGCCTCCTAGTGATGTGAACACATACTTTTTGCATGACCCATGCTTTGAGAAGCATGATTTTATCTGCTGCATGTGCCTTCAGGGAAGTGGTCTTTTTTCTACTAATGCTATCCCAGCTACTAAGACCCAAGGGATAAGAAGTCACAAGGCCAGTGTTTTGAGTTGTACCAAAGAAGGCAGGACCCAGGCCTATGGTTCTGATTACTGAGGGTCCACTCCTGGGCCCTACAGATCTCTGGCAGAAGCTGTTATCCAAGGAAAGTCAAATATCACTTGATCTCTGCTTCCTGATGTTCATTTGGCTTTGGGTCTCTTTTGAGCCTAACTTGTCTCTGCCCAGTGGTCTCTAGTCCCCCTACCTGACCTTCTGAAAACTAGCAAGCTTCCCTAGATGCCCCTCAAGTCTTTCTTCTAAGCTCCTCTTGACCCCCTTCATGACAACTCTTCCCTGCTCTCTTGAAGTTGCTGCCTTACTTAGACTGTTCACATGCCTGTCTTTCCTATAGACGTCCACCGCCAGCCCATTGCTGTTCGCCATCAAACCAGGAGTACTGCTGTACCCAGTGGCCCTCCTCGGGCTCCAGGCCCCCACTGAGACCTTCTTGGAAGCAGAAGAACTTCAACTCTCACAAGTCTGGACAGTGGACTTAAAGCCCAGACAAAGCCTAGCAAAAGACTGTGCTGCTCTCTCAGCTGCAGCTACTCCACTTCTGCATCTGAATCTTACCTGCCACTGGGGGCACAAGGTCTGTAAGGACCTGGCACTTACTTAGTGCACTTTGGCCCCATGGTATCCACCCTCATTTCCTGAAGGGTCAGTTCAGGGCTGGGAGAAACCACTTCCAGCTTTATCCCACACAGGGAATACCTTGTTTCCCTTTCCACTAGAGTCTAAGTGATGAGGGGGGAAAATGCTTTATCTCCTCATTTTTCCATTTAGCAGTCCCACAGTCAGCTCTGGTCTATTAAGTATCAAGTCTGTTCCTCTACTGAGTCAGACCATATACAGAGTAAAGCCTTCTATATCTGGGCCCACCTAGCTGTAACTTTGTAAAAAGAATTAAGGAACAATGTCTGGACCATTGCCCTTCCCCTCAGCTCCTCTGCAAGGCTGCTGCTGGCCTTCCCACGGTAGGGTGAAGAGCAGAGGCACTTTCTGCACCACCCCCAAGACTGAAAGAAAGGTGTGCCAACAGTCTTACCTCCTTTCCTTAGCTAGCTTTTGTTAGGGGACAAAGCATGGAGGGCCTTTACAGACGATCTGCTCAGTTCTCTACTAGCTTCTCAGACCCTAGAAGGGAATGTGAAGGCAACTTCCTTTTGTACATGTATCACTTCTCTTTTGTACATAAATCCCTAACCTCTCAACAAAGGCTTGAAGCACCATGCTGTCTCCTTTTTGAGCTTGGGGGACTAGGGTGGCCATAAGGATAGAAAAGAAATTTGTCAAGACTTCCTCCATTTCAGGAAGAGGAGCCCAGAAGCTTGGGAGTGTGGGATGGGGAGCCTGACTGGGTGGGCTCAATTACACAAAGGGAGAGAAACTTGGTAGGACACTAGTGCCCTCTGCTGGGTATCAGTATACTTATCTAGCAAGGTGGCACATGGAGAAGACAAGAGTCACTTGATCATATTATAAATATTGTTATTTAAAAAACAAAAACAAAACACATATATCAGGTCCCAGGGCTGGAAGAAGCAGTGGTGGAGCCCCAGGGCCAGGGCAGGCAAGAGCAGGCACTGATGCTAGAGGGTGAGGACCCTGCCCTCTACCATCCAGGCTGTGTCCACCAGCCTCTCTCTTCCCTGGACACCCCTTCTGACTTTACCTACTGGTATCACCCACCCCCATATGGCATAGACTGCCCATCTCTGGTCTGGGGCTGAGGGCAAGGACTACACTCGTTCAAGAACTGGGGAAACCTTGAACACCAAGAGCAACCTTGTGAGGTGCCAAAAGTGGCGTGTTAGGGGTAGAGTTACTTTAGGAAAAGTGGACACAGACCAGACAGATGAAGGAGTCTGAGGCAGTAAGGGTGGCCCTGGAGTCACTGCCTCACGTAGTCCCGAGACAGAAAGTAGCTCATTGGGTCACTGGTGGTCGTCCAGCTGCTGTAGGAGTGTCCGACGCCGCCTCTCTAGCTCTCCCTCACTCAGCTCGCTCTCTGACGTGTCCCAACCTGTCTGTTAAGCAAAGGCATGGCTTACCTGAGCCCCCTGGGCAAAGAATCACCCATCTTGGGCCAGAGCTAGGCCCTCCCACTCACCTTTTCCTTCTTGACTCCAAAGCCTGGGGAGCGGTTAGGGAGCTCTGCTTTCTGGAAGTCCCTGTCCTTGTCCTGTTCTTGTTCTTTGTCTTCACTCTCTTTACCAGCTTTCTCATCAGGGTCTGTCTCACTCTCTGGACTATTCTGTAAGAGTCCAGAGGCCACCTCCTCAGCAACTGGACAGGCCAGTTGGGAAGCAGGTGAAACATCCCCAAATTCAAAAGAGTTTTCTACTGACCGACTTGTGTCTTCTCTTCTTGGTTTTCTTTTTTGGTTTCTTGGCTTTCCGAAGGCCATGATCTGGGAATAGAAAAATTCTTAAGTTGCACTGGGGTAAAGAGAAAGATCAACCTCTTTCCTGTCTATTCTTTATAGATGTGGACTTGGTAGTCTGAGGGAGCAGTCTTGGGAAGACTTTATTCCTCTGTAATTCAGCCCTCCCACACAGTTTGCCCTCGAGGGATCTGGGGCTTGCAGAGTGAGGGCCTCTGCATAGTCAAGGACTCAGCTTCTAGAAACTGCTTACCTGTTCCAAGTAGAAGGTGGGAAGATGGGGAGCCCCGTACTCCAAGGTTAGCACCCCCACTTTCAACTGAATCAAGTGAGGATGAGGGCTCAGAGCCAGATTCTGAGGGGTTCCGCCGCCTCCTCTTGGAAGGCCGGAGGGATGGTGGGTGCAGCTCCTCCTCTTCCGACTCGGAGCCCTGGGCAGATAAACAAATATTTGTATATGTAGCAGAGGTTCTCTATCCCCACTCAGAGACAAGGGAATCTTTAATTCTTCTTCCAAGAAAGGTAATGTACGGTAATGTTAGACATGCTTTTCCAAAACAATTCAACTTTACCCCATATCCCTCTACCTGCCAACTCACTGAGGGTGAGTGAGAACGCTTGTGATGATGTTTCTTGCCCTTCCTGCCATGCTTTCGGCCTTTGGTGTGGAGGTGCTGGCATTCACTCTGCTAAGAGGGAGAGATGAGAACCTTGCTTTCCTATGTCAGAGCATTTTGCCTATTCCAGGGCCCCTGGGCTTTTTCCTTGGTTGGCCAGGGAAGAGAGCCTTGGTGGTGACAGGCCACCAAGGTCTCAATGCAGGACTAAAGAGTTTAATGGCCAGATAACAGATTATGGAGGTCAAGAGCCTGCATTACCTCCAGCACCTGCAGGAATTCCCGGAAGAGCCGGATCCTCTCCGACTCCAGGGTGATCTGCTCAAAGGCTGAGTCGCACACAAAGCGCTCACGGACCTTGAACGGGGAGAGCACTGCTGATCAGACCAGGCCCTGCCTGGCCCAACTGGAAACCGCCACGAGCACTGGGCAGGGCTGGGGCAGAGGAAGGAAGGGAACTGGAGCTGGCTCAGGGCTGTGTTGTGACTGGGGTGGGCCCTCAGTGATGGAGAAGCTCCGCTGCCCTCAGGCTTGAGGGTGATTGGGGCCAGGCTGCGCTCCTGACCTCTTCCCACGTAGTGCCCAGTTCCAGAGCAGGCACGGCCTGCCTCAGCATGCTTCGAAAGGCAGCTTCCCTGCGCCGCATCCTTCGTGCCTCCTCCTTTTCCCGTTCCCTTTCCCGTGCTTCTGCTTTCTCCAGTAGCTGAGGGAAAAGTGACACAGAACAGTATCACCCAAAAAGGTAAGTGACGGAGGCCCACTTGGGCATACCTTAGAAAGTAAGGTGGGGTTCAGGCTTTTGTCATTATTCCGAGCCCATGATAGTCAGCGGGGTATTGAGAAGAAACAAGACACTGGGATAAGTGACAGACTGAGCCCACCCTGCCCCGCCCCGCCCCTCACACTATTGAAGGTCAGCTTGATGTTGCCTGCGTCCAGCGCGGCAGCCCTCTTGTCAAAGCTTATGACGTGGGCGAAGTCTTCAAAGGCTGTGTTCACCTCCACACAGAAGCCTCGGTCCTGTGGGCACAGCAGCATGTGAAGCTAGAGGCACCACAGGACTAAGACCCAATGCCAACAGGCAGAGATTCTGACTATAAGATGTTTCAGAAGCCTCTGTCCGCAAGAGAAGATTCCCAAGATTGCAACACCCCTCAGAAAACCACACTAAATCATCATCTGACAAAACCCCAGGCCTATCCCTACTGTGGATATCACATAAAGCCAAAGGGGTTGTGAAATGCCTTTAGAGTCTACTGATTGATGCCTGAGTTTCTCACAATTAGGTCTTTGTTTCCCTGATTGCAGCTGGACCCTCCTGCTACTCATGAAAACATAGATGTATTCTCAATCAGCATCTGCTGGTCTCTACACTTTAGCTTTATTTATTCAGTGTTTACTACTATCTATCAGGTATTCTGCTGAGTGCTTTGATACACATTCTTATTTAATCCCTGTTCTTTTAGACCATGGTCTCTAATTTTATGCAGAGAGGAAAAATTGTTCTTCAATGTATGCTTTTAAGCACAACACCAAGCTTCATTCTTGAGGGAGGAATGGAGGCCATCAGACATAAAACTCTAACAATATTAAAAAACATGTCATTCTGTAATATAATCAAGCCCTATGCTTTTTATCAAGTCCTCAACATTCCAGAGAAATGGAGACTCAGAAAAGTAATCTTACTTCTCCTAAGCTGTCTTGAGTGGTAAATTCAATCGCTGGAGCACAGGCCAGTTTCCCTATGCCTACACACAGCTCTTGACTTCTTAGGCCTTCCTGATAATGGTAAGGAGTATGCCCTTGCTTTTCTTCAAGAAATGGTCCTTGGCCCACTCTCTAGCCTTTCCCAAACATATTTACTTTTAAGTAAAAGTTCCACTTGAATCTGCTTCATTAGGTCCTTCCTTCCAAGAACACAGCTTCACCCTGCTTTTAGCTCTTTAGTCTGTTCTTATCCTCAGTTTTGGAATTCCATGAAATAATATAGCACAAGGAAAAATAAAGAGCCTCTCATAAGCAAAACACCTGATAGTTAATGTTCATATCTACAAATGTTATTTAATCCTTACAACCTGGCATATAGAATATCTCCAATTTACAGATGATGAGATAAACTCAGAAGAACTACATAAACTTAATGGAGGTCTCTGGACCAATAACAACCAGAAGTTACTTTACTCTGAAGAGTGTGCTGCCAACACTCCTCTTTCCAGATCTCCTCTCCTCTCTCCTTTTTGACACTTCGCTTGTTTGTGCAGGTTCCTGAGAACTGCCCCTGGTCCTTTTTCAGTGTCTAATATACACTCTTAGCAGTCTCATCCCTCATTTGCTGATGTGAAGATACTTAAAATTTGACAAATCCCAGGAGAATTAACCACTTAACATCCCTTGCTAATCTTGTAGGTCCAGATCACTTCAAATTCAGAGTCCTGTGCTGTCCTGTGAGGTAAGAAGTGCTCCCGTGATCCACGTAATAACCATGGACAGCCACAGGAACTGCTAGGATAATCTGGTTCTAAAGCTAGAAGCAACTGAAGGAATAGGAAGGGAAACTGCCCAAAATAACGCTTTTTCTCAGGTGCTCTGGAAAGGCAGGATCCACCAAAGGTAGGAGGCTAGAAGGTTAACTGACTGTATCAGTCATTCTGGCTAAATGTTAACTGTCCAATAAAAATTAGCAATTTGGATATGATTATCCTACTTAAAATATTGTATTTGCTTTACTTCCCTATCCTGCTTAATTCCAATGCTAAAATCCTTACTACTCACCAATGGTGCTTATATTCACTGCCTGTCCTTGCACCTTTATCATCCTTTCCCTTAGTTTCACAATACAATCTGGCAGTTCTACATCATGATTCTATTCCACTGATAATAACTTTTTTTATTTTGTGTGTGTGTGTGTGTGCGCGTGTGTATCAGAAGGCACTATGTGTCCCTGTGGGGGACCAAGGGTGACTTTGAGAATCATCCTGGATTGCTTTTACTTCCTTCTGGCTTTGCTCTGAGATTTCCCAGGCTTCACCAGGAATGGAAGTGCAGGCCA
Source organism: Typhlomys cinereus (assembly GCA_023101885.1). NCBI lineage: Eukaryota > Metazoa > Chordata > Mammalia > Rodentia > Platacanthomyidae > Typhlomys > Typhlomys cinereus. Next base: position 1,203,121 of record JALPQD010000069.1, on the reverse strand, counting down.
CCACCATGTCTACCTGGTGTTTTTACATGAGACCTGGGATCTGAACCCCTAAACCATCTCACCAGCCCAATTTCTCCAGTTTTCAGTAAAAAACTTACACAGTGCCGTGATATATACATATATGCAAACTACTCCACTTGCAAATAGGGAAAGCATAAAATCCCTCCCAACTCTTGCCTCAAGGAACTCATGGAATCCTCTCTCTATACACCATCCCTACTACCTCTCTCCAAAACAGTCTCATTTCTCACCTAGATTCTGCAATATCTGCTCACCTTCTATTCCACTAATATCAGTCTCTGGTATCTAGTATTTCTTCAACTTTTGTATTAAGGAGGACCAAGTAACAGGTGTGGACTGGGGATGAGTCCAAAAACAATGGGTAAGCTCAAAAAGTGAAGTACTTGCTACTATTGACTTTTAGCATCTTGAGGCTTCAATAACTCTACTGCCATACTTCACTGCTCTCTCCTCTCTGGATGCAAACATTTCTGACTGAGAAGTTCTATTATACTATTGCCAGGTGGCTTTTCCAAGACACAACTTGATTTGATCATTCATTGCAATATAAAAATCTAAATTTATTTTAATATTCAAAGAACTTTACACGCAGAGCTCTACTTTCATATGAGGCATGTGGTTCCAGAGAAATGGAAGACAATATGACACATCTTTCTTAATGGAAACTTAAAGAGGATTAAATACCTTTTTTTTCCTTCAGGTTTTTAGAAATAGATTCTTGCAGCCTATAGCCTAAACTAACCTGTAATTCACCATCCTCCTGCCTTAGTCTCCCAAGCACTGGAATTACATGCATTTGCCACTGCAAACAGCTTATTAAATACAGAGGTGATTTGACATTAAGATGCAGCACATGAATGGCTTTGTTAAGACAACCTACCTAATTATATGACATCCTGTCCTTCTCCAGTTACTGTCCTCTGTGTATCCTTTGGTGGATCACTATTTTTCAGACAACAAAACTAAAATCCAGATTACGTGACCTGCCCAAAGTCATACAACTAGTAAGGGCTTAATCTGAACCCTTACCCCAAGCAGTCTGCCTCAAGTCTTCTCATCACTGTACTGGGCTGTTCCTTAAATATATTGGAATAATCATCTTCACTTCTATGAAAAATGCATTTTTTTCCCTTTTGGAACACAAGGCTCTCTTGCTTATTTTGTGTGAGTGTGTATGTGTGTGCACACGCGTGTCTGTATATCAGAGGGCACTGTGTTTACCTATGGTGGACCAAGGGTGACTTTAGGAATCATCCTGAATTGTTTCTACCTCCTTCTTGCTTCACTCTGGGATTTCCCAGGCTTCATCCACCAGAGCTGGAAGTGCAGGCCACAGCCCTTTCCACCTGACATTTTTATGTGGGACTTGGGATCTAAACTCAGGACCTTATGCTTGCAAAGCAGACGCTTAATCCCTGAACCATCTCTCCAGCCCCTCACTGCAATTTTAAGAGATATGGACAGTGAGAACTACTTCTCCGGATAAGAAAAGAGACCAGGCATATGGCTGACAACTGCCAGTACCTAGAAGGCAATAAGTAGTAGTGGAGGAGAAAATGCCTCACCCTCTTGCTCTTTCTAAAAGGGCAATGGCATCTTGGCCAGAGACCATGGAATGCCTTGCAGAATGAGCCCAAAGTTGACAGATATCCAAATTTACAAGAGAAACTGAAGATCCAAATTTTTACATAAAGCCATGTGTAGTGGTGCATACCTATAATTACAACACTTGGAAAATGGAGACAGGAAGATCAGGAATTTAAGACCAGTCTCGACTACATGAGACCCTGTCTCAAAAAAACAAAACAAGCTATCCTAAGTTTAAAATGTTAATGAATTTCTTCATCTTCAAAAACACTCTACAGACTGAAAAGAACATATCTGTGGGTTATAAATTTATAATTAGCTGTACTTCTTGGTCCTCGAGCCTGCATTCTTTCTACTATTGCCTTTGTTCCTGTAACATCTCTTATACCTAGAACCTTGTACTTTTTCCACCTACTTATTCCTAAAGGTAAGGTTCATATGTTAATTCTTTTTATTCCTGTCTCTGTTATAACACTTGCCTTTCTGGGTAACAGTTCTCATATCTATCTTCATTCCAGGCTATGAGTTACTAGGAACAGAAAATGTTTTGTGTTCTGCTTTTTTGAGGGAGTAGGGTGAGAGAGTAATGGCTGATCTGATACTTACCATAATATCCCGAACTGGCCTTGAACTCGACAATTCTGCCTTAGCCTCCCAAGTGCTAGGATTACAGATATGTACCACCATACCCACCTAGAAAATGTTTTTTTCTTATCCCCAAAATAAAGAAGTTATCTGTTAGCTAGATGCCATGCTCTTGCAAAATGTGATTTATCAGGGAATCCTATCTAGGGAGCAGGGCTTGTACCCAATCTATATCCACAACCTTCATTTCCCCTCACCTTAAGAATATCCTTAATGATCTTCTTCTCATCGTGAAATCGTGCCTTCAACTCCTCCACATAGAATTTGAACAAGTCCAGAGGGGTGGAGCCTGCAGGGAGGGAGAGATGGGGGCCTGGCGGGCGGCAGCTTCCCAAGGCCCAGGATGGGGTGAAGGACAGGACCAGGGAGTGGGTGTGCAGACAGGTTGGCAGGGTAGGAAGCCAGACCAGACAAGGGGGAGCCTGGCTGCCTTACCCGGCTGGCCCAGCATGTTGGCAAAGCGGACATCAGTGCTGACTGCTGGGTACAGCTCCATCCAGGTGGACATGGAGTGCAGCTGCCCTGTCTCATGCAGTTCATCCAGGAAGGTCTGAATAGGGAGAAGCCAGTAATAGAAGAATAAGGCAAAGAGGGAAGCAGGGCCAGGACTAGGGAGAGGCAGGGGCAATCCAGACTGAGGAAATAAGAGACAGAGGAAGAGAGAGCACTATAAAAGGAGAAAATGCAAATATAGAGGGATAGAAAGGAAAAAAAAAAAGTCAGCCTGGAAGAAAACAGAAACCTTCCAGCAACACAATCTTCCATGACCTGGCTTCAACTTCCTGATACAATCCAGCTCAGTCACCCTACTACTGCCACCCAAGCTAGGGGACAGGCTCTGCCTGCCTGACTTCCTCAAAAAAGGCACATAGTCTACCTACCACCCATACCTGTAGGGTACTCTCTGCTGGTAGCTTCTGGGTGGCAAATAACAGCTGATCTCCCTAAAGGAGTACAATTCAGAGCTATGGGACAGAGCAAAAGCACGACTGCAAAGAAGCCTTATAGAAACTGGGACAAGACTAAGGCACAAAACAGGCAGCCTGGCCCAGAGAAAGCAGGGTACTGTGAAAAACATACAGTCTAGAGTAGAGTTGAACGCCGATTCCGGAGAATACAAAGATACCTGGAAGGCCTCCCGGTTCTTGCGTTGCTGGCGCCGTTCCCGAAGTCGGGCTCTTTCCCGTTCTTCTTCCTCTTCTCTTTCCAAAGCTCGGATATGCTCCTCAAAGCAGATCAATGCATCTTCCTTGTCCATGTCTACAGGCAGAGGAAAAGTTCAGCAGGGACCACACTAACAGCATTCTCTCAGATCCCAGGACGCTCAAGGATGCTCCCCCTGTAGGTGCTGTGGACATCCAAGGGAGTGGGAAAAAGTAAGGAGAGAGCCTTTCCGGGAGTTGCTACTGCAATGGTGGGTCTTGACATGGAGAGTGTAAGGGAGATTAACTGTGCTAGAAAAAAATAAATCATTATTTAAATTTGATGAATTCAGCTACTGGAATTCAGCCTTTGATGCAACTTTAGAAAGTGAATTTCTTAACAGTGATCACAAACCAATAACTACTTTTCTTGTAGTATGTATGAACAGTTCAGATCCACAGTGCTAAGACCATTTTCACATGAACAAACATATCCACCATTATCTGCAAAGCTTCTGATTCCTATTCAGAGCTTCATCTAAGATGCACAATGTTTAGATAAACAGTGGGGTATAGTTCAACGACACAGCATTTGCCCACCATGTGTGAAGGCTTGAGTTCAATTCCTAGTACTAATAAAAATAAAAAATCAAGAAGACAGAGCCTAAAATGTATGTGAAGATCTTGGTTCACAATCTTATGTACCATAAACCAAATCAAACTAACCCCCCAAAAAAGGAAAACAAAAAACCCAAAAAAAAACTCAAGGAAAGAGAGAGAGTAATTGCAAAATTCTAGATGCTTGGAGTCCAAAGAGGGGTAATGACTGAGTGAGTGTTGGAGAATTCTAGGCTAAGCAGGAAGGCAGGTTATAGGGTCTCAGGTCGGTAAGGAAAGGGAAAAGACAGGTGGGAGTGGAGACCCAGGCTTACTCTGCAGCTGCTGATCCTGAGCAAAGCTGGGGTTATCCATGAGGTACTGCTGGGCCTGGGACCAGGTGGTCTGGAAGTTAACACTACTCATTCCATCCAAGATGCTCTTCAGAGCCTGGATGTTACGGCGCCGGAGCTGCTTGGCCTGTTCCTAGGGAGCCACAGAAGCAAAGTAAGCGGAGTCTAGCAGAGGAGGATCTGGAAAGAGAATGGCTAGAGAACTCTGGGTGGAGGGCCAGACTGAATGAAGAAGGTGTTGTTTTGGAGGAACATGTCACAGACCAAGTATAAGTATGGCACTGGCTTCCAATTTAGATGCTGGAATACTAGGTAAATAGAGAAGTGTATGGACAGGGTCCATAAGAAATCTAGGACAAAGTTCAGGATGAGATTAGGGTAGAAGATGAAGCCCAGTGATCATTACCTTCTCCTTCTTGGCCAAGAAGAAGAGAACATCATCATAAACCTCTTTTCGATCTCTCTCAGGAACCACAGCCCACACTTCCAGTTCCCCAAAGGTCTGTTCTGCTCGCCTGTGGAGTGGAGCACATGAGCTGTGAGTAGGAAGATAACAGAACCTTGCACCTGTGCTTTCGGGATTCCTGAATCCCAACCCAGCCCCCTGACCGGTAGCGGGTGGTGGAAGTCATGCGTTCATGCTGCTCCAGGAAATGCTGCAGGGTCTGTTTTGCTTCCTTGGCCCTCAGTCGGGCCTCCTCCTTCTCCTCCTTCTCTCGCTGTGCCTTGTAGGCATTAAATGCTTGTTTCTTCTCACTCAATTTGGGCAAGGCACTAAAGGGGAAAGTGTGGAGATAAGGAAGGTGGCAATCTGAACTATACTATACAATCCACAAAGCAGGATCACAATATCTAGAGGGAAAAGTCTCCACAAGGACAAATTGGGGATCCATGCATGGGCTCATTATATCAGCTGTCTGTGATGGTGAGAAGCAGGTGGGGAAGCCTGAGACCTTTTACTTATTAGTTTAGTTATCAAGTCACTGTCAGACCTCTATCTTATCTGGGTCCCTTTTTCCCCAATTTCAATTCAGTTCAATCCAAATCAATAAGCACTAGCACCTTTCTCTCTTCTTGTCCTGGAAGTCCTCCAGCTTTCCCTTCTCTTGCACCCCATCCTAGTCCCCTTGAGCCTAAGTGTTGAGCTGGGACTTCTAAGGAGTCTCTGGCCCGGCCTGGCCCAGCTACTATCAACAAAGACTTTCTCTCTACCCAGGCCTACCTGTAACGGGGGTCAGTCACCACCATCTTCATTGCCTGTTCCCATGAAGCATTGGAGGGGACAGCCTAGAAGAGAACAGGCCCAAGTCTTGAGGCCTGCCCACCTCCAGACCCTCCAGGCCTTCCCTGAAAGCCCCACCCTCAGCACCTTGTCCCTCAGGAGCTCCTTGAATGCCTGCTTTGCTTTCTCTCGGTTGCTCCAACTGATGCCAGACCTCTCCGGTTCTGGCTTGGATTCCTCCTCCTCCTGCTGTGGTAGCTGATGCTGTCCAGCAGAACTGGGAGGCAAAAGGGACTCAGCCATGGGGTCCCCAGTCCTCACAGTTTTTAATGCCCTGTATTCTCAGCAAAATATGGCCCCTTCATTGCTCCCCAGAAGCCCTTCAGCGGTCATCCCCATACCTTCAAATATCTTTCCCAAGGCACTAAAAATAACAAAGAATGAATCTGAGACTACAATGTCTGGGGAGCAGAGCTCTTACCTGCTGGGACCCTCCTGCTGCTGCTGCAAGAACCCCTGCTCCAGGGGCTGGGCAGCCTCCAATACATCACAATCTTCACTTCGACCTAGCTCAGGCTCCAGGAGGCCCGTGGGCACTGGGGTGGGGCCAGGAGGTATAGGTGGGGGATCAGGCTGTGGCTGAGGTGGTGGTTGCTGTAGTGTCTGCAGTTGCTGTGTCTGTTGCTGTTTCCTACAGGTAAGTCAGAAGGTAGTGTTATAGTAAAGAACAACAGAGAAGGAGTAGGCTGATCGCCCAGAGTCTAGGGAGGACTAAAGTCAGAGCAGTTGAGCCCACAGAAAAGAAGAGAGGCAACTTCTCCCACAGAGTAAGGAAAATAGCAAGAGATTCCATTCCCTCCCCCCAGACACCTCAAGGAAAGAAGGATATGTGAGCAAGTTACTTACCCTACAGATTCTTGTTTGACTAGAGCTGCAATAATGAAAAAAGACAACAGTCACAGGATGGCCAAGGAACCCAGCAGTTCTGCCCATGCTTCTCCTCCACCTCCAGGACCCCTCACCCTCCAGATCATCCAGGTCCTTGGGTCGGGTCCAGCAGGACTCCTGACTCTGATTGTTGTAGTAGTAAGGCTTTCCTGTGTCAGATTTGTACTCTTTCCAGGGACACTGGGACAGTAGCAGCTGCAAAAGGATGAATCAAAGGATATCAGTAGGCTGGGTACCCACCCAGCCATAGTCAGGGGAGCTGAGGGGACCCCATGAACAAAGGACATAGCAGTCTAGCTACCACTCTGGCCTGGCTTGAATGGGGAAGGTGGACTTCTTAAGATCCTAGGGAGGTTATTCTAAGGAGTATGGAGGTAGTGAGGATTCTAAGGGTCAGAGGAACCACAATGAGAATGGCCAGAGACTCAGGGGTGGTGAAGGACTTGGAAAGGTCAGGACAGCTGAAAGGAAGAGCCAGAAAGCCCCACTCAGGACCTCCGCCTTGGACTTGAGCACGCTGGGCTTCTCCCACACGGACTGCTTGTCATCAGCATTGTAGTAGTAGATGCGCCCATCAGGGGCCACATGCTCACTCCATAGGGCCCTCTGGGAGGAGGGGGGGCACAGAATGGTGATCAAGGCCCCTGTCCCAAAGCCCTTCCTCCTCACCCTAAAGATTTAACCACAAGCCTCCCACTTCCCACCCAGAAATCTAAGCTAGAACTCACCGGAGGGCCTGTCCCAGCCACAGCAGCTAGAAAAGAAGCCAAAAAAAATTTACTAAGCCCTTGTTCCAACCCCCTTCTCATCCCCATTTGTCCTCCCTTATTCCACCCCCTTATAAATATCCCTTGGACCCATCAACATCCCAGGATCCCTGGCAACCCAGCAGGCATGATCCAGGGTGGGCTCCAGTCCATGGTCCCCTCTCCCCTATGCCCCCCAACCTCCGAGCCTGGGGGGAACAGGCCCCCCAGAAGACTCACAGCTGGCGGTGTCCGCACCCGGAGCCGTCTGCCGAGAAAGAGGAGGGGGAAGGGTTGGGGCCAAGCCCAGTGGCCCCTAGGAACCAGGCCATGGGGGATGGAGAAGCAGGCCAGGCCAGAATCTGTGTTTTTCTGTTCTCAGGGATCTTTGACTTTTAACAATAGTTCTGTCCCTCCCACCCAACCAGGACGGAGGCTCTAAGATCCCAAGGGCAGTCACATAGCAGCTCCGTTCTTCATTTTCCATAAGTGAGAATATTTTGTTGAGTCAATTCCTGAGGTCCATCTCTTCACAGTGGATGCCAAATTCTACACCCTGCTCAGACTCTACTATACTGAGCAACTGCGAAGAAGGTACAGAAAGATTCCCTGGTACCACTGTTTCTTCAGAGGCAAAGAGGATGTGATGTAAAGAAACCTCATTAGCATGTCTACATGTGAGAAAAAGGAGTCTGAAATCAGTATATTCCTTAAGGATGCAGAGTGCAGCATGGGAAGTAAGAGAAAACATATTGCCTTTGGGAATGAGTAGGAAGCTAGAATTGCTGAGTATATAGCTGGTGAGGATTTGAAGGTCTACCAGGGACCAGGGTAGATATAGTACAAGGGAAAGAATGGAATTCAAATTCATGCACTCCAAGTCAGACCTATAGGAACACAAGAAGCCTGCTTCCTGTCAGCCCTTAGTGCTTACCGCTGCGGTGACGGGCACCGCTGGCATCAGCATTCCTGGCATCATCGGAGGTACCATTCCTGGTATCTATGGATACAAAAACCAGCCAGTAATGTGAGGGTAGGTATAGGATAAGTAGGATCTCTTTGAGTTGGGGTTCCGATCCTCACCTGTGATACTTTTTAGGTAATTCTCAGGTGCTAGGTACTCACCTTGTCTAAGAGTTATCACAGTTATTCAGCACACAAATCCACATGGGCCTGGCCCCAAGTCCCCTTCCCTCCCTGGTTCCTAAAGACTAGACGCTTGCTCTCATCACTGCTCCAGCCAAACAAGAGTTCCTGAGACCCTTATGGAGAGATGATTATTACCTGTGTGAGTGGTGGTGGTGCCCCCATTGGTGGAAGCATTGGGGGCAGGATGCCAGGTGGCATAGGGGGGATGGCTGGCGGTCTCTGACTCATAGGAGGGAGCCCCATTGGAGGAAAAGGAGGTGGAATCCCTGGAGGGGGCATCTGGAAATAAGGAAAGGAAAAGACACTAAACAGGACACTATCTTGTTAGGACAGAGAACACCTGTCAGGGAACTTCTCCCAGTCACCCACCCAATCCTCCACCCTGGCTTGGAAGTGATTCCAAAGTTTTCATTTGAGAAGGAAAAGGTATGAAACCACTGAGAAAGACAACTGAGGTGTTCTTTGAGTCTAACAACAAGTACACAGTTTCTTTAGTGGTGGGGAAGGGAGAAGGAAAGAGAACAGTGAAGCTTCACTCCCCGCAAGAGGCCTTTTCAGGTAAAGGGAGAAGGCAGGTATCACAGTCCCCAGCCTCCCATCCCTTTCTCTCTAACTCTTGACCACCAATGCTATTCCAGCTTAAATTCAGAAGCTTTTTAAAACAGCACAGGTAAGGAATAGTGAAAGAGAAAGAAGCTTCACCAGCACTCGCTCTGTTAGGGGGCTTTCCCTTCCATTTCTCCTACCTCCAGCCCCACAGCATCCCAAGAACAAAAATGACCACTTTAAGGACTAGAGCTTAAGAGTAGCTCTCCTTACCCCAGTACTCAATGAAACCCCAGTACTCAATGAAACCACCCATTTCCCAAGGACAGCAAAAGGGAATGTTACAGAACCATGCTGGCAATTCAGCAGTGGCAAACACCAGGGGACTGAGGAGTGTAGGCTGGAAAAGCCAAGCCCAGGGAAACATAAAACTTACGAAGGGTGGTGGCATCATGGGGGGCCCCGGTGGGAAGGGGGCAGGCGCTGCTGGGGGCCGGGGACCAGAATCGGGAACCGACTGTTGAGGGAGAGAAAAGTCATAGGACCCAGGATGGGCACAGAGATGGGTTTTTGCAGAAGGGAAGCGAAGGGGTGAGGAGATGAAAGAGGATCATAAAGTTCAGGAAGAAGTTTTCAAGCCCAGTTTCCTGCCCATTCCAAATCAGAGCCCTGTGGAGCTCTGTTCACTTTGAGTCAGTCCAGACAGCCAACTGGCTGAGCCCCTCACTGTCATCTTTATTTTGGAAGTTGCCATTGTGTCAAATTCACAGAAAAGCCATTAATGGTCCTATAGGTATCTGCTTTGCCCCATGGCTCTTAACCCATTCTGCTGACTGCTCTCAAGACAGGGGCTGGCCTCTTTCTCTGTTTAATTAACAGAGTTGGATTAACAGAGTTGGAGATTAAATCCCAAGCTCTAAATAGAGCTATTATAGTCCTAGTCTCTCCAACTCTCTTTACTACCAGCTTCCTACCTTAATCAGCCTCATCTTTAGTCATCCATTTGCTTCCATTTTTTCCACTCCCAATCACCAACTTCATTTCTTTGTATTATCCCTTGCACCCATTTTGGTGGCCACTCGTTTACATTCCTTGAACTCATCTTTCCATGAACATGGGCCTTGTAGTCAAATGTCCCGGTCCTTCCCCTAAGAGCTGATTACATGCCATCTTTCAATACTCAGATTAACTACCATCATTCTAAGAAGCCTTCCTGATGTTATGTGAAGTAGCTCTTCCCAATTTATTCTCCATCTGACCCCCAATTTAGATTCCTTATGTATATAACTCGTCATTACAATATTTGCTTAGGAACCTTTGCCCTACTGGAGGATAATGCCATTTCACAAGGGCAGAAATCACAACTGACTTGCTGAAAACTGGATTCCTGCTATCTGCCTCAGAATCTGGCAGATAATAGGTACTCAATAAATACTGAATGAATTCAAGAACCAATGAAGAGACAAATCTAAATAAAATCTTCCAATTCTAAAATGTATACATCTCTATATGATCAAAATGATAGTTATACAAAAATTTCACTTTTTATACATACATAAGAACAAAATCATCCTGAATCTCTTTATCAGTAAAAGCCCATGAGATTGTATGTAAACATAGAATGGAACACAACACAATTATATATGAGAACAAAGAAATCTGCTGTCAAGACATGACCAGTGTTAAAATATACTGACAAATGGGAAAGAAGCAAGGAATATAAAGTTTTCTCATCTGTGTAATTATCATTGATAAAAGATGACATATAAAACAGGTGGAAGGATACGGGAGAGGAGGCTTACCACTGTATGCCCTTTTGTACCTTATGAATATGGAACTATTTGACTCCATTACCTATTGAAAAGTATTTTTAAGTAAACCAAGGCTTGGAAATGCAGCTAAAAAGCTGCCTCCTTCTAGCAGAAGAGTTTTAAGGAGAGGTAGTAGCTTAGATAAAGTCAGTTAACTCTACTCTGAGAAGGTGGAACATTTTAAAATGCTTTCTAATATTTATCTCTAGAAATACTTGTCCTTTACCTTGTTTTAAGAAGGTATGAGCTGAGCTGCTGCAATCTGACACCTTTTTCCAATGTAAACTACTGTGGTCTTGTGTGTCAGACTTGCTCTTGTCTCCTGAAAGCTTTATCTGTACTGAATGTTAGACACTAATCACTATAGAGGGAAAAACAATTTTGTTTCTCACTCTCCCACCTCAACTTACCTTAGAAACCTCTCTCACCTCTCAAGAAACTATTCTTGGGTTCCATCAGTTCCTAGGGCTGCCCAGCACTATCAAGTGATCCATTCAGCTGATCAAGACAGAACCTAAGAGTAACTCTCTAGTCTTCTTAATTTTACTTTTGAAAGATTTCTCTGACCTAGCTAATTACTTCTCTCCAGTTCCTCTTTTACTTCTTGTCCAATCCATCACCTTTTTTCTAACTGACCTACTGTGTGGCCTTCCAATTAACTCTTCTCCCCTTATCCTCTTCAATGTGTAGTTATAATACTTGTCAAAGTGTACCTCAGACCAATACATCTTGCTTAAACTTACTACTGTTCTTGCAAAGACTTCTACTGTTGTTAAGAAGCCCCTACCCAAAGCCCATTGGGCATCCAGTGACTTTGCTAACTTTACTCATGCCCATCTATCTCCCAGTCTGTGCTCCAGCTATACTTAGCTCCACCTCAGGCATCTGTGTATGGACATCTCACCTACATATACTTCACAGTTACCAAACATTTCCCAGAAAAGCCTTTCTCAAACCATTATTCAGAGTCCTCCTTCATATGATCATTTAACATGTACTTTCCTATCAGCAAGAAACAGAAATTTTATAGTCATTCATACAATCTCCATCTTATATGGCACTAAACATGTTGCCCATTAGGTTGATACTCCATTATTTATGAATACTGAGTAAAATCTTAGAATTAGTGAAGTACAGCATCTAATACAGCTTCCATTAAACTGATTTCTTAAGAGTAGTCAGCTGGGTGTGATAGTTCACAGCTATGATCCCAACACTTGGGAAGGCTAATCAGGAATTTAAGGCCAGTGTGGGCTATGTATAGAGTTCCAGACTAGCTTGGATTAAAGGCACTGCCTTAATTTTTTTTTTAAGAAAAAATGGGCTGGATCAGGTGCTAACTAGTGTTTAATAATTGGTCTTGGCATGTTCCATCAAACAACAGGAGGCCAATTGTAAGAGACCACAATTAAGAAGTAGATGGAACCCTGACAAATACTGGAAATATTGGGGGGAAGGGGTTTGCTTGTTTTTTTACAGGTTACATGGTACCATTCTGTAGCCCAGGGGCTGCCTTAGAACGCACTATATTGCCAACTTTAACTCTACCTTTGAACTTGCAACAGTCCTCCTGCCTCAGTCTTCCAAGTGTTAGGATTATACACATAAGTTACCATGCTCATCTTCAATTATACACATTGTATTTACCCAAGGATTTTTGCTTTTGCTTTGAGACAAACTCTCTAGTGTTCCAAATTGCCTCCAAATTCCCTATGAAGTTATAGATGACCTTAAATTGATCCTCCTGCCTCTACCAACAAATGACAGGATTACAGGAATGCCACTACATCCATCTACTCTGTTCTTTTCATGAGAGAACAGTAGTGTCCAAGGTCTCACGACTGGTTAAGTCCCAAATCTGCTCTTTTAAGTTGTCCTCCCTTACTTAGAAGCACAGTTCCTACTACAAACAGGTGTTTTTCACACCAGCCTCCTTTGACACCAACCTCCCCTGCAACCTAAGAGGTTAAATTAGTAAGATTCAAACCAGGGTGGTTTCTTGTTGCTAACCTGGCAAAAACTTGACCTAACATTCAAACCTTTTCAATTCAAAGGCCACCCTATAATCTAGGCTCATTCTGACTCAAGGGCTTCCCTCCTCCTCTCTGTACAGGAATTGTTAGATCACCCTCATGGATTTCTCTTATTCTACTTTGCCTCTCATTTTCTTCAAGATCAAATATTCACCTCCCTCAGGTTACCCCTCCAACACCCTCCCGCCAGAGTCCTTTCAGGATAAATGCTGCACTATTATAAATGCTGCACTATTTTGCATAGTGACTCTATGAATATTTGCTAGGTGTTTCATGTGAGGTTACTGGTCTCCCACTCAGTGAAGATTTCTCCACATTTAGTGATTGAGTTTCCTCCTTTAGAAATACTGACTTAAAATAAAATAAAAATACTGATTTTCCATACAATAGTCATGCTCTCAAAGTGCTTTGATAAAAGTCTCATCTCTAACCTCATTAGATTCTTGCATACATCCAAAAATGTTATGTATAAATTCCCTGAAACAGGGAATTTGACAGTGGTTTGGCTTGGGAAAAGGAGGATGTCATCAAATACTGACTGATATTAGAACCTCACATGATTTTAAAAAAACAAAAACTATGTATGACCACTTTCATATTGGGATGGAAGTTCTGACCAGAATTCAGACACTGGCCTGTTTTGATCAGGAAGACAAAGTGATGAAATGAATGCAAATTACTATGAATTTTCAAATCCTTCCCTAGGTTCCCCTATGATACCTGGGTCCTTCCTTTCCCCAAACACCTCTCCCACTACAATGTCAGCACATCTTGGCTCACAATTCTGGGTGAAACTCTAAGTAACTAGTGTAAGAGAGGGTTATAGGAAAGAAAGAAGAAAGAGAAGCAGACAACTGTGAGACCCTTGACCATCTAATCATCATATATTCATGTGCACCAGAGGGAGCACTCCTATTAAAAAAAAAAAAAAAAAGAAACAAAAAGCATCTCAGAACCGAGCATGAAGAACAAAAAGGAAAAAAGGACAAGAATGGAGAAATAGAAAAAAAAAATTACAGTTAACATGTCATGTTTACTGTGTACTTATTATGGGCCAGATACCATACTCATTTAATCATCAAAACCATTTTAGAAACTATCCCCATTTTATAAAAAAGCTAAGATTCAGACATTAATTTTCTTACTTGACCAAGGTTCCAAGACATTAAATGGCAGATGCAGGTCTGGAATCCAAGCAACCTGACCCCAAAGCTGTGCTTTTAACTACTCCACAGAGCTACCTCACAGCAAGGAGGATAGTGCCACAGATGGTATTTCTTATCCTCATATTCATTCTTATTTTTTCATCCCAATCCTCACACCATCCTCAAATTCTCAAACAGCCAGGTAACTGCAGATCTCCCGAAAAGGACTGTTGAAAAACGAAGGTTGGGAGGTCTATTTCTCAGGAGACAGCCATCATCAAAAAAGAAACAACACTTGCCTGGCATGAACCAGGTCCTAAGTTCAATACATAGCAATCCAAAAAGTAGCTGAGAAATGAGCTGATTGCCTTGTAGTCTCTATGGACCTGTTACCCTTCCTTAGTCACTTCCACTTGATACCAGCACCCCCCACACACCCATTCCCTTTCCTAGCTCCCACCAGTGTGCCAGTCCTATTGTTCTTCTTGTTCCCCCAAAGGATCTAGGGTCCTTTCTAGAAAACATCTTGTTGCTTCTTTACACTCCATCACCGCCTCTCTCTCCTTCCGAAGATCAGAATGGTACCGCTGGTCCTCATCTTTCCTCACGGTTCAACAACCTCTACTTTAAATTCTCCTTCCCCACATCCCTGGGGATTTCTTAATCTCCAGCCGAAGGTCGCCCCTGCCAACTTCACGGTTCCCGAATCCTAGAACCCATTATCCTTAAATTTCCTCTCAAAACCCAGCCCCCTTTTGAAACTGGAGGAAATCCGGCAGTATCGCGTTCACCCGTTTTCTTGTGAACTCAAAGGGAAACAAACCCAAGGCCCAGAGAAAAGTAGTGACTTGCCCAAGGTCACACCGAGGGTTTACGGGGTGCCCACGGCAGAGGCAGGCTGGCACCAAAGGCCTCTTTCCTGGAATATTTAGCTCTCAGAAGATGGCCGGGGGCTCTTTCCTCAGAAGCCCCCTCCTCGCCCGGGAGACAAGGTTCGCAAACGTGAGGGAGGAAGAGGAGAGAGAACCCCAGTGGTCCTCAGGGCGCCCGGGGCCGCCACAGAGAGTCTGGAGCGGGGCACCCCAGAGGAATAAGGGGACTGGTTCCTCGGACCCTGCCCACCTCTTCTTCCTCGCCCCTCCCTCACACGCCCGCCCCTCGCCCCTCGCCCCTCGCCCCTCGCCGTCTTCTCCCCTCAGCGCCGCTCTCCCCCGCAGCCCCCGGCCGCACGCCCCCGGCCGCGCTCCATGATGGCCTCCCCGCCCCTTCTCCCGCAAATCCCCGCCCCCATCCCCTCCCGGGCCCCTTCCCTCAGCCTCCGGTCTTCTCGCCCGCCCTCGGGGTCCCGGGCACCCCGGTGGTCTCCCCGACCCCCCGGCCCCGGCCCGGGCCGCAAGGGGCGCTGCGGGACAGCCCCGGGCCTCTCCACCCCCGCGCGGGGACGTTACCATGCCAGAGCCTCAGAGCAGCTGGGCCGGCTCGGCCCACTCGCCAGTAAAAACAGCTCTGATTGGCCGGGCCGCAGCCGGGAGGGCGGGGCCAGCGGGGGGTCGCACCCCTTCGTGGCCGGGGCTCCGGTGGCTCCCGCCGAGGAGCGGAGCCCCCAACCGGCCCGGTGTGCCCGGCCCGGCTCCAGCCCCGCCTCCCCCTCCCCCGCCCCGCCCCGGCCCGGAAGCAGCCCCGCCCCCGCGCCGCGGCTCCTGGGCCCGCCCTCGGGGGCGGGGCGCGCCTGCGCCCGCCTCTGACTGGCCGCGGGCGGGCGGGGCTGCGCCGAGCCGGGAGCCCGCGCCGCTGCCGCGAGCCGCTGCCAATCCCGCATCCCGGCTGCGCCGGCCCCGCGTGGGGCTCGGCATTCCGAACGGGGCCCCGGCTGGACTCGGTCGCTCGCTCGCTCCGTATTTGGAGCAGCGTGCATCTCACGAACCATTTTTTTAGTTTGTTGTGTATTCTGTAGCACTTTTTATTTAAATAAAATCAAGAGCTGTTTACTGAGCACCTGTTCCATCTAGGCTCTGGCTGCATTGGAGGGGTGGAGACAAATGTCCTTGCCACTCCCGAAGTGCGCACGTGCTTTTCTCACTTGTCCCTGACGTTATTTTTAAAATCTGGCTCTCATGTTGCTTCTAGAAATTACAGGACAAGGGATTTGTAACTCAAAGCTACTTAGTATACTGAAGTTCTTTTTTTTTTTTTAATGGAACGCTTCACAAATTTGCGTGTCATCCTTGCGCAGGGGCCATGCTAATCTCTGTATCGCTCCAATTTTAGTATATGCGCTGCCGAAGCGAGCATGATATACTGAAGTTCTTGAAGTAACTAACGGTTCCTGGCCTCGAATGGAAGAATTGAAACTCTTCCTTCCGAAACCTGGATAAAGATGCTTCCTGTTTCCTTTAACATTTAATCTGTGCCTGTATTCACTCAGTCCTCCGTCCAGACTCCTGAGACCCAAAGAACTCTCAGCCTGATGCCTGGTTACAAGATGAGACTCTAGGAGGAAACAGAACAAGTGAGACGAAAAAGAAGTGGCATTCATTTTCTTAATAGTTGTTGTAGAGGAAAACTTCCTTGTGGCGTTGAGGCAGAAAAGAAAGGGGGGGCATGAGAAGGGAAAGAAACCTCTCATCTGGTTTGTAGTAGTAGACCTTTCCTGTTGACAGAGCTAAGAAATTTTTTTACTTTTTAATTTCTTTTTTTGATTTTTTTAAATTTTTTACATTCATACAAACTTAATAGGTACCCCGGTCCCCTCTCTCCCTCCACCACTCCGTCGATCCCCTTGCTCCCTCCCCCCTTTTCCGCTTACTTCCCCCCCCCCCCCCGTCTCTTTCTACCAGTGCCCCCCCCCCAATCCCTGGAGCATCCTTTAGTGTGCATGTCAAACTTCCCTCTGGGTCCTCCTCTCTGATGAGGTGTAAGGACTCAGTAGCATTGCCTAGAGCTCTTTCTTGTGTTCCCCTTTTAGTATGGGAACACTATTGTGGCTGTTAATCCCTTACCTCTAAGGATCCTAGTGCCTGTGATCCATGCTAGACTTTCGGGGATCAATGATATGTTGGTCATTGCGCAGGTCATGCAAAGTCCTATTATGATTACTTCGGGCCTAACTTGTGTGGAGTATCTTGCATATCGTTGCTCCTCCCCATCTTTAGGCTCTTACAATCCCCTCTTCTGCAAATTTCCCTGAGCTTTAGGATGGGGAGAGATTAGGCTGGCCTGGTTCCAGGTGATTAATATAGGATCTCTGATGTTCTAAATTATGGTTTGTTTGGTTTTTTCCCAGTTTTGCTGTTCCTGCACTGCCCTTGCAGAGCCAAGAAATTTTAACATAACTGCTAACACCAAAATTGCCTAAGGATATGGGATGTTTTCCTAAAAACATCTCAAAAAACTAGATTGAAACAACAAATGAGCCATGCTTACTTAGGGCTGGAATGTTTGTAGCCTTGAGTTTTATGGTACTATCATCATTCCTCTCTACCATAAATCTAAATAATGTACCTCATACAAGGGCTCTGCAAATTTGTTTACAAAAGGGAATTCCTCAAGATAAAAATAAATCAATCAGGGCCGGTGAGATAGCTCAGTGGTTTGCATCTACCTGCAAACCTGGTGACCCGGGTTTGATCCCCAGAAGCCCACTTGGAGGAAGGAAAGAAGTGATCTTAGAAAGTTGGTCTCTAAACTCCACCCATGAGTCACGACATGCACGAATATGCCTCTCTCTCTTCCTCCCTCCCTTCCTCTCTACCTCTTCTCTCTTTTCCTCTAATAAATTATATAAATATGAGTAAATTATATATAAAAATATAAATATAAGTAAATTATATATATAAAGTCAGGACCAGACAAATGGCTCAGCATGGAAGGTCTTCTTGTTCATTTCCAGATCTGAGTTTCATCTCTTGAGCCCACATAGTAGAGGGAGAAAACTGACTCCAGTATGCTGTCCTGTGATCCCACATGCATGTCCCCCACAATAAATAAATACACAATAAATTTTAAGTGTATAAACACTAAGCAAATGTAAAAAAATAGAATAAATTGGCTCATATTTTAAATTAATTTTTAAATTTTACTTAAATTTCAAGTTTCGTTTAATCTTTAAACCTTGCTGTAAGTTATATTCTTTGGTCAATGTAACTTAGAAGCCATGAGATCAGGCTGGGGAGAAGACTCAGTTAAAGCACTTTGTCCCATTAGCAAAAGTATCAGAGTTTGGATCATCAGATCCCAAATTAAAAAAAAAAAATTTCATCATGCCTGTAATTCCACTCCTGAAAAGAATAGTTTGGCAATCCCCAGAGCAAGATAGCTAGACAGACCATCCCAAAAAGCATCGGGTTTAATTAGAGACCCAGTCTGGAAACTGGTAGGAGAACAACCGAGGGAAGATGATTCCCAGTATCACCCTGGGCGTTCACACACAGAAACATCTGCACACACGTGCCCGCTTACATGCAAGCATGCATGTATTTACACATGCATGTACTCCATACATATATGAAAAGAAAATCTGTTGTTTCTTTATATATATCCCTGATATCCGGGGATATCAGGTTTGGTGGGCACCTACTAGGAAGGGTAGTTCCATATTCTCATGCCCCAGAACTAGGAATCAACAGAGATAAGTGGATAGTAGTAGACCCAGACACATACATAATTCACCAAGAGGCTGTAACTTCCAGTGAGGGAAATGGCAGTTTGAGCAGGGGAAGAGTTTAGCAATTCAAAAGATAGAGGCTTTCATGCCACAAAACACTGGCTTTTGGGGTCATTTGCATAAGACTACCTTTCTCACACATGCTCTCTCTTGTCACGGATCATAAGTCTCACTGGCATCTTGAATCTCCACCCAGAGGTGTGCATATTATAATGAGGTACAGGTCACCTTCAGACACTCTGGAGTGTCTCTATGTCTGCTAGGTGCCCCAGCCAGCTCTAGTGGGCCCGCAGACATGGAAGAATAACTCTTCTAGCCTTCATCTTCCCCAACAGGTTTCTCTAGAATGCTAATTTTTTAGTCTTTGTATAAGGCCTTCTGGATCTCATTCTCTGCTCTACTCTCCTGCCTTGCTCTCTCTCAAGTTCACACCCTTGTCTTGGGTTTTTCTTCTTTCCCTAAGTGTTTCTTTCTCTAACACCCATACTTAAATCTAAAGTGTATTCTCTTCCTTATTTTTAATAAATTCACTCACTTTGCTTCACTCTTGTTTGTCCTGAAATTTTTTACTATGGCATACATAGTCAAGAGCCTACCTAGCTTTACCTGAGTGGGAGTCCCTAAAGAGGAGAACTTCTCAGGTGACAGCATTGGACTTCATCTTTCCACCAACTGTTTAAATCACAACAATATTTGGACGGCCTCCGGTGAAGACCTAGTCCCATCATTTGCAAATTTTATTATTGAACACTTTTAGACACAACAGAAGTGGCTTGGAAGATCCATAAACTTTTGCTTTTTGAGAGATGGCCCAAGCTGGCCTCGAAATCTTGGACTCAAGAGATCCTTCTGTTTGAGCTTCTCCAATAGCAAAGATACAGGCCCATACCATCATACAGGACTTCATAATCTTTACAGTTTTCAATTTTTATTTAAAATTTTAAAAAAAATTGTATCAAGGGTTAAAACCAGGGCTTCACATTCTACCATCGATTTATATCATTAGCCCTGTTTTGTTTTCCGCTTTGTGTATATGTATGTGCATCTTGATGCGAGTACACATATGTGTGTGCACATTGTAAGCATGCAAGTAAAGACTAGAGGACAAACCTCCCCCCCTTATTTTTTACAGAAAGTCTCTCACTGCCTGGAACTTACCAAGTAGGCTAGGTTGGTTGGTCTATAAGTCCCAGGGATCCATCTATCTCTGCCTTCCCGACACTGGGATTACAAGCATTTGCTACCATACCCAGGGTTTTTGTTTTGTTTTGGGTTTTGTTTTTTTTTTTTTTTTTTGGTTCTAAGGATTAAACTTAAGTCTTTGTGCTTGAAAGGCAAGCATTTTACCCACTGAGCTAGCTCCTTGGCCTATTGATTGTCTCTCTCAGTCCCTCAGTGAAGTATTATAACATAGAAACACATGGTTTTGTTTACTTATTTTGAGATAGGGTTTCCCTGTGTAGCATAAACCAGCCTGGAATTCACCATACAGCCTCTGCATCGAAAGTGCTGGGATTATAAAAGTGAGATCAATGTCAGACTCCAGGGAGCTGCCTTTTTCTTGGAGGCAACTGTTTTCACAACTTTTAGGATTTTTTTTTTTTGGAGGGGGACACTTACCCCCATACCCCGGCCCTCCTCCAGTTATATCCCTCCCCACAGCATGATTCACAATCCAAGGAAATATTCCCATCCCAAACTATTTACTCCCACATGTACCAAGCTTCGATTATAATGACCTTGGAATTCCCTGTTCAGTTTGCTTTCTGGGCTTATACCAGTTTCTTGCTGGTTCCTTCCTCCCCAGGGAGAATCTGCAATGATGTGGGCATCTCTGGGGCATGAGGATTGGTCAGGGGGCAGCCATTTGAGAGAGAGTCAGCATAAACCAAGGGGTCACCAGATCATGGACAACTTCTCTCACTGCAGGGGAGAATCGAGAACACAGAGAAAAGGAGTTGGGCAAGAGCCAGGGGTGAAGGGTGGCACAAACTTCTAGAAAATCCAAAGATTCTAAATTAGAACTTGGTCTTCCAGGTAGCTTTTTGTAAAATTGAGAATTTGCAGTGTATTTTGACAATCTGCTAGCTTCTTTTGTTTTTTGGGGTTTTTTTAAATTTTTTTATTATTTATTCAATTGTGCGTGTGTTCGTGTGTGTGTGTGTGTGTGTGTGTGTGTGTGTGTGTGTGTGTGTGTGTGTAGAACCACGGATGAGGGCTGGAGAGGTGGCTCAGGGGTTAGGCCTCCGCCTTGCAGGCGGGAGATCCTGAGTTCGGATTCCAGGTCCCACGTATAGACGCCAGGCGGAAGCGGGGGCGGCCTGCGCTTCTGGTCCTGGTAGGGCGGAGCCTGTGAATGACCTGGCAGAAGGAGGTAGAGACGTCCATGGTGGTTCTCGAATTCGTCCGTGGTTCTACACAGACACAGACACACACACACACACACACACACACACACGCACACACACACGCATATGCACACAGTTGAATAAATAATAATAATTTAAAAATTTCAAAAAAAAAGAACCACGGATGAATTCGGGAACCACCATGGACGCCTCCACCTCCTCCTTGTTTACTCTGCCCCAGGATTCACAGGCTCCGCCCTACCAGGACTAAAAACGCAGGCCGCCCGGGTTTCTGCCCGGCATCTATACGTGGGGTCTAGGATCCAAACTTGGGACCTTCCACCTGCAAGGCAGAGGCTTAACCCCTGAGCCACCTCTCCAGCCCCTGCTAGCTTCTTTTGTATGGTTGAAATATTTAGTATATGAACTTGGATTTGTGATCAGCTCCCAGAAATACTGGGGGAAGATCTGAGGATTTAGCTCTTATTCTTTCCCTTCTCCTCACCATTTATCCATCATTTCCAAGACCTGCCTGCAAATTTAATTTGATAATAACACTGTGACTGCTGTCAGAGTTGAACCAGGCAGAAAACAGTTTCCTTCCCTGTGCAAATTTTCATTTTTCTCAAATTAATCATCATTTTGTTTTATTTGCATTTTTTCAAAAAAAAAGTATATACCGCAAGCTTTTTTCCTGAGAGTTCGCGTCCATCTCTTCTCAGCATTACTTGGCCAAGCTTGTATTATATACCCTTTCGATCTCGAAGACCCCCGCACTGGAGTCTTCCAACTACTCCAGTATGAGTTTATTCTAAGTCTTGCTGTACATCTGGAAGCTAAGCATCTCTTTTCTTACTCTTTGTCTCCTTTGTTGGATCTTTTATTCATCTTATTTTGTGTCTTTCTCTTCCTTTGTTTGTTTCATCTTTTTGGACTAAACCAACTTGTAGAAACTTCTAGGGAAAGCAGGAAATTAATTGTTATTGAAACTGTGTGTTAGCCATCACCATTACCCTCATCTGATGATGAATGGGATAGTAAAAATGATGGTGCTTCCTTCAGAATTACACAGGTACTGCTACGTCACCTTTTAGCTTCCATCATTGCTGTTGAGAAATCTTTGTGACTTGTACCGGCTCTAAACCTCTCCCTGCCTCCAGTGTTTGGAAATTGCAGTGATATGTTTCTGTGAGAGGATATTCATTTCTGTTTGTGTTGGGCCGCCAGTAATCCTCACTCACATCAGGGGAAAGAGTCATTTGTCCCCCACCCCAGTGCTAGGAATTGAACTCAGGGCCTCCTAAATGCTAGACCCAGTAGTGAAACCACTAAGCAATGAAGCAGTAATCTTGAATCTTTCCATATGTGGTTTCTTCTCTCTCATATCATCTGTTTTGTTTTTTGGAACTCTTCTAATTTGGACAACGAACCTGCTAGATTGTATGGGTTCTTCCATGTTGTTTATTTTCCCTTTCCATTTTCCCATTTTGTTTCATGTTGTTTTCTAGGAGACTTCCTTTGTAATATAGTTGCCCTGCTGCTGCCTTAGCATCTATCTTCTAATCCAAGCCAGAAACTACTCATCTATTTGGTTTCTAACTTCCTAAAAAATAAAGGGTGCGGGGGTGGGGGGTGGAGGTGGGGGTGGGGAGAGGTGGTTTACCAGACTAGTACAAGTTCATGGTCAGCCATTACTCTTACTAAAATTCCACTGAATATGTTGCATCCATTGCAAGGATCCATGAAGCCACCCTGGGCTGGGAATGGAAATATACAAAATAGTTGGCTGAGACAAGTGGGAAATCCCACTGCCTCCCAGAGGGAGAGTGGTAAGACACCTCCCGGTCCCACCAGAATTTATTTATAATCAGGGGATTGGGAATCTATATGGAAATCCAGGCATGGAACTTCTGACTCATTGGAAAGAGAAGTAAGATTATGGAAGAACTTTCTAGCTTCTAGTGTATTCTTGGATTGCCAGCCTGAGAGTAGAGAGTAGAGAGTCAAATCCTTTCAGATATTCAGTGTGGGCCAGAGAGAGAGACGGTTTAATATATGAGACATTTACAGTCAAACAAAAATCCCTAAGGTTTCAGGCTATGACCTTATTCCAGGAGGGACTCCAGAAAAATGGTAGTGGATTAGACGCCACTGGGTTTCTGCACTTCTGTCTACCGTGGAAAACTCATGCTTTTAACTGCTTTCAGCCTTCCATGCTTTATCAAGAGATGAGATTTCATTTTCATAAGGCAGCATCCAAGAACACTTTCTGCTAAGTGGCTCTCCACAGGGTGGTAGCTCAATATGTAAGACACCTGCTCGGTAACCTAGTAACCTGAGTTAGATCCCTGGAGAAAATTGTCCTCTGTCCTTCACAATGCATGGCATACATGTTTATTCTCTCTCTCTCTCTCTCTCTCAAATAAATAAACTATTCGAAAAAGTGTGTGTGTGTGTGTGTGTGTGTGTGTATGTTCATGGAAAATTGAACTCAGGGGTTTTTTTGGCTTCTTTCACTTAGTATGATGCAGTAAGATTATCCATGTTGCTGCTTGTGGCAGTAGTTCATTTCTTTTTCTTTTTGGCCAGGTCTCACTCTGTAACTAAGGTGGACCTCCAACTCACAAGTTCTGAGATTAGAGGTATGGACCCTGCAAAGTGGAGCCTGGGAAACCCCAGAGCAAAAGAAAAAGGAGGTAGAGCAACCCAGGATGATTCCTGAGGTCACCCTTGGGGTTGGGCCTTCACAGGCTCAACCTGACACACATACCCCCCACACACACACACCACAAGGAGAAGAAGGAAGAAGAGGAAGAGGAGGAAGAGGAGAGGGAGGAAGAGGAGGAGGAGGAGGAAAAAGAAAGAAAGAGAGAAAAAAGAGAGAAAGGAAGGAAGGAAGGAAGGAAGGAAGGAAGGAAGGAAGGAAGGAAGGAAGGAAGGAAGGAAGGAAGGAAGGAAGGAAGACATGAGAATTTGTGTATGGGTCTTTCCTCTTGGGCAAATAACTTAGGAATGAGATTGCTAGGTTATATAGTAATATAAGCAACTGTAAAACAAACTGCCAAACTGTTTTTTAAAGTGATGATCTATTTTACATTCCTACCAACAATATGTGAGTGTTTCACTTGCTTTTTAAAAAATTTATGTGCATATGAAGTTCATGTGTACACGTGTTTGCATGTATGTGGGGGTACATGAGCACACATGTGTGCCCAATATATATGGAGGCCCAGGATTGGAGAAGCATACTCAATTGTTTTTCTATCTTATTCTTTTGAGGTGGGTCTCTAATTAAGCTCAGAGCTTGCTGATGGACTTAGATCATCCAGCTTGCTCTGAGGATTCCCAGGCTCCTCAAGGACTGGAATTACAGGCACCCACAAGGCATTTTATATATAATCTGGGGGTCCTTTTGCTTGCATAGCAAGCACTTTAATTGCTGAACTATCTCCCCAGCTCCAATGTTCATTGTCATGGTTTGAATGTGAATTATCCCCTACAGGCCTATGTGTTTGAATCCTTAGTTGATGTTTAGGAAGGTTGTGACAACTTTAGTCGATAGAGCCTTGCTGAAGGAAGGCACGTCACAGGGGGCGGGCTTTGAGGTTGGTTAGCCCAAACCTGCTTGCACTAATAGTCTGCTCTAGTAGTCAGCTCTAGGAGTCTGCAGCTTGTTCTCTCTCTCTCTCTCTCTCTCTCTCTCTCTCTCTCTCTCTCTGTCTCTCTCTCCATAATGAATTTAACCTAAGCTTCCTTCAGCTTTTGTCGCCTGCCATGCTTTTCCCATCATAATGGACTGTATCTCCCCTCTGGAGCCATAAAACAAAGAAATCTCCCTTTCTCTCTTAAGTTGCTTGAGTCTGAGTATTGTCTCACAACAGGAGGAAGAGTAACTGAAACATTCATTTTCCCAACACCCTCTTTAAGAGTTGTATTGTTATGCTTCTTAGCATCTGACTCATCCCTACCACAGGTGCTATTTCAGCTTGCATTTCTCTAATGCACTGACTAAGAAATGCTAAAAATCTTTTCATGCAAATGTTACATTTATATTTTCTTTAGTGGCATAGTACTCTCTACTCAAATATTATATACCTTCTTGTTTTATTTTTGAGATTAGGTCTCTCACACAGTTCAGCCTTCAACCGGCTATGTATCCAAAGCTGATCATGGACTTCTGATCCCCCTACCTCTATCTCTCAAGTGCTAGGATTATAAGCATGTGCCACTATATTCAAAACATATGCCTTTTAAATTTCCAGTTAAATATAGGTCCAACAAGATGGCTTAGCAGAAAAAGTGCTAAGTTCAGTTTTTAGAAGTCCATATTGTCTTCTGACTTCCACCTATGTGCCACAACCATACATGTGCATATTCTATCTCTCTCACATTGATAAATAAAACATTAAAAAACTATGTTTAAAGTTTAATGTAGATAGTGTACATTTATTTTTTAATTTTTTTATTATTTATTCAATTGTGCGTGTGTACGTATGTACGTGTGTGTGTGTGTGTGTGTGTGTGTGTGTCTGTAGAACCACGGATGAATTCGGGAACCACCATGGATACCTCCACCTCCTTCTGCCCCGGGATTCACAGGCTCCGCCCTACCAGGACCAGAAGCACAGGCCGCCCCCGCTTCCGCCTGGTGTCTATACGCTGGATCTGGGATCCGAACTCAGGACCTTCCGCCCCGATAGTGTACATTTGTATCTTGGACTTTTTAAAAATCTGTTTTTAGGGGTGGAGAGATGGCTCAGAGGTTAAGACTCTGCCTCACAAGCAGAAAGATCTGAGTTCAGATCCCAGGTCCCACATAAAAATACCAGACCGAAACAGTGGCAGCCTGTACTTCCTGCCCTGGTGGGTGAAGCCTCAGAAATCCCAGAGAGAAGGGAAAAGGGGGTAGAAGTAGAAACAATGCAAGATGATTCCTGAAGTCATCCTTAATCCTCCACAGGGACACATAATGCCCTCTGATACATACACACACACACACAACACACACACACCCCACATGCATGCTAAATAAATAATAAATTTTTAAATCTGTTTTTATTTTTTAATTTTTTGCAAATTTATTTTCATTTATTTATTTCATGTGTACATGCACAATGTGATTTTAAAAAGATCTTGGACCAGCAAGATGGCTCATCAGGTAAAAGTGCTTCCTGTGTAAACCTGTGTGAACCAGCTCTCAGAAATTGTCCTCTGAACTCTACCCATGTGTTGTGGCACATGCAGGCATACACATACACATACTCACATGTGCATTCATACATAGTCATAGACAGAATGAATAAATAAATAAACAAACCTAAATACCTGAGATAATGAACTTATAAAGAGAATATTTTAGCTCACAGTTCTAGAAGTTCCAATTTGTGATCAAGTAGTCCCTGAGTTGAGAGGAGATTCTAGAAGGCTATGACAGGGAATGTATATGAAACAAAACCACTTCCATCATGATCCAGGAGAAAAAAGAGGAACAAGGGAAGGGCTGGACTTCCACATCCCCTTCTTGGATGCACCTTGATGTCTTAAGGACACTTGCAAGACCCTACCTCCTAAAGGTTCCACAATTTGCCATTAAATAGTACCACACTGGGGAACAAAGTGTTCTACATATGGACTTCAGGTAACAAAGATCTAAACTACAGCAAAAAATAATTTTAGAGAATTATCCCCCCCCATTTTTAGCTATTAATGAATAGCTTAAGAACATAACATTTGATGATTTTTTAAATGAACAGGTCAAGTAAATACAATGGTATGATTATAATGGATGAAAGGCAGAGACAGATGGCACATGTCCAACCTTCTAATTCTTTAAATCAAGCTGGTGATGTCACTGGGGGAAAGAGAGTCAGTTGGAATCTGGTATTTGGCAGTTACTGGAGGGAGCTGTGGCTGGGCACGAGGTACCAGGTACTACCCTGGATTCTTAGCCCCCAAAGCTGCCAACATTGTGTGTCTAGACCTGTGTACTAGAAACACGGAGATCTCTGGACTGACGAAATTATCTAGAATGGAGAAGGACAACCCCCTACACTTGGTGACTCCCACATCAGTGAAAGCTATCATCTCAAGGATTAAGACTGCCCAGCTAACTCGGACTCAAGAGGTAACTTGAAGATGAGGAAACATTTTTATTAAGGTCTGATGTAGAGGCTGAAACTGACTTCAGGTTCACATAAGATCCAGGCCTTGGGTTTGGGGGTCCTGAGTTACTGAACCATCAATCCAGACTTACAGACATTTGTTTTCACAATGCCCGTATCCTATGTTTGAATTTTGCAGAGTGAATTGACATCAGCTACTCCTGTAAGGCAGGGCTGGAACCCCAAGGGGACCCTATGGGCAATCGAGCAGAAAATTTCAAGTCAACCCCTAGTAGGAACCCTTAGGAAGGCTGTGATTTTTTTTGTCCTCCCCCACCCTCTAAGGCTGTGATTTTTTGACTCGGGCTCTGTGTTGTCATAACTGCCAGAATCTAAGCTGAGACCTGGAAGCACGTGGTGGCCAAAGGCTCGGGTCCTCAATTGAGGTTTTCAATTGAGTCTGTGATCCAGATGGTTTGTTGGGGCCTCATTTTCTTCCATG
Source organism: Typhlomys cinereus (assembly GCA_023101885.1). Lineage (NCBI taxonomy): Eukaryota > Metazoa > Chordata > Mammalia > Rodentia > Platacanthomyidae > Typhlomys > Typhlomys cinereus. Next base: position 1,175,562 of record JALPQD010000069.1, on the reverse strand, counting down.
CTTCTGGATCCTTGGAAGAGAGATGTCAGGAAGCCCCCGACAAGCTCTGAAATTCCAAGAAGTACTCACTACAGATCTTAATACCCAATGTCATAATAAGAGCGGATGCCTTGACTATGTTCCAGAAACTGTTCCAAGCATTTTACAAAAATATTAATTCACTTGGTTCTCATAAAATCCTGTGACATAAATACTATATAATGATCTTTTACCAGTTTTTTAAAAAAAAATCTGAAACCTAAAGAGGTTAAGTGACTCGTTGAGATTATCTTGATAGCACAGTCTATGACTCCAGGGTCGGTATCCCTAAGCTGTGTAATGTGCTACTCCTCCTCACCCCCCACCATATAGGATATTTCTTCCCAGCTCTCAAACATCTTGGACAATGTCAATTACGCCATCAACCGCTTCCAGGAAGAATTAGGATATGATTTAAAAGAAAAGGCAAAATCTTACCAGTCAGAACAAAAAGGCAAAAAGAGATTCATCTTGCTGGAGAAAATTGCCTCTTTCTCCAAAGATGCAAAGACTAAAGAGAAACATCTGTACGAAATCTTCCGCTGGTTGGGTGACTGGGGTGAGTCCTTAAACTGGGTGCAGTCCTTCCCTCAAGACACTGGTCCCTGGGGACTCAGTCTCTTCCTATCCTTACCTGGCACGGCTTTCACAGGGAGGGGAATATGAGTAGTGGATGGGACATCAAAAGACAGATGCACTGTAATAGCTCTTCCCCTGTGAAGCATTTCACTAGTCACAGCACACTATCTCTACTCCCTGGAGGGGCTGTGTGTGTTAGACTTTCTGTTGCTCTGACACCTAGCTGAAGTAAGACATCAAAGAGTTATTTATTTTGATTCATGGCTTCAGATGTGTCAGTCAACGGTCCCCTGGCACTATTATTTAGATCTGAGGCCAAGATGAACATTATGGTGGCAGTAGGAACGTGTGGCAGAAAAGGCTGCTTGGCTTGTGACAACCACAAAGCAAACAAAAGTAACAGGAAGTGGCCAGGGCCAAGATATACCTCTCAAAGGCACACTCTCAGTGACCCACTTTCTCCAACTAGGTCCTACCTTTCAAAGTTTTATTACCTCTCAGTAGTCAATCTAATTTTCCCCCCATTTTCATGAGTGTATTGGGGTGTATACATGTGTGGGTAGGTGGGCGTGCATGCACGAAGGTGATAATTGGGAATCATCCACAGTTGCTCTTCTAGCATTGTTTTTGAGACATGGTCTCTATTAAACCCAGAGCATGCCATAGGGCTAGTCTAGCTAGCCAGCTTGTTTTGGAGATTCCCAGTCTCTGCCTTTTGATGCTGGAATTACAAGCAGGTAGCCTCATGTGCCAGGCAAATTTTAATCCTTTTGCTTACAAGGCAACTGCTTTAACTGCTGAGCCATCTCCCCAGTCCTTCCATCTAAATTTTGAATCCATCAATTAAGCTATTGATTTTAGGCTGTGAGATAGCTAAGTAGGTAAAGTGCATGCTTATTAACCTGGTTATTAACCTGAGGTCAATCTCTGGAAACACACGAGGTGTGAAGAAAATCGTCCTCTGACTCCACCCATGCACCATGATATTATGCATGAGGAAAGTAATCTGCACAACACTAATAACTACTACAAGCTGAAATGAGTCCAAACTCAAATCTGCTGCAACACCTGTGCTATAAGGGCACTTGGGGTTTCCTAGAGGATATATTGTCCTCAGCCTCCCCTTCTTATTTCATGTCTAGGTGACAGTCTAGCCTATGAGGTGAAGAATGGGAAGAGTGAGGAGGAAGAGGAAGCCCTGGACGAATGGATCGAGGTGGTGGAGAAAGTGTTGCCGCTCTCCCTTATGGCTACTAAAGGAGGCATCGAGTCTCTGATTTCCCTTTGCTCCACTCTCATTGAAGAACAGAAGAAAAAGGCACAAAGTGGGTTCCTCGAGCTCTGGGAAGGGAGGTGGAACAGATGCCATATCAGGGGAAGACATTCCTGGAGGATCTACAGGGTTTTCCAACCCTACTCCAAAAGAAAGGAAAAAAAAAAAAAAAAAAAAGACTAAGGAGATGGCTCAGAAGTTAAAGTACTTGCTGCACAAGTAAAAGGACTAAGTTCAGATTTCCAGACTCTGGTGGGCATGGTGGTCCATCTGTAATTCCAGCTTTGGTATTGAGACTCCCCAGAGGAAGCTGATTAGCCAGACTAGCCCTGTCAGTAAGCCCTGGGTTTGATTAGAAATTCTGTTCCAAAAGAATAGTGTGAAAGAGTGATTGCAAATGATTCCCAAGATCAACCTCAGCCCTCCACACCCACACATGCAAACACGTGTACACACAGGCAAACCCCCACACATAGACATGAAAAAAGAAAGAAGTGCAAAAGACAGTAGAGTGCTAAGCCTAAGTAGGAGGTCAAGGTACAGAACTGAGGTGCTGGACCCTAGTGGAGCACTGAGCAACCTCTACGCAAGATACAGATAGGGATGAGGCGGAAACAGCGGTCTTACCGGTGCTTCCTAGAGCTGTAACTTTATGTGGGTTTTGAAAAAGAAGGCCTGAAGTCCAAAAAGGTCACACTTTGTGAGCAGAGTTTAAAGGAACATCTTTTTCTCACTGGGAACCCAAGTTGTCAAGTCAGGAGTTTTTGATGAGCCTTCCTGTTTCTGGCTGTTCCCAAGGTTATTTCGGGGAGTCTCAATCTTTGCTTTCCAAGACAGATGGGCCACCATGGTCACCCTGCATTTTACACGGGATTTGAAGATAATCTCAGCAGCCAGACTAAACCTTGGAATTGTACTCCTATCCACACTTACAAGTGACCTGAGATTATCTACTCCCTGCATTTCGTAGATGAGAACGCAGGAGCTCAGAGAAGAGAAGTCATAAAAAAAGGCTGGTGGCAATGCCAGGACCCCCATTTCAGTTTGTCTTATTAGAGCATGGTCTTTGGAGTCTGATTTCAGTTGAATCCTGTCTCCGCACATTTGGGCTGTGTGACTTTGAGAAATGACTTCATCTCTCTGAGCTTGTTTCTTCATCTATAAAGAGAGGACATTTAGCAATCTACAGGGCTAGAGTAGAGCTTCCACAGGGTAAGAGGTACCTGACACTATGCTTCCAATACTCAGTGCTAATAAACAGTAGCTGACATTAGCATGGATTCTCACAGGCAAGTTCATTACCATTATCAGTCAGTTAAGACTGAACATTTCAGGAGGAGGAAGGCAGTGGGGAATGAACATGGAGGACTATCTCTCCTATGTCTTGAAATACAGTTGGTGTGGGAGTTTAAACTCTTGTGTGTATGTGTCTGTGTCTGTGTGTCTGTCTGTCTGTCTGTCTGTCTCTCTCTCTCTCTCTCTCTCTGTACAGAGGTCAGAGGTTGACATCAGCTATCTTACTCTGTCCCTCCTATTTTGTGAGACAGGGTCTCTTTTGAACCAGGAGCTTGCCTACGGGCTAGAATGGCCTACATGCCCCAGTGACCCTCTTCCTCCCCAGTACTGGAATTACAGGTCTGCTCCACCTATGTTCATCTTTTTGCATGGGTGATGGGGATCCAAACTCTGCTTTCTTGCTCACGTGGCAAGCACTTCTACCAACAGAGCCATCCCCACAGAATGTAAACTCTGTGAGGAAAAATGACATGTCTTTTTTTCTGCCTTGTGCAAATTATTTACTTAGCACTTACTAGTTGCCTAGTATTGTACTTGGAACTAAATGTATGCAACCTAACTAAGTTCTATGAAGTAGATGTCCCATTTTTTAGGTGAGAGAACTGAAGCACTGAGAAGTTAGGAAATGTACCCACAGCAAGTAGAAAATCCAAGTGCCTGGTCCCAGAATTTTTAACCCCTGTGTAGGATGCTGGTTTGAGCTCAGTATACTTCATCTCCATGTATCCCAAGCCCATCCCCAAAGATGGCCAGTTTTCTCTTCAAGTGATGCTTATTAAACAGAAGGTCCTGAGTTCAGATCCCAAGTCCCATGTAAAATGCGCCGAGTAGAAATGGTGGTGGCCTGCACTTCTGGCCCTGGTGGGCAGAGCCTGGGAAATCTCAGGGCATGTAGGCCATTCTAGCCTGGGAAATCCAGAGCAAAGCCAAAGGGAGGTAGAAGTAATCCAGGATGACTAGCGAAGTCACCCTTGGTCTTCCACAGGAACACAGAGTGCCCTCTGATGGACACACACACACACACACACACACACGCAAAATAAAGTTAAAAAAAAAAAAAAGCAAATGCTCTGGGATAATCACTCCACCAGCACTGTGCATAGTAGGTCCAAGGGTGTATGATGATGATCGTAACCAGTCCTGGGAGAGCTGGAGCCTGTTAGGAGGTTGAACACAGCAAACATAATTTATACCTACTGCATTTTCCTAGAGGGGGGTCTACTGCTTTTATCAAGAATTTGGGATTGGCAAGATGGCTCAGGGGGTAAAGGTACTGTGCACAAATCTGGTAACCTGAGTTTGATACCTGGAATCCCACACAGTGGAAGGAGAGAACTGACTTCTGAAAGTTGCCCTTTGGCCTTTGTATCTATCTATCTATCTATCTATCTATCTATCTATCTATCTATCCATCGACTTCTTCCTCCTTTCTTCTTCTCCTTCTTCATCTCCTCCTTCTCTCTCTTTCCTTCCCCCCCACATACATTCTCAAATAAATAAACAAAGTTTGTGACCCTCCAAATGAAAAAACAGTCATTAAAATTATTACAATGTATGAATAATTATAATAATTTGGCACAATTCAGGGGTAACAATTCAGGGAAGTGAAACTTCTAGGTGGGCTTCTTAGATAGTGAGTTTTACAGAGCAGAAGCCAGATTCTGAAGCAGGGAAGAGTCGCTCTGTTCTGGGAGATAAGCTGAGTTGAATGATGCTGACCATTCTAGGCCCCTTTGGGCTCTGCGGTGCTGTACCTTGGGGTCAGCTGCACACAGCAGAGGTCTCTCCTGTTAACATCTCTCTAGATCACAGTGCTGGCTTCTTGGATTCTTGCCTGATCCCAAGGAGGTCTGGATAGGCATTTGACTAAGCAGGGTCTGGAGAATTAGTATAATTTTCTCCTAGTGAGTTTGTTGCCTCTTTATGAGAACTGTATGTTTTTTATTTGTTTGTTTGTTGTTGTTTTCTCTCCTCCGCTCAGCGTCCAAACACAATTTCTGGCAAGACTGGCTAGAGAAAAGCCCACAAAAGTCTTCGCTCCTCCCTCAGCCTCCGAGCCCCGAGCAGATGCTCCAGGACAAGAACATTACCTACACAAAGGTCTCTGAGGTGAGGTCGATGCTGGAGGAGCTCCTGGACTCCACCATGTTCAACCATGGGGAGGTGAAGGCCATCAGGTACATGTCCACGGTAGTGGAGAACCTCAACAAGGCTCTGGTCCTCCAGCACAAGGAGAACAAGAGTCTGGAGACCAAATACAGGTACCTGAAGTTAGAGATGACCAAAGAACTCAGCAGCCAGAAGGTATACTTTCAGAAGACCATCCGAGTCCTTGAGAGTAAGAGAGATGCTTTACTAAAGCAGGTGGAGGTTCTAGGGAAAAAGTACCACGACCTCCTTCTAATAAAACATGCCCTAGAATTCCAGTTGAAGACGATCCAGTGTGGCAGCGGACAAGAACAAGTGGAGGTTTTTGCTGACTTCCCAGGCATTCCTGAGAAAGAGACCCTTCCAGAGAAAGAAACAGCCGTGAAGGAAACCCAAGTGGAGCTTGAGGAGGACAAGTGCTTGTTTTCCCAAATCACTGCAAGTCCCATGACGAAGGCATGGGACATTGGGGTTACACCTTCAGCACAACAACGGCTTTTCGCCATGATGGAATCAAGGATCTCGGATGTGTTCAGTAGTCGAAGTGAGGGTCTTGAGCCTGTGATGTTATCCTCAGAGGTGCCCAAGTTTCCTATGCAGTGGAGCGGACTGGTGGTCAAAGACTCAGGCCACGAAAGCAAAGACCACCAGGATCTTTTCCAGGAGAAGGAAGGCGTCCAAAGCGAGCCCCATCATAGAAAGCACCCGTCCCCAGAGAGCTCCAGGCAGATGTCTTCCGAGGACCAAGTGGAGCACCAGGAGGAAGAGCTCAGCTGGGAGAGGAAGAGGCAGCAATGGCTGCAAGAGGAGGAGGAGTGGCTTCAGCGGCAGAAGAAGTGGGTCCTGCTGGAACAGGAACATCAGGAGAAGCTGCGGCAGTGGGAGGCAGAGGAAGCTGTCAAGCAGCAGTGGCAAAAACTGGTCCAGACAGAGGAGGAGCAACAGAGCCCCAGGCGAGAGAGGGAGGAGCAGAAGAAAGAGGAGGAAAGACTGATCTTCGTGCCCACCAGCCGATGGAAGAATTTAGAGAAGGCAGACCCATCATCAGTGTCTTCCCGGAGCCGGTCGCAGTCTGCTCGCCAAGGCAGGAGGCCCCAGGCTGGTCAGGGAAACCAGAGGGCCCAGAGTTCAGATGAGTTACAGTCACCACGGGCCGGCCAGGTTCACACCAGGCCCAGGAAATCTGCTTCCTTTCCCATCACCGCGGCACCTGTAAGAAGGATGACTCGGACCCCTTTGCAGAAGTCACTGGCCGTACCTAAGGACAGGCTATATCACATAGGCCCGGAAGCCCAGAGAAAGAACCTGCAGCTCCTGAGTGGGGAGTCGGCGCTGCAGCTGCCGCACTACCTGCGCAACAAGGCCCTGGAGTTTACGGCCACCACCATGAACCTGACCACCAGCAGGCTGCGGTGCCTGTGCCACAAGTACATCCACTATAGACACTTCCAGAGCCTCCGGTAGGTGCCCTCGCAGGCAGCTGCATCTCCCCATGCCCACTGCAATATAGGGCAGAACCAACCCTGGGGGAGAAAAAGGGATCATGGGCAAGAAGCCTTGAAAGAAATCACCCAGGCCTGGACGGGGTCTCCCAAGAGAAGATTAGCAAAGGCTGTCTGGCCTCAGGCCTTGAGTCAGACTACAGGAAGCTCTCCTCATGGCCGGCTTTTCCTCTAGCCCACACTCCATCTCTTCAGCTCCTAGCCTGTCCTTCGTTCACTTCACATACGCTCCATTTCCTTGACTTCTGCTTCTAGCTCGGCCTGAGGCTTCTCCCCCTCATTCCTCCTTCCACCTTTCTATTCCTTCTCAAAGTCCCTGTTTCTCTTTTTGCTCTCAGGAATCACAGAAAACAGAGGCTTCTCTGGCCAACCAACTTGGGGGGGGGGAGGAAGCCTCTCTACCACCTAAGTCACTTCTTTCTCTTCCCAGGCAAGAAGTGATCAAACACATAGGAATCATGCGACAGACAAGGACCACCCACAAGGCCCAGAGCCTCTACGTCTTTCTGGAAAACATCGATCGCCAGCAGACCCTCAGGCTGCAGGCCTGGACAGACCAGCAGAAGGACCTGGAGGAGGAGTACCGGGAATATCTGCGCAACATGGTGGCCATGTTCCCCAAGGTGGGTGGGCCTCCTGCCCTGCCACCTGTTTAGTGAGTCAGAGATGGGAAATGAGAGGACAGTTCGAAGTCTCTGGGATGGAGTTTAAGGGAAGGGAGGACCAGTTATAGAGCCGTAGAGAAGGTGGTTGGTTCCCTTTGGTTGGGGCTGCCCTCCAGACATAGGGCGCAGCTGTCTCTTTACCTGACAGAGAACTGGCTGTGCGTCCCTGGGTTTTCCTTGATTTCTGGATTCCAGATCTCTTTCTTGGTTCACTTCCTTGTTTTTATGAAGACCTTCCTCCAGGCGCTTCCTCACAGAGTGCAGGAGGGTAACTAACTGATCAGGGATGTGTTTAACTGGAAGTATCTTTTCTTAGGTTCTCCTCTGACTTGTTACTTCTGGAAGTCAAGAGAGGCTCCATGTTCCCTCCCAGTTTTGCAGACTTGCTCACTTGCTGCCTTCTCTGTTTTGACGGTGCCCCCTTAGAGCCCAAAGTCATTCTGAGCTCTCTCAGAACTGCAGGATCTCTCGGTCTCCACTATTTGATGATTTCACAATGATGTACCTGATGCAGGCCTGTTTTTTTTTTTTTTTTTTTTTCCCCACTATATTGGGTATCTGGTCAACCATTTTGATTTAGAAACTTAAGCCCTTAGATTTCTGGCACATGAACTCAAATTATATAGCAGTTCTTCAAGTGTGGTCTGCTGATCCCAGGAGATTCCAAAGTTTTTCAACTTGTGTCCACCACATGTGCCCCAGGATGTCTATGAATGCAACCCAACAAAAGCTGGAAACTTAAGACACCATGAAGTTCTTTTTGGGTGTATGTGTTTTTCTTTCTTCTCTTCTTCCTTCTTTTCTTCCTTCCTTCCGTTCTTCCTTCTTTTCTTCCTTCCTTCCTTCCTTTCTTCTGTCCTTTCTTCCTTCCTTCCTTCCTTTCTTCCTTCCTTCCTTCCCTTCTTCCTTCCTTCCTTCCTTTCCTCCCTCCTTCCTTCCCTTCTTCCCTTCCTTCCTTCCTTCCCTTCCTCCCTTCCTCCCTTCCTTCCTTCCCTTCCTTCCTTCCTTCCTTCCTTCCTTCCTTCCTTCCTTCCTTCCCTTCCTTCCCTCCTTCCTTCCTTCCTTCCCTTCCTTCCTTCCCTCCTTCCCTTTCTTCCTTCCTTCCCTTCCTTCCCTCCTTCCCTTCCTTCCTTCCTTTCTTCCCTTCCTTCCTTCCCTCCTTCCCTCCCTCCTTCCCTTCCTTCCCTCTTTCCCTTCCTTCCTTCCTTCCCTTCCTTCCTTCCCTCCTTCCCTTCCTTCCCTCCTTCCCTTCCTTCCCTCCTTCCCTTCCTTCCTTCCTTCCCTTCCTTCCTTCCTTCCTTTCCTCCCTCCCTTCCTCCCTCCCTTCCTTTTTAATTGTGTGTCTCTTAAGCAACAACCTTGTAGATGACAGTGTTGGTATCATAATATCAAGAACATACCTGTGTGAGCCTTGATGTTTTGGGGAGTCTTCGAGATGAAAACTATCCGTTTATTGATAATAAACTGTATTGTGTAGGTCTAAACTCACACTCGTACTTGAGTATGACTTATTCTTTCCTTGAGCATCCATCTTTCTCTGACTGCTCATGTTTAAAATTTGTTAGAAACGTCTTTTAAGGACTTGGGAAATAGGTCATTGGTTAAAGCCTTTGCCTCATAATCAAAAAGTCTAAGTTTGAATCCCCAGGTCCCACGTAAAAACACCCAACAAGTGTGGTGGCTCACCTGTAATTCTAACCCTGGAAGGTGGAGTCTGGGAATCCCAGAGCAAGCTGACTAGCCAAACTAGCATTAATGGAATCCTGTGGGTTTGATTAGAGACCCAGACTTATAGTAAGAAGGTGGAAGAGCAATTGAGGATGATTGCTAATAACACCTTGGGCCTACCCAGGCACACACACACTCGAATGCACTTGTGTACATATACCTCTCCCCCACATACATATATCCTATATACACACACATGAAACAAAAAGTCTTTTAATCAACTTCAACTTTTCTTTGAGGAACCCATACCAGTGCTCTCAGGTGTGTTTTTATCCTTTCTTTACTATCTTTCTGTCCTTAATAAATCCAACTCTTCTTCATTCTGTAAGTCCTGAAATTCTTTTCTGCACAGAAGCCATAATTCCTGGTTTGCTTAGGTCAAGGTCCCCGAAGATGTAAAACTCCACAGGCTCCTCAGGTTGTATATGTCAATAACTATAGCATTTGTGCTGTACTTTTAGACCTTTATGTTACTGGAGTTTTTAGGGTGCAAATCTGGACTCTGGCAGTCTTAACAAGCTAAGCATGCCCACTCATCTTAAGAACTTCAATTAAAAACACAAGTAGGGGTAGAGAAGTGGCTCAGGGGTTAAGACTCTGTCTCATAAGCAGAAGGGAGTGATTTTGGATTCAGGATCCCATATGAAAACATCAGGGGAAATGGCAGCAGCCTGCACTTCTGACTCTGGAAGATGGAGCCTGGGAAATCCCAGGGCAAAGCAAAAAGAAGGCAGAAGCAATCCAGGATGATTCCCAAAGTAACCTTTAGACCTCCACAAGCACCCACAGTGCCCTCACACACACACACACACACACACACACACACACACACACACACACAAATAACAGTGAAAAGTAGTCCATCTTAGGGTACTGTCATAAGGCTTTGATTTAAATTGAGGGGCCAACTTCTCCTATTTAGATAGTTCAGGTCTCTGCTCCCAGACTTAGGGACCTGAGTTCAATCCCCAGAGGCCCATGTGATAGAGGGAGAGAACTAACTTCTGACTTCCACCCATGTAGACATGTGGACATGCATGTGTTCTCTCTCTCTCTTTCTGTGTGTGTGTGTATGTCCTCTCTGTTCCTCTTTCTTGCTCTCAAGAAAAAGTAGAGGGTAAGAAGTATATATAACTAAGCAGTTGTAACGAAGGTGTGGTTCTGTTTGTCATTCATTGACCCAATGTCTTGGCTCTTGGTTTATCCTGCAAGTTGTAAGAATTGTGTGAAATCTCTTCCCACTAAACAAGATCCTCCTCTGGATGGTACCAGGGCTTTAGTGTTTTGTTCCCCCAACATCAGATTCCTTGGAAAATCCCAAATTCCTTGGGAATCATTTTTCAAGAATATGATAGCCAAAAGGAAGACACGTGTCTCTCTGGGTTCCTGCAGGTTACAATTGAACTTGTTCATCTTCCTCATCTTACATATTTTCTACTCTGTGTTTTTTTTTTCCTGCTTCATGAATTTTTATTGAGCATTCCCAAGGAGCCACCTGCCATCAGTCAGAAAGCTCAGGCCTCTCTTGGGTTCTATGGTAACTAGGAGCCAGGAGCCAGGATCAGAATGGTAGGCTGCTGGGAACTGGCCAGGCCTGGGAGCCTGCTTTGTTCGTGGCACTTCTGGACATATAAGGTCTTTACACAGCAAGCGACTTCTACTGGATGTCTTTTATTTATTTATTTATTTATTTATTTATTTATTTATTTATTTATTTATTTATTTATTTATTTATTTATTTAGTGTGTGTGTGTGTGTGTGTGTGTGTGTGTGTTTATCAGACGGCACCCTCTGTTTCTGTGGAGGACTAATAGTGACTTCGGGAATCATCCTGGATTGCTTCTACCTCCTTCCTGCTTTGCTCTGGTATTTCCCAGGTTCCACCCACCAGGGCCAGAAGTTCAGGTCACCACAGTCTCTTCCTGATGTTTTTACGAGGGACCTGAGATCTGAACCTAGGACTTTCTGCTTGTGAGATAGAGTCCTAATCCCTGAGCCATCTCTCCAGCCCTACTCTGTGTCTTTTGACATCTTTCCATTTCCTGGTCATATCCTAACTCTGGTAACTACTGGTTGTTGTTGTTTTTTTCCTATCTTTTTATATATTTGACTTTTTTCCTTTAGATTTCACATGTAAGTGTGAAATCATGTGGTATTTCTCATTCTGTATCTGGCTTATTTCACTTAGTACACATGTTGTAGTAAATTGCAAGATCTGTGGTTATAGTTCAGTGTATGGCCTTTGCATTGTATTTGTGAAGTCCTGGGTTTGATACCCAGCAATACACACACACACACACACACACACACACACACACTCACACACACACATGCACGCGCTCATGCACGCATAATGAATACCTGCCATATTTAAAGACCAAATGATATTTTATTTTATACCTAATCATACACATGCTGGGATTACAGGTATGTATCACCATAGTCAGCTGTTTCCTTATCATGCCAATTTTATATGATGCTGTAATGATTTCACTTTCCTTGTGCACATGCCCATATATTAGTTACTCTATGTTGCTCTGACTAAATTACCTAACAGAAACAGCTAAAGAGGAAAAAAGGTTTATTTTGACTCTTGGTCTTAAAGACTTCAATTCATCAGTCCAGCAGTTTACATCCAGGCAGCAAATAGAGAGCTACATTGGAACCAGAGACTCCAATAAGCTTCAAAGGCCCACCCCTAATGATCTATTTCTGCCACCCAGGCCCTGCCTCCTAAAAGCTCCATAGCTTCAAAGTAGTGCCACAAGCCAGGAGCTGAATGTTCAGACATAAACCTGTGGGGGGTGTTTCAAATTCACACTATAACAACCCAGAAGAGACACTGCTGGGTCCTGTGATAATTCCATTCTTATTTTCTTTACGATCTTCCATATGGCTTTTCTTCTTCTTTTTCTAAGTGTCTGTGTGTGGGGATGGGAGTGTGCATGTGTATACATGTTTGCATATGTGTAAGCTCAGCACATGTGTGTATGGGTGCAAATGCACAGGAGTACACACATATATGTGGAGGCCCAAGGCTGATATCAAAAATCATCCTTTTTTATTTATTATTATTTTATTATTTATTATTTATTCAATTGTGCGTGTATGCATGTGTGTGTGTGTGTGTGTGTGTGTGTGTATGTATGTATATGTGTGTAGAACCACGGACGAATTCAGGAACCACCATGGATGCCTCCACCTCCTTGTTTATTCTACCCCGGGATTCATAGGCTCCGCCCTACCAGGACCAGAAACGCAGGCCGCCCCCGCTTCCGCCCGGAGTCTATACATGGGGTCTAGGATCTGAACTCAGGACCTTCTGCCTGCAAGGCAGAGGCTTAACCCCTGAGTCACCTCTCCAGCCCCCTTTTTTATTTATTTTTGCATGCATGCATGTGCGTGTGTGTGTGTGTGTGTGTGTGTGTGTGTGTGTGTGTGTGTGCATTAGAGGGCACTGTGTTTGCCTGTAGAGGCCCAAGGGTAACTTTGAGAATCATCCTGGATTGTTTCTACTTCCTTTATGCTTTGCCCTGGGATTTCCTAGTCTGCCTTCCAGAGCCAGAAATGCAAGCCATTACCATTTCCATCTGATTTTTTTTTTTTTTTTTTTTTTTGGTAGGATCTGGGATCTGGGATCCGAACTCAGGTCCTTCTGCTTGCAAGGCAGAGTCCTAATCCCTGAGTCATCTCTCCACCCCCAGAAATCTTCCTTCACTACTTTTCTGCCTTATTCTTCTAAAGCTAGCTCTCTAATTAGACTAAGAATTTGCTAGTCAGGTTCACCAGCTTGTTCTGGGGGTTCCCAGGTTCTGCCTTCTGGGGCTGGAATTACAGGTGGGCTGCCATTCCACCTGGCATTTTATACAGGATCTGTAGATATGAATTCTGGTCCTTTTGCTTGTGCAGCAAGTACTTTAACTGCTGATCCATCTTCCCTGTCTGCTCTATTTATTTTGATTAATTAATTTTGAGACAGGGTCTTGCTAATAAATTGCCCAGGCGTTCTGTTGAGATCCTTCTTAGTAGACCTGTGACACAAGACCCAGCTTGTGTCCTGCTTTTTGTTTGTGTGTTTGTTTTCATGTGTATGTGAGTGTATGTATATTGTTTGTGTGTATATACCAGAGGGCATTTGAGTGTGTGCGCCTTTGGAGGTCCAAGAATGACACTGAGAATCATCCTGGATTGTTCTTACACCTTATTGCTTTGCTCTGGGGTTTCCCAGGCTCTACCTTCCAGGGCTGGAACTGCAGACTTCCCCCATTTCCACCAAGCATTCTTATGTGGGATCAGGTCCTTCTGATTACAAGGTAAAGCCTTTAATCTCTGAGCCTGAGCCATCTTTCCGATACAAGTGTCCAGTCTTTTTTTTTTTTTTTTTTTAATTTGAGTCAGACATGTTAGCATTCAGGATACCAAGACAAGAAGGTTTAGAAGTTAAAGGCCAGCTTCAGCTGTATGTTGAGACTATGAGAATCCATCTCAAAGTATTTGTTAATCTGAGACCATACAAAGACTTTCTCATTTTTTTCTTTTAGTGGTCTTACTGTTTTGTTTGTTTACTTATTTACTAATTTGTGTGTTTTATATGTATGTTTATGTATAAGTACATTTGCCATGGGTATAGCACCAGAAATGGATATTGGATACCACTTTATATTTTGAGATAAGGCCTTTTTCTAAATTTGGAGCTCCCTGTTTCAGGTAGTCTAGTCTCAGGAGCCCCAAGGATCCACTTGTGGCTCCCCAGTGTTGGGGTTACTGGCTGGCATTTGCCTGGGTACCCGAGATCTGCTTGCACAGTAGGCACTTTACCCACAGAGCCATCTCCTCAGCCTCCTCATTTTACTTTTAATATGCATGTTCTTGATGATTGTAGTCTCTGTTCCATTCTTAATTTTGGTCTATGGCATGAAAAGTTCAGGCTTGTTTGTTGGCATTTGAATAACCAACTGTTCTCACGCAATTTTAATAGATTACCTTTTTGGCATTGATTGCTGTGGCACCTTTGCCAAAAATCAACTGACCACATAGACAGACTTAGTTTCTCTAAATTTTTTATTGCTAGTAATACTCATTTTCTAGAGTCTTTAAAATAAAAGAGAAAGTGGCAATCCAGAAAATAAAATGCCATATTTTTGTAAGTGTTAATAATTTTGGCTGTCATATACAAGCATTTGATTTTACATCCCAGCCCATCTTAATTTTTAACTGTTTTCCCTCATTTCCTAGTCTTGTCCAACGGTGGACCTTCCCATACCACCCATCTTTAATATGGCAGGACTATCCCTCTGCACTAGTCACTAGTTTCAGTTGCCTCTGCTCTTCCTCCAACTTCTAGAATTACAGAAACAGCAAGCACTGACACGTTCCACTGGAGTCCACTGGTATCCAGCACGATCCTCTAGCAGTAACTCCAAATTGCTGAGATCTGTCCTGGGTTGGGTAGGTGTCCTTTCTGAATTCTGAGCACAGGTCTGAGTGGAAGAGGCTGTGTGCTGAGGGACTCCATACAAGAGCTGGCACCTTATCATCAAGGTCTCTCTAACTCACCATCTATATCCTTGCAGCAGTCCTGATAAATAATCTTCGGTGGCTGACTCGATTTGCTAAATCAGTTTACAATAATCCTTTGGTGGCTGTGAGGGCTCCTCCAGTTCCTTGCCCAGCAACAGGGCTGGTGTGAGCGTAAAGCTATTTCATGGCACTTTAGGGGCCACCTGGCCCCTTGTGGAAACCCTGCCTACAAATGCTCTCAGAGTTCTACTACCTGGTTTCCTTCAGTTTTCTTCTCTTTCATCCACTTTTCTTTTCTTTTTTTTTTAATTTTTTTTATTATTTATTCAATTGTGCGTGTGTGTGTGTGTGTGTGTGTAGAACCACGGACGAATTCGGGAACCACCATGGATGCCTCCACCTCCTCCTTGTTTACTCTGCCCCGGGATTCACAGGCTCCGCCCTACCAGGACCAGAAACGCAGGCCGCCCCCGCTTCCGCCCGGCGTCTATACGTGGGGTCTAGGATCCGAACTCAGCACCTTCCGCCTGCAAGGCAGAGGCTTAACCCCTGAGCCACCTCTCCAGCCCCTCATCACTTTTCTGATTATTTTACAAAGGAGAAAATAGGAACTTGCCCAGCAAATAAGATTTGAAGGGTTTGAAGGGAAACCTCTGATATGTTGGAGTCCTAGGGTTTCTAATTTAAGAGATTCCCTAGACCTTAGTATCTCCTTTCACTACAGGGGCAGTGACAGTCATGCTCCTGCCTTCATATCTTCCTGATGCTCTCTGGCCCCTCTAGCTCCAGCATGAGTGGAACGTCCACCTGAACGTCCCCGTGGTCCTCTCTGCAAAGACAAAGAAATCCAAGTCACCCCCAGCCATGAAAGCCCGTTCTAGTGGCTCTACCAGCAAACAACCTTCCCCATCCAAGCACTGGGAATCTCTGCCCCTGTGGATGACTGGGTAGGTGCTAGCAAACTGGGGTGACAGTCAACTGGATGGGAAGGGAGGCAGGGAGCAGGGACAGCCAGCCTGGGCAGGAGGCAGCAAGATAAGGACACATGCAGGCAAAGGTCACCTCAAGGCCTTCGAAGCATCTGTCTTCTCAAATGCCCTACCCAGCTCTGGTGCTCCGACCCAGAGGTGGGGCATGTATGGCAGTGTGTCACTTTGGTTGAGTATGTTTCAACGATGTAATTGTAAGATTCTGAGAGACCATAGCTGAAAACTTACATCTCTACCCAGAGCCTTTACCCTGTTACCTGCCATGAGCCATTCTGTCCATGTAAGCAAGCCTGGTTCTTCCCATCACAGGACCTCTGAGCCCAGATCTGGTGAGCCTCTGGCAGCCGAGGGAGTACATGGAGTGGATATCCCACGACTTCAGCTCCAGGGCATGTGCCTGGAAGCAGGTGCACCCTGACAGCCCCCTCCAACAGCTCTTTAGTCACAAGACTCCTGGCAGCATGATGTATAGTGCTCCTATTGGGGAGGGAAGGGGCAACAAGGAGGGCAGGAACAAATTCTGAGATGAAAAAAAGTAAGGTCCCATGTCTCAGACCTTGTTGCCCTGAAGAGCGTGTGTCTCCCCAGTCTCTGCTCTGCTCTGCTGTCTCTTTTGTCACTCTGTGTCCTCTTTCTCCCAGCCAACAGTCGGGGAACCAGCTGGAAGCCATCTGGAAGACCGATTTGGCCTCCTCAAGTCACCCAATAGAAAAGAAGAGGCCTGCCAGCCTGTCCTGGGACCAACTAGGGGGACACCCAGATATCCCCCGGATGTTTGCAGTGGATGAAACTTCTTCCAGTCCCAGAGGCATGATGTTCTTCAAGTCCTGGTAAGGCGCAAGGCCAGGTGCTCCACCTGGATTTTCCAGGAGACCTGCTCAGCAAGGGTAAACTGTCCAGACTGCCTCATGCAATCACAGTTGTCAGCGGGCCCCCAAGCCAACACCACTTCAGTTCTCTCATGGAACTTCCCACAGTGCTGGGATAGCTGTAGAAGTGTTACCTTCACACTTGTTTCCCAAATTTCACGTGGCTGATTCAGGTGCCTTCCTTGTCTGTAGTCTAGGGCTGTTCTTATAAAGCAGTGGAGAACTGCGAGAGTGAGAGAAACCATGAATCATGGGATCAATCTGAGACCTGAACCTTGTTTGTCATTTGCATTTCTTTTTTTTTTTAATTGGCAAATGTAGTCTTTTATTTTTTAATGATTTTTTTCTTTTCCTAGTTTTACAAACATAATGAGTGGTAGTTTGTGCTCTCCCCCTCCCCATTTTCATTATTTTTTTTTATTCAGGTATGCGTGTGTGTGTGCATGTGTGCGTGCGTGTGTGTGTGTGTGTATGTGTGTGTGTGTGTGTGTGTGTGTGTGTGTGTGTGTGTAGAATCACAGGCAAATTCGGGAACCACCATGGACGCCTCCACCTCCTTCTTGTTTACTCTGCCCCGGGATTCACAGGCTCCGCCCTACCAGGACCAGAAACGCAGGCTGCCTCCACTTCTCCCCGGCATCTATACCTGGGGTCCAGGATCCGAACTCAGAACCTTCCGCCTGCAAGGCAGAGAGGCTTAACCCCTGAGCCACTCTCCAGCCCCCCATTTTTATTTTTTTACTGCCTTCAAGAACTGTCTGGGCTGGAGAGATGGCTGAGGGGTTAAGACTTTTCCTCATAAACAGAAGGTCCTGAGTTCGGATCTCAGGTCCCCGTAAAAAGCAGTGGCCTGCACTTCTGGCCCTGGTGGACAGAGCCTGGGAAATCACAGAGTGAAGCAAAAAGGAGGTAGAAGTGATCCAGGATGATTCCCAAAATCACCCTTGGTCCTCCACAAGGACACACAGTGCCCTCTGACACACACAGAGTAAATAATTATATAAAATATTTTAAAAATTTGAAGACAGATCTTAAAAAAAAAAGAACTGTCTGTCCCTGGGAAAGGCAGCTGAAGGCTGAGCACAGCGATGCACACCTGTGTCTCAGAGCTTGGGAAGCTGAGATAGATCTACATTCAAGTCCAGTCTGAGTGAAATAATAAAATTTTGTCTAAAAAATAAGTGCTGCAGCGGGGAGAACAGCAGGACTCAGTAAGCCAGTAGGAGGCTTTTCTGGTTAGATAGGTTAGCTCTCTTTTGCCTCTCTTTGGTTTGAGGATGACACTTTTGAACAACTCAAGACTCAAGAAACCTTTCCAGGCACATCCCATCGGCTTCTTGTGGCCCTGGCCCTGCCCCGCCCGTTAAAGATCTGCAACAGAGAGAGGGTTGTAACCTCATCAGAACAGGAGCTGGCGGATGCTAGTGTGCTCTGTTGTGCCAAAAGGGGCTTAGAGAAGACAAAGTGACTGAGCAGCATTAGAGAAGGTCAGGCTCTGGCAGGACCTCAGCTCTGAAACAGGTCGGAGCTTCCCAGCTGAATACCGGCCTTGTCAGTCACTAGTACAGACTCCTGGAATTTAGTCCTAGCAGCAATCCCCCAGGGAGTGGTGTTTGTGGTATCTGATTTGGATAGAGCAGACAGTTAAGAATTGCTGAAACAACCAGAGAGAACTCAGGAAACTAGAAGTTTCTGGAGCTGTCTGCTCATCTGAAATTCCTCCTGTGGTGGTACCCTCCTCCGCTGCAGGCTTCTGCATCCTTCCGGCACTCCAGGCAGTGCCGGGTCCACCTGCTTTGTTCGTTCCTTCATACAGAAATGCATGCATAATTTATCCATTCTGCACACTGTAACTGACCCTGAGCATTCACAGCATTAAGATCTTTCTAAAGATGCAAGGGGATCAGAACCAGGGAGATGGCTCAGTTGATAGGGTACTTGCTGTGCAAGCATGAAGACCCGAGTTCAGAACCCCAGTACCCAAATAAAAAGCTAGGTGTGGCAGCACTCATCTGTAATCCCAGAACTAGGCCACGAAGACAGGAGGATTCCTGGCTTGTTAGCCAGCCAATCTAGCTGAACTGGTAATCCAGGTTCAGTGAGAGACTCTATCTCAAAAAGTAAAGTGAAGAACGACTGAGAATGATATCCAGTGTCAACCTCTGGCCTCCATACGCATACGCACGCACAAGCGTGTGCAGCCCCGCAATGCATGGCATTGGCACAGGTCTACAGGAACACACTCACGTATGCACACAGAGGACAGTGGATGATGGAGGAACAACTGAACAAAACCCAAGAGCAGCCTCATCCCCCCCACACACACACTTTTTGCCTGTGCTGCTGTATAACATGCAAAATTCTAAGATCCCTTCAGGCCTCAAGCAGAACTGCTCCACCCACACGCAGGCCTTCTTTGGGATCTCGCTGCATCTGAAACACTTATCAAAATATTGTTCACAGCAAAGACAGCTTCCCCTTTCTGAAGGAATTTAAATGAATACCATTTTTTTCTTCTTTTCCCAACTGTACATGAGTTCATTTGATTTATCACACTATCAGCTATATAGGCAGAGCCTTGCTTCTGCCTTCATCGTACTCCAGGCTGGATCACCTCCCACCCAGTGTGGTAGGAAACTCCTTGATGTTTCCTTATGGGAGCTTCTGTGTTGCCTTAGGGCCCTGTTGTCATGGTAAGGGTCTGGATCTGACAGTCGTTTAATAAAAGGAGAAAGGGAAAGGGGGAGAGAGAGAGAGAAAGAGGGAGAGGGAGAGGAGAGCAGGGAGAGAGAGGGAGAGAGGAGGAAAGGGGGATAGAGAGGGAGAGAGAGGGAGAATGAGGAGGGGGGAGGAGAGGGAGAGAGAAGGAGAGAGAGGGGGAAAGAGAGAGGGAGAGAGAGAAAAGGAGAGATGGGGAGAGAGAGGGAGTGAGAGGGGGAAAGAGAGAGGGAGAGAGAGAAGGCTTATTTAGGTGTGATGATCTCCCACACTAGGGAAACAGAGGCAGGAAGATCATAGCAATTGTAGACCATCCTGGTTTAGAGAATGAGTCATGTGTTTCAGGCCAGTAAGGGATATATAGTGAAAATCCTCTCAAGAAAATGAAGAGAAAGGAAAGGGTAAGGGAAAGGAAAGAAAAAAAGGAAAAGAGAAAAAGGAAAGAGCAAGGAGAATAGGGAAAGATGAAAGAAGGAAAAGAAGAGGGAAGAAAAATTAAGAAAGAAGGAAGGAGAAAGAAGAAAGAAAGGAAGGAGGGACAAAGGAGAAAGAAAGAAGAAAGGGAGGCAGGGAGGGAGGGAGGGAGGGAGGGAAGAAGGAGACATAGGATCTCATGTAGCCAAGATGGTCTTCAACTCCTTTCTGCTTCTATCTCCCAAGTGCTGGATCACAGGCACACACCGTCGTGCCTATGGATTTTTTGTTTTTGTGCCAGTCTTTAACAGAACTTCTCTGTCACTGTTCAGTAGTTATCTGGGCCAGTAGTTACCTTGCTCTCTTTGGAAATGCTCTGTTATGTGTCCACCCATATGTTTTGCTTCATTTCCCAAAGTTCATCTGTCTCTGTTGTCTGCTCCTGCCCACCATGACCACCTGAGTGGGTCCAGGTCACTCACCTCTCTGAGATCTCACAGACCTTGCCAGCTCCTCTGAACACATTGCCTGCTTCACAGCTCTGTTGAGATTTTCTCTTAATCGTGTATTTTATTTATTTATTGGGGGGGGGGAGAAAGAGCAAGCATGCATGTGGAGGTCAGAGGACAACTTTCAGAAGTTGGTTTGGGTGCAGGTATCTACCTTTACTTGCTGAGTAGTCTTGTTGAATTTCCTTGCTGGGATCCACCTCACATCCACTGCAGCCTGTCTTAGATCTGAAAACAAAACCTTGCAGCTCCCCTTTTCCAAGATCTCAACTCTTGGTGTGATGCTTTGTCTGATAAGGCATATTCCAGGGGCTCTCCCACTGACTGACAGGACAGTGTCGGCATACAGCAACCCTTCCTACAGTTTGAGTAGGTGCTTGACCTTCCCTTGCTCAGGACCATTGCTGCATGGCTACAGTGTATGTTGGACACAGAGCGGTGTCATCACAGACTCACAGATACCACACGCACTGGAGTCAGACAAGGGGGCTTAGAATTTGATATCTGGGAAAAAAGATTAGGCAGATTAGGGAGGAAGAAGCTAAGAGAAAGAAAGAGAAAGAGAGAAAGAAAAAGAGAGAAAGAGAGAAAGAGAAAGAAAGAAGGAAAGGAAGAAAAGAAAGAAAGAAAGAAAGAGAAAAAAAGAGAAAGAAAGAAAGAGAAAGAAAGAAAGAAGAGACAGAGAAAGAAGAGACAGAGAGAAAGAGAAAACGAAAAAGAGAGAAAAAGAGAGGGGAAGGGAAGGAGGGAGGGAGAGAGGGAAGGAGGGAGGGAAGGAAGGAAGGAGAAGGGAGAAGAGAGAGAGAGAAGTAGACAGGCAGACTCACAAGAAAAGAGGCGGAGCCTCTATGCTGAGCCACTCCATGTCCAGGCTAAGCCTGGGTCCCAGTCTAGACTTGTGCCTCCACTGGCGAAGTCCTCGGGTGGGCTGGAGGGGCCTTGTCTCCGTTGTTTCACTGTAACTGTGTCAGCTCTTTCAGTGCCTCAACCACCCAAAGGAAGGATTGCCAGGAGCCCGTGGAGGAGCCAGCCGAGCTTGTCCGCAAACTGTCCAGACAGTCACTCCCTGCAAGCCTGCAGAGCCAGAAGGACTGATGCAGCTCCGCTTCCCAATCCCTCCCTTAGCTAGTGAGTCTCAAACTTCAGGGTGACTAGAAAATCACGTGGAGACTTGTTACAGAATGCAGGTTTCCAGCTGGTGCTTTTAAACAACCACTCCAGGTGTAACCAAGTTGTCCTAGAACTTTGAGAAACGCTTTTGTTCAGTCCCCAAACTGTTTATTTTTAATAAAATAGAGGTTGGTTTAAAATCTTCTGTCTCATTTCTGAAAGTCATATCTCGTTGAGTCATCTTTGAAACTAGGCCCAAGACTAACTGACGGCGAGCTGGGCACCAATCAGAGGATCCCCCAATTGTTATCCTTGTCCTTGGGAAGCCAACAAGCCAGACAGTCATGATTAGTGCTTGGTACACAGTTGGTGTCAATTAACTATTTAATCAAATATAAGGACAAACAAGTAGCTGATGTTCCCACGTTTTGTATGACTGCTCAGAAGAACAAAAGGCATTGTAGGGCTAGAAGGCAGTAAGTGCACAAATAGGAAGGACTGAGTTCAAATTCTTGGACATGGCAGCATGCATCTTTAATCCCTGTCCTTTTACAACAAGATAGTATGTGGAGTCAAGAGATTTCCCAGAAGTTTGAAGGCCAGCTAGCCTGGTATATACAAAAGAAGACTCTGTCTCAAATAAGGTAGAGAGTGAAGACCAGGGCAGGAGAGGTGGCTCAGGAGTTAAGCCTTTGCCTCAAAAGCAGTAGGACCTGCATTTGAATACCAAAGCCCATGTAAAAATGCTGGGTGGAAATGGTGGCAGTCTGCACTTCCAGCTCTGGAAGGAGGAGCCTGGGAAATCCCAGAGTGAAGCAATAAGGAGGATTCCCCAAGTCACTCTTGGGCTCTACAAGCACACAAAGAACACACACACCTACATATATCCCACACATATGTACACACTGCTCCCCCACACACATACAAGAAGTGTGAACCAACACCCAAAGTTGTCTTCTGACTTCCACATGTGTACTGTACATACATGTATGTATATACAGCACACACACACACACACACACACACACACACACACACTCACACACACACACAACAAAAAGCATGGTAATAATCTCAGTACTTGTGAAGCAGAAGCCAAAGAATTAGGAGTTAAAGGTCATTCTTGACAGATTTCAAGAACTACACAAAACCTATCTCAAAGGAGGAAAAAAAAAAAGACATTCCAAATGCAAGTCAGGGCTAAGTGTCACTGGGAAACAAAGATGAGTGTGTCTCTGAGGAACGGGAACAAGGGTGGAAGAAGTGGAGACAGAGAGCTTCCAAATCTAGATGGTGTAGGCTCAGGAGGCCATCGCCAGCAGTCATGTATCCATTCAGTGGAAACTCCACTTTGGCTAATCCATCAGCTGTGAGCACCTGTCTATCCTTCCTCTTCCTGGCACACACCTACCTGCCTTCACCCCACTGGGTCTCTCCCAGACTCCCTCCTCTACTCACCCAGTCACGAATGGCCTGAAGACCAGGCAAATGATCCTAAGAGAATCAACATCTAGGGTTTCTCAGGAATAGTGCCTAGTCTAGTTCCAGGTGAGGTTGCAATCCCAGTAAGAAGAAGAGGACAAGAGATGTGAACAGCTGGCTTATGATTAACGTCAGGTTTTGCCTTCTGAGGCAAACCTTAAGATAGCACAAGGATGGTCAGGGAGGAAGGTGAAAGCAGTCAAATACAAGTCGCATGCACAATGACTATGGCAGGAAGGGGCAGTTTCTGGTCTCTGATAATTCATGATCACTTTCTGGGGAGGCTTTACTTCATTCATATCCAACATGTTAAAGGCTTCAGGTGGTGCAGTATGTTTGGAATTCTAGCACTCTGGAAATGGAAGCAGGAGTATCAGGAGTTCAAGAACAACATGGGTCACACAGTAAGATCTTCTTTTTGTCTTTTTAAGTTTTTATAATAAGTGTATTGCTCTAAATAATTTGAAATGGGGCTGGAGAGATGGCTCAGGGATTAAGACTCTGTCTTATAATCAGAAGGTCCTGAGTTCAGATCCCAGGTCCCATGTAAAAAAAATCGCCAGGCAGCCCACACTTCCGGTTCTGGTGAGTGGGGCGTGGGAAATCAAAAAGTGAAACAAGAAAGAGGTAGAAGCAATCCAGGGTGATTCCTGAAGTCACCCTTGGGCCTCCACAGAGACACACAGTACCCCTCTGACACATATATACATATACACACACACAAACACACATACAATTAATTAATAATTTGAAACGAATTTTGTAGTTCTGCTTTGGAAACTTAACCAGCCATAAATAATTTATTTAAAGTGTAGTTGGCTACAACATCCATCTCCTCACCCATCAAGAACAGAGATGAAATCTAACAAATTTTGCCAATGCAATGAGAATATTTTGAATATTTAATTTGACAACAAATGAAACACAAGATGCTTCATAAACATTTAAAATGTTTTTATATTTTGATACCAATAATATTCTAGGGATTTCATATGCTTTCTCAGTCTTGTCACTGTGCTTAAGGTGCTTAGTGGCTGTACTGCTCTGCTGATGGAGAACGTTTAGACATCCTCTAGCAAGTTCTCTGGCAAACAAGCAATGTCTGATAGATTCTTCTCCTGCTTTGCTAACAGCTTAAGAAACAGGGACGCGTGCGCGTGCATACACACACACACACACTATGTGTGTGTGTATGTGTATATATATATATATATATCATATATGTGTATGTTAAAATTATATGTGTTATTTATATATATTGTTATGTGCTACATGCCATCTTGTTTGATGGATGATAGGCTGCATATATGACAGAGAATCCATAAGATTCTATCACCTAGTGACACCATAGCCACCTTAGTTGTTTATATGAGTATACTCTATGATAGTCTCACAATGACAAACCTATCTAACAATACATATCTCAGAACATATCCCTGTTGCTATGCATTGAACAATGACATATATAAATAATATTATATATGGTGTTTTTCTAGAAATGAGATATATTGAAACTATATACAAGCCTTATTTTTTTCAAAGAAGTTAATTTATCTGGTCAAACAGAATGCGGCCTCCAATACCAAAATACTCAGGGAAGCCAGCTCATGGGAAAGGATTATATTTGGACTTTGGCCATACCTTTACTTGTGTAGCTCATGCCTCAGGAGTCTGAAATGATAAACCAAAACTAAAGTACAAGGAAACCTACAGAAAGGGTCTACTTCATCCCTGAATGTGACTGCAAGAGGTGTGAAGTGAAGGGGACAGAAACCTTTTAGAAACAGCTCAGGCAAAAGCCAGGGATTAAAAACTCACACATAGTCAGCTCTGTCTCATATACTGTGGGAGGCTGACTCAGAAACACCAGATGAGCATAATTTCCTGATTAAAGAAATCATCTCAAAAGGCGAGAAGTACACGGCTAAGAGATTGCAGATAGTGCCTAGGGAGGAGGAAGGAGCGGTATCCACTGTTAAAGGTTCTGGTCTAGTGAATAAGGTTGACAACACATATGAAGAAAGGGGAATTTTGAACAGAGAATAGGAATTATAGAAAAAGAAGTGAAAGATGGCAATGTTAGAAATAAAAAAGCATCTAATGAAAAATTCCTTCAAATGCATTATCATCAAACTAGACAAAAGCAAAAGGGGAAAAATATCCATGTACTTTTGAAGCTAGGTATTTTACTCTTTAGTTGCTGTGATAAATACATAATCCAAACAATTTTAGGGTGAGCATGGGGATTTTTATTCATGCTCATGGTTTCAGGTTATAGTCCTTTATTTGCAGGAGAGTTACCAACAGATGCTGAAGGCACTGGCCACACCATCCACAAGAAGAGCTGAGAGAGGGCCATACTTTCTAGGTTGTCAGTCTGCCAACCCATAGCCACTTGTCTCTCCATCCTATTCACCAGCCTAACGAATGGTTCTACCAACAATGGGTTGAGTCTTCCTGTATCAACTAGATAATCTCCCATAAGCTTGTTCACAGGCTTGCCTTGACTAAATAGTTCTTCAGAGGTATGCCTAAAGGCTCAATTGTCAAGTTGTAGTTAGTTGAATAGAAATGAACAAACTCTAACACAGACTAAAAACGAACTCCCAAAACTAAGCACCCAGGATATGTGGAACTATTTTAAATGGCTTACGATTGAAGTCCAGGGTAGAGCAGGAGAAGAAATATTTACAGAGACAATTAAAGAGGTAATTAGAATTTCCAAATTAATAAAAGAATAAACCTTGGATTCAAGGATTTCAAAGCACCTAAGCAGGTTAAATACAAACAATCAAACAAAAACTTAAACATCATCAGGAAGCTTGAAGCCAAAGACAAACAGAACATCTTTTAAAAATTTATCCGTGTGTGTGTGTGTGTGTGTGTGTGTGTGTGTGTGTGTGTGTGTGTCTGTATATTAGAGGGCACTATGTGCCCCTGTGGAAGCCCCAAAGGACTTTCACTATCATCCTGGATGGCTTCTACCTCCTTTTTGCTTTGCTCTGGGATTTTCCAGGCTCTGCCTTCCAGAGCCAGAAGTGTAGGCCACAGCCATTTCCACCCAGCATTTTTTTTTTAACATGGGATCTGGGGATGTGAACTCAGGTCCTTCTGTTTTCGAGGCAGAGTCTTAACTCCTGAGCCATCTCTCCAGCCTACATGGAATATCTTAAAAATGACCAGAACCAAGAAAAGAAAAGAAAAAAAAAACCAAAAAACAGAAGTGAAAGTATAGCTCAGGAGTATAATTCTTGTCTAGCATGTATAAGGCCTTGAGTTTCGTGTTTAGACACACACACACACACACACACACACACACACACACACACACACACACGATACCACAAAGAAGAAAGCAGTCTTCTTAGCAGAGGCTTTGTCAGCCAGATGGCTCTTGAGGCCCTGCTGTACCCCCGCCCTGTAGGAACACATGATAATCCAGTAGCCCTAGGAGATATTACCTTAGATAAGTTTCTGTTACCTGCAAAAACAATTGGCTAGAACACAGCAGTGGCTATTGAATGACACCCCATAAGGCCTGGCCCTCTAGCTCCCACAGACCCTAACTTGCTCATCCACCTCAGACTGTGAGGATCAGCAGCTGGCTTCACCACCGCGCAAAGACTTTATTGGTCTTGAGTTGGGGAGGCACACTAGAGCAGGCCCTAGGACATGCCTGCTGCCCCAGATTCTTTCCCGAAAGTTAACTGACCAGGAATGAGCGAAGCCGAAGTGCAGCTGGTACATCAGCCAGAACTTGGATGAGGAATCATCATTGCCCATTGGCTTCTGTTAATCAGCAGAAATTCCGAGTTACCACACTGTCCTGTCCTGTCACATCACCTGGTTCTGAGTCCCTATGTGAGCCACATTGCCTGGCTTTCTGGAAAAGGCACTGGACTGCAAAAGCCACTAGGAGGCAGCAAAGTGCATGCTTAAGAGGCTCTGGACGGGGAGAGAGGTGCAATGATTGAAAGCATGGGAACTACTGAAGTATGGATTCTAGAGAAGCGGGTGGTATCCATTTGGGAAGGTGCTGGGCTGAGCATGAATGACAGATGTGACAAAGGAAGGGGAATGAAGCAAAGACTTTCTGGCCTGTCCTTTGTGCGTCTGGATGCTGTAGATGATGTACAGTGGCCAGTCTTTTCTCCTTTGGCTTCAGATCACTTCCTTCTTGCTGGACACCCACCCCCGGGAGGTTCACCAGCTCTGCAGTACAGACACAGATGTGCCCTTGCAAAAGATAATTTTAGGCATTTTTTTTATAAATTCTACTAGAAAGCCTTTCCTGTAGACTCACACATATCATGTCTTCACTCACTTATTCATTCATTCAATAATGGCACCTAACTCTAACCAGTAATCTAGGTGTTAGGGATACAATGGTGAATTTTTAAAAAAAGTTTTCAAAAAGACTTTCATGGAACTTACATTCTAATGGAAGGAGCAGACAAGAAATAAAAATAAATAAAATATAGTTTGTCAGAGGTTGTAAAGGTACCACAGAGAAACACAAATTCAAAAGAGGAATAAGGTTCTAGAATATAGGGGTTGCAATTTAACATAAAGAGATCAAGACAGCCTCACTGGGGTGACATCTGAGTAAAGACTTAAAGAAGGTGAGGAATAGCAACGTGTCCTGTGTGGGGTAGGTGGGTAAGTACGAGGGCAGGAGGGATGACACTGGTAGTGACTAGGGAACAGGTCATGTGTGTCCTGTAAGCCACTATAAGGAATTTTGAGGAATCTGAATGACATACAAACCATTGTGGACATGGCGATGTGAT
Organism: Typhlomys cinereus; assembly: GCA_023101885.1. NCBI lineage: Eukaryota > Metazoa > Chordata > Mammalia > Rodentia > Platacanthomyidae > Typhlomys > Typhlomys cinereus. Next base: position 1,147,952 of record JALPQD010000069.1, on the reverse strand, counting down.
CTGACTTTCACCCTCAAACATGATTCACATGAGTTGATGGGGTGAGTTGTGTGGGGAGATGAGCTGGAAACTATTACAATCCCTAATCCCAGTAAGAAGGCTTCATGTATGTGAATACTACCCATCCCTTCACCATGAAGCACCACCTCCAGCTATTCCCAGAATCCCTTCTCCTGGGAGTTCTCCCACTTTCATTTATGCATCAATTTATCTGGCCTTTGTTCTGAGATTATGAGCTTATCCTCTGCCCCACAAAGCTTGAAAGCACATCAGCAGAAACACCTGTAGCATACTTCCTTCCTAGACCATGGTATACGCAGTAGAAACCAAGTCAAATTCTCCTAATGGAAGATCATTCTACCCTCACTTCTTGTGAGACTACCTGGCTCTGTCTCTGAGGCTTTTCTGGGCTGTACATCTGCTTAGAAAGCAGATCCAATTAAGCAACTAATTATTACAGGTTGATTTCTTCTTTTCTTTTTGTGTATGTATGTATGCCTGAATATCCACATATGTGTGCAGATGTGAGCGTGTACAAGAGTACATGTCTGTGGAGGACTGAGATTGATAATGGGAATCATCCTCCATTACTCTTCCACCTTACTCTTTATGAGACAGGGACTCTAATCAAACTCAGTGCTTACCATTGGTCAGTTAACTTACTCTGGGGATTCTCAGTCTCTGTCTTCTGAGGATAGAATTACAGATATGTGGCCAAAAGTTGGCATTTTACAAAGGCTCTGGGACCCAAACTCTGGTCCTTTTGCTTGAGCAGCAAGCACTTTAACCACTGAGCTATTTTCTCAGTCCATGTGGTTGATTTCTTAATCACTTATTGAGATCCTGCTGTATTGCCATGCTTTGTATTAGACGGCGAGGACATTAAAGTGAATAAACACTTGTAATGAGCTTACCATAAACACATGGTGCTAACTATATGCAAAGCACTGAAAAGGTTAGAGATAAAAATAAGTCCTCATATTCCTAAGAATTTATAATCCATCCTGTTCATTTAACAGCTTTTTCCTAAGTGTATTGTGTTAAGTGGTGATCTTGTAATGATGACACTGAAATACCATCTCTCTTTACACTCCACTGTGGACACAGAGGTAAACTGTGGGAGCTGATATACTTAAAAAAAAAAACCCACGGGTAATTCAAGTGTGACAGAAGAACGAAATGAAAAGGAGAACAGGAGAAACATCATACTTGCAGACAAGACCTTCAGGTCTAAGTGTGATTTTAATAAAATGTTGAAGGCAGAACTACCACAGGAAGCAGAGTGCTAAAGGATGGTAGGATGATAAACATATACTAAATGTGGGCAGGAGAAACCAAGAAAAATAAAACCCCATTTATATCCTCAAAGATTCAGTCAAGTGAGAGGCATAGACCAGTAAATCCTACCACATTCACTCCCTAGACTCTTCAGTACTCTTTGTGGTTTCCTCCCCGTGACATTAGCTGCTTTCTAAGCTTGTGTTCTAAGGGGGCACTCCACTGCTTTCCTCATAATACCACAAATCCAAGTAGTCTTCACTTTTCCCTGACTGCAGTGATCAGCTGGATGAAGATGATTCCTACATCTGTCCCCAGTTCTAACCTCTCTCTGAGTCACAGAGCTGTATATGCACACTGAGCATCTCAAAAGGTTGCCTATTGGAACATCCAATTCAATTCATCTAAAAGAAGCTTGTTTTTCCATCTCGATTCCCAAACTTGTGTCTCTACTTGTGCTCTGCTCTCAGTGTATAACTACCAGCTTCTCTCTACTGCCAGAGCTGGAAACCAGATGGAAATCACAGCCTCATTTCTTGTACCCATACATCCAGTCACTCTCCCCCATGCTATACCTCATACAGCTACTCTTTGCTGAGTACCAGTTCAATAAAGTTGAGTGTTTAAGCTACCAACTGGAGTCTCTTTAATTTTACTTTTGTAATCAAAATTTCATAGCAGGCAGAGAGAACTATAATGCCCATACCCTACTTAAAAACTCTCTATCGACTCTTCCTTTTTCTTAGCATAATGTCTAATTACAGCTTGTAAACACTTTTGTAACAGTTCTTCCATTGTCTGTATGCTATTCCATTACATAGATGTACTGGTGATTAGTACTCTCTGGTGATAGATGTTTGGGCATTTTCTAAACTTTAGCTACAATGCTTTAACTTTGTATATATTTATTTTGTATGTACACAAGTATACCGAATCAGAAACTATATGGATTTGTATTGTTTTTAGTATACGTATGGTAAGAGTGTAGAGTCCAACACCCACGGTGTCGCGTCTCCACCCACTCACACACTCATTCACACGATTGTGCAGCCTGCTGAGATGACGAAGAAAGGTTAAGTCCCGCCGTCCCCACCTCCGCCTCAGTTCTCCAGAGATTCGGCCACGGGACGGGGAGTTTGTCAGAGCAAATCTCCGTTCATTGGGGGTAACAAAACAGCTTATATAGACAAAAGGCCACAAGGCGCCAAATAGGCATCCAATTGTGTTGATGGTCAACACATCCTTCAGGTGCTATTGGTCAATGTTACTCAGCACAGAAGGCAGGTCAATACCTGAAAGCCAATTAGAGCTCTCTGTAATGTGATGGGGTTACGCCCAGGACACTAGCCCTCAGCGCTATCTTTAGTCCCATGTGCTTGGCCATGCCCTGGGGCAAATCCTGGGTGGGCCCAACAAAGGGTGTGTGTGTGGGGGGACACATGTGCAGGCGCACAGGCATGTATATGCATGTCCATGTGGAACCCTGAAGCTGAGATTGGGAATTTTCAATAACTCTCCACTTTTAGGAACCGGAGAGATGGCTTAGGGGTTAAAACTCTGCTTCACAAGAGGAAAAACCTAAGTTCAGATCCTACATCCCTGACGTCACATAAAAAGTCAGGCAGAAATGGCAACAGCCTGTACTTCTGGCTCTGGAAGGAAGAGCCTGGAAAATCCCAGTTCGAAGGGAAAAGGAGGTAGAAACAATACCGAATAACTCCTAAAGTCACCCTTGGGTTCCAAAGACACATACAGTTCTCTTTCTCTCTCTTTCACACACACACACATGCACGCACACACGCCTGTGCACTCACATGCCAAAAATAAACAAAACAAAAACCCCTCTTCACTTTTATTAAAGCAGGATCTCTCAGTTGAACCCAGAGTTCACTAATGTGCTGGGGTAGCTAGTTGGTTTGCTCTGGGGATTTCCTGTTTTTGCTTCTCCAGTGCTGAGATCACAAGTGGCTGCCACGCCTGCCTGGTTTGTATGTGGTCTAGGGAATCTGAATGCTTGATGAACTCCTTGTCTACTGAGCCAGCTCCCCAAGCCTCTTCAGATTTGTAATTCTAACAAGTAATGGTAATTTATACTTCTATCTGCTACACTAGGGAATTTATTTCCCCACAAACATGCCAATGTACATTGTCAAACATCTGAAATTGTTGCTAATCTATAGGTGAAAAATATATCTAAATGTAATTTCAATTTTCTTGGGAGGTATATTTAGTATTTTTTCATATGTTTAAGAGCCATTTATCTTTTTTTCTGTCAACAACCCCATTTTCTTATCGGATTTTTGTTCTTTCTCATATTGATTTGAAAAGATTTTGTATACATTAAGCCAATTAGTCCCTTTGTCTATGATAAGAGTTGCAAATGTATCCCCTGGTTTTCCATTTATCTTTGTTTATGATGTGCTTTTGCTCTGCAGAAATTATAGATTTTTGTGTTGACAGAATTCGTCTTTCCTATGCTTGGATAAATCTTGTACCACTCTGAAATATACTTTCTCCACTCCATTGTTAATTTGTGATTTTACTCTTTTCCATTTAAACACAATTGATATATATAGATTTATTTCAGTGTAGCAACTGAAGTAGAGACTACACATTATTTTTTCCAGGTGGCTACACAATTGTCTAATAGTACTTATTATATAATACAGCTTTTTCCCCTGCTGACAGACAATGCTATTTTTATAACATACAAAGTTTTAATGTCTTAGATCTATTTCTGGACTATTTTGTTCTCTTGATGAAATTGCTTCTGCATGCACTGGCGTCCCCTGGATTTTACTGTATTTCTTAATGTTTTACTATCTGGTAGAGCTATTTCCTTCTCATTAACCTTTTTCAAAATGCTCATAGCTGTTGTTGTTTTGTCTGCATTCTGTATAAATTTCCACATGAAGTTTATATTCAGGTTATGTACTCTATTGGTATTTTTATTAGGCCACATTAAATTTATAGATTAATTTATGGAGAGCTGACATCTTTATGACAATGAGTCTTGTACTTCAAGATATACTATGCCTTTCGATATCCAAGCTTCCCTTTGTCTTTTGCTAGCATTTTAGTTTTAGGCCCCTATATTTAGTATATTTATGGTTAGAATACTACTGTTTAGATTACTTTGTCATTTTACTTGAAAATTGTATTTTATTTCTTTATACTTCTAAATTACACACACACACAATTTGATTATATCCCATTATTCTTGCTTCTTCTTCCTAACAAGTCTCCCTCCTTTTTTGTCCTTTTCTGTGTTCATTGCATTTAATTAGAGATATATGCATGAGTATGGATGGGAAAGGTGTGCCATTACTTAAGGACAATTTAACAGTGGCTACACCACTAAGGAATGTGATTCTTCCTCCCCTAGCAACTATTAACTGCTGTTGTAATTTGCCTGCATGTTGCCAATAAATTTACAATCAAACAGTTTAGGTTAAGGGTTTTCTTGCTTTTGATTTTCTGTTACAGTTCATTTTATAGCTTGCCAGGAGAGTTCACAGCAATGCTAAGGGCTAAGAGAACTGGCCACATCATACCCACAGGGATTGCTGAAACAGGGGCACTTGCCAGATAGCTAGAGTACCAAAGAATGCTGAAGTATGCTGAACTACTTATATGTCTTATCCAGGAAATGGTCCCATCCACAATGTGCTGGGTATTTCCACATCAACTAGGCAATCTCCGGCAGACTTGCCTAAGTTCTTCACAGATGTGCCCAAAGTTCAGTTTTCAATAGTCAAGTTGACACCTGTATCTAACTAGCACAACTGCCTATAGTTCCTCAGGGAGTATTAGGGTCTCATGAGCAGCCCTCTCAAACGACGAAGACAGCTTTACAGCACTCCTTCCCATCCTCTGGCTCTTACAGTCTCTGCTCCTCTTCCATGATGTTTCCTAATATCTTTCTAATAGTTGCTACTCATTTTACATCTATTTTGCTAAAAAGATCTAATTTGTATTAGCTTTTCAGCTGATTTTTCTTGGATTTTCCAGGTAGGAAATGATGTCAACTTGACAGGTTCAGGAACTACATGTGAGAAATGCCCCCTGTGAGGGATTATCTAGCATTTGGGCATGCCTGTGGTTAGTTTGAGGTGAGAAGACTTGCCCTCTGTGGGTGGCACTATTTCCTGACCTGGAAACGCAGACTGTATAAAAGGGAAAAGTGAAAGGATAAAAATAAAGGCGAGGCTGGAGAAGTGGCTCAGGGGTTAAGACTCTGCCTTGAAAGCAGAAGGACCTGAGTTCAGATTCTCAGTCCCAGGTTAAAACCACTAGGCAGAAGTGCAGCAGTCTGCACTTCCAGCTCTGGAAACCAAAGAGGAGCTAGAAGCAATCCAGGATGATTCCTAAATTTACTCTTGGGCCTCCACAGTCACACAGTGCACAGCACGCACACACACACACGCATAGATGGATGGATGGATGGATGGATGGATGGATGGATGGATAGATAGATAGATAGATAGTTTAAAAAATAAAATTAAGGAAAAAGTGAGTTGAGCATTTTTTGTTGTCTGCTTCCTAGCTGTGGATATAATGTGGTATCTGCTTCAAGTTCCTGCTGCCTTGACTTCCCTGCTATGTTGAGCTACACTCTTAAGCTGTGAATGAAAAATAAGTCCTCTCTCTCCTCGGTTGCTTTGTCAGAGTATTTTATTACAGTAACAGGACAGGACACTAAGACAACTGGTCTTAGATCTTTATTGCCTATTTGCTTGAGACTCTGGGCAAGTTGCAATTCTGTGTCTCAGTTTCATCTATGGAGAAAAATTATTCTTCACATTATAGGACAGCTTCCAGGAGTAAGTCACTGCTTAGACAAGTAGGCAATTTGACTCCAGAGCCTATGTTCCCAACTATTATTATCTCAGAAGGAACCTGGGGCCCACAGAAAACTCCAACAAGACACTGATTTTTAAATTTTTTGTAGGAATTTAAGATACTTACTCAAAAAATATGATGCATCTATATTAGTAGTGAAGAAGAGACAACTACTGTCCTAAAACCTTCTATTTATGGGGAACATAAAAAGAAACATTTGAAAAAGACAGAATGAGAAAGAGAAAGGAAAGGAGAGAGGAAAGAGAGAGAAAGAGAGAGAGAGAGCAAACCTATAAGATAGTTCAGTGGCTAAAGCTGAGTTTAATCCCTAGAAACCTACATGATTGAAGGAAGAAATTGACTTTCAAAAGTCAGTTCTAACCTTAAACTATAAGTCACGGCATGCATGTCTATGCCTGCGCTCTCTCTCAAATAAATAAAATATTTAAAAAGAGAGATGGGGCTGGATAAATGACTCAGGGATTAAGATTCTGCTTATGTAAAAATGCCAGGCCAAAATGGTGGTGACCTGCACTTCTAGCTCTGGAAGACAGAGCCTAGGAAATGCTGGGTCGAAGTGAAAAGGAGGCAGAAGCAATCTAGAAAGTCACCCTTGGGCCTCCACAGGGACACACAGCACCTCTCTCTCTCTCTCTCTCTCTCACACACACACACACACACAAAAGAGGGAGAGAGATAACAGAAAAATAGCTGGGCAGAGGTAAGGAGTGTGTGAATAAGGATTGAAGGTTTTAGAAGGGCAAGTGAATGGAGCAGATGTTTCAAAGGTGTGATATAAATAGAAAACCGATTGAACAGTAGCACCCTGGCTGCTATCTGTAAATTGCAGAAAAGGGTTGTAGGAATGAAAGTTGGGTGTAGTCAGTCAGGGAGCTCTTGCAATAATGCAGATGAGAGATTGCTCTGGGCAAGGGTTTTTATGTCTCCAGTTTCTTGTGTCCAGGAGTGGAAGATTGAAACCAGAACACATTAGAGGATTAAGGCAGAGTTTATTAAAGGAGAAAAAGAACAGGACTCGTGGACATGGATTCCTTGAGAGGCAAGAGAGTCATCTGATGGCTGCTCCAAAATCGTGCGTTCTTGTGTACAGGGATTGAAGTGGGAGAGCAGTGTAAGAGGATTAGAGGAGAGAAGGAAAAGAGCTCACAGACTCCAGACATATAGTCCCATGAGGGGCAAGGAAGCCAGAAAGAAACTCATGGATTCCACAAATGGAAACAAGAGAGCCAAGAACTCACAAGACATGGAATCTGTGAAGAACCAGTGAGAGAAAGCCAGAAAAGGAACTCATGGATTCCACAAATGGAATCCAGAGGAGCAAGGGAGCCAGAAAGGAACATGGAGTCCCATGACAGGCAAAGAAGCCAAAGATGGCTGGCAGGGTAGGGTTAGGCAGGCCTGGGAAAAGTGGTTTTTTTTCATTGGTTAGCTCTAGTTTCTGCAAACCTGATTGGAGTTTTTGGTTTTCTCATTGGTCTTTTCATTTTGGGGTCCGACCCAATTGATCTTGTGACAGACTTCTAGCTAGAGCTTATCTACAATGGAGAACTCATCTCCTTATCCTCTCATGAAAAGAGGGTTGGGGAAACTTGGTGACTTTAGCTGTGTGAACGATTAGAATCAAGGCCTCCAGATTAATAAAGTATGTTTCCTCAGGATAATTCCAGCAGTTGGGATGACCTTCAAAGACCTCCCAGTTTGGCAGCTCTAAAACTGCCTAAAGATAAGATAGGGACTTGGGGCAGGACATAGTGAAAAAGTTGGCAAGATAGATTCAGATTCTGAATAATTCTGGAGTTCAATTGTACATTTTCTTTCTTAATATGGCCATGCTATGTAGCCCAGGCTAGCTTCAAATTTATGATCTTCTTGCCTCAGCCTTCCAAGAAACTGGGACTGTAGAAGTGGGTCATGGCACCTTGCAGCTACTCAGTTTCTTAGGCCAGGTCTCTGAGTGTCTTTCTTGATTTTTCCTTTTCTTTGCTATACCATATGCAATCCATCAAGAAGCCCTGTGGCCCTGTTTCTAAAATACATGAAATCCAAGTGGGCAGCGCAAGGATCATTCAAAAAATAAGATCATGAGGCTGGAGAGGTGGCTCAGGTGTTAAGCCTCTACCTTGCAGGTGGAAGGTTCTGAGTTCGGATCCTAGACCCCATGTATAGAAGCCAGGCGGAAGCAGGCAGCCTGCGTTTCTGGTCCTGGTAGGGCAGAGCCTGTGAATCCTGGGGCAGAGTAAAAGAGGAGGAGGTGGAGGCGGTTCATGGTGGTTCCCAAATTCGCCCGTGGTTCTACACACACACACGCACACATGCACAATTGAATAAAATAATAAAATAAAAATAAAATAAAAAAATATAAAATAAGATCATATCATGAGATGCTCTTACTTATAATCCTTAAGGATTTCCAAAGTACCAAGAATAAAGACCAAAATCCATACTATAAAATCCATACATACAAAAGAATATGATCTGCCCCTTGAGACTTCTCTGCTACTTTTCCTTAATTTTTAATAAAGTATTAAATGATGTGTGTGTGTGTGTGTGTGTGTGTGTGTATCAGAAGGCCCTGTGTATACTTACAGAGGCCCATGGGTGACTTCAGGAATGATCCTGGATTGCTTCTACCTCCTTTTTGCTTTGCTTTGGCATTTTTCAGACTTTGCCCACCAGGATCGGAAGTGCAGGCTGCTACCATTTCCACTTGGCATTTTTACATGGGTTCCAGGATCTGAACACAGGTTTTTCTGCTTGGAAGCAGTCTTAACTCCTGAGCCATCTCTTCACCCCTTCTTAATTTTCTTGATCAACCTGTTCCAGCCATACACTAGACTCCTTGCTCCTCAAACTCACCAAACTCTTTTGTTTTAGAACCATGCAGCTCCTTTCTTGAATGGGTATGTATGTGCATGTGTGTGTGCTGCCACATCTGTGTGGAGAATAGAGGACTATTACAGGAATAGGTTCTCTCCTTCTACCATGTAGGCTCTGGGATTAAACTCAGGTCTTCAGGCTTAAGGATAATGCCTCTACTTTGCTGAAGCATTTCACCAGTCTATGATGCTTAATCTTAGTCTATGATTGTTAATTTAATGGGATTTTTAATCATCTAGAAGACAAACCTCTGAGTGTGTCTGTAAAGGATTTCCAGAGAGGTTCACCTTAAGAGGTGGGAAGGTCCATTCTGAATGTGAGTGACTTCATGGGATAGGATCTTGACTGAACAAAAAGAAGAAAGCATTTATAGCTCCAGCATTTCACCTATCTCTGCTTCCTACCTGGATATAATGTGATTAGATGGCTTACACACAATCCTTCCCTACCATGATAAGAATACACTCCATATAACTGTGAGCCCAAATAAATCTTTCCTTAATTCTGTTAGCACTGGAGAGATGGCTCAGAGGTTAGACTCTGCCTTGCAAGCAGAAAGTCCTGAATTCAGATCCCAGATCCCAGGTAAAAAAACATCCAGAAGGAACCAGGGGTGACCTGCACTTCCTGCCCAAAGGCCCTGGTGGACAGAGACTGGGAAATCCCAGAACAAAGCAAAAAGGAGGTAGAAGCAATCCAGAATGACTCCTGAAATCACCCTAGGTTTCCCACAGGAGCACACAGTGCTCCTCTGATGTACACACACACAACGCCGAGAGAGAGAGAGAGAGAGAGAGAGAGAGAGAGAAACTTGACTATATGATTCCTAGGGCTTTGGAACTGGTTTGTGGAAGGAATGTGTAAGAATTTGGAGCTGCAGGTCAGAGAAACCCTAGAATAGAGAGTTTAACAGACCATTCTGCTGGGAGTTTGGAAGACCAACACTGACAGAAGCACAGATACACAAACATGTGTGCAAACACATACACTCCATGTACACCATACATATACACTATATGTATATATACCATACATATATATTCCATAAATATATATATATACCATACATATATACATAATACACACACACACCATACACAAAGTGACTTTTCAGGCTGGGGATAGAGCTTAGTTGGTAGAGTCTTATCTAACATGAACAAGCCTTGGAATCCATCCCCAGCACACATAAGACAGACGCAGTGTGACCAGCTACCTCCCACTCCTGCTGCCATGCCTCTTCTGCCATGCAGAACTAAATTCCCTCATACTATGTGACAAATAAAACCATCTTTCTTTAACTTGCTTTTGTCGGGTATTTTGTACAGCAAAGAGAAAAGTAACTAATACACTGGACAATCTTAACCCAGCTCTTTACACGAATGATTTCTTATCATCCATCAAATCTCAGCTCAACTGACATCTTTTTAGACCAATTAATTCTCATCTAGTACAGACACTAAACTGCACAATCTACCATACTGTATTTCAAACAACTTAGTCTTTCAGGGAAGATAAACCAGGTACTCCTTAAATAAATTTTCAAGGTCAAGATGGTACAATCTTCTCTTCGACACTGAACTCAAGGAAGGCACCAAACATCCTAGACAAGTTCTATCAATGGGCAGTATCCTCCCCCTACCCAGACAGAGCTGTTCTGCTTTGTGCCCGTTAAAGGCAGCATGACAGTTTGTGTAGTTGATTTCGAGTGTCTTCATGGATCGCTCTCCACTTCATATTAAGGCAGGCCCTCTCAACTGAACACAGCTCGTCGACTGGCTACACTAGCTTGCTCTGCTCTGAGGAGTCCTTGTTTGAGCTCCTCTGCATACTAAGGCCTGCTCCTTTTTTAATGGTTCTAAGAATCTGAACTCTGGTTCTCTCGCTTGTAGGACAAGCGTCTTATCCACGGAGCCATCGCCTCCAGAACTCTAGAGAAAGGTTTCCCTAGCTTTGCCAGACATCTCTCACAGACCCAACTTCGGTTCTTTGGAGGCTAGTTATTTCTTCCCCACCCACTGAGTACCATCCGTGATGTCTCCCGGCACCCACACCTGCTCCCTGCAATCCGGGGGGAGTCAGGCTGATGAAACCAACTGGACACCGCTCCAATGGGGTGTTCGCTCTCTTAGGTCCTCCTTTGCTCCTTAGACATTCATCTCCCTGCTCGTAAACCTCGGCTAGACCAAGTTCAGGATTGTCGCGCAGTCTCACGGTCAGCAGCGGTCCCGCCAGGGTACTTCATCCAAACGCGCAGGCTAGAAGAAAGAACCTAAGATTTCTCCGGCCCTTCCAGCGTCGCCTCCGCTCGATCTGGCCACACATGTCCTTCTCTTCAGTCGCTCACTCGAACCAGGTAACCTTTCCGGTTCTTATAATGATTCCTAAGCCTTTCCTACCACCTTCCTCGGTCGGGAAAGTTTTCATTTGGGACTTTTCAAAGAAGTCATCAGGACTTTGCGGCGTGACCACGCCCCTTCGCTCACGTGTTCCCCCCCCCCACCAGGACGAACCGGAAAGGATTGCGCTTTCCCCTAGTTCGTAACCCGGAAGTGGATGTGACTCACGGAAGCCCGCTTTGGCCCTGCGGCTGCTGCTGTCGCTGCGGAGAGATTATTGGAGCTGGCAGCCTAGGAATGGTGAGACTTCACGGTTCGCCCCCGAAGGTTGTGAGTGGAGTTGGGGGTGAACTGGCGTTTCCCAGTGCGACGCGGGGGATCATCCCCGGACAAGATTTGGGGCCCCGCCCCGGTATCGCCCCGAAAAATCTGCGCATGCGTAGGTCGGACCGGGCTGGAAGCCGGCTTCGGTGTTACGCATGCGCACAGGTGGCCGGCCGAGGTTGCCTGAGAATTACCCGGGGAGTTGATCCCGCGTACTCGCCACCACCGCGGGAGACTCCGGCGCAGACCCCCAGGGCGTCGGGGTTTGCTCGGTGCTGTGCTTTGACTTACAGACCCCACTCGACCACTTCTGCCCCAAGCCCCCGAAACAGACCTGACCCGATCCCTCACCTTGGTCGTGCTCTTGTGGGAGGAGAAGGGGCGGAAGGACAGGGACGGAGGCACGGGGTCGCCTTGGCTGCTGGCGGGATAGGCTTCTGCACCCCCGCCTCTGGTGTCGGCGGCTCCCCTGCACCCCCCTCCTCTGGTGTCCGCCGCTCCCCGGCGTGCCCCGCGGCGCCAGAAGCACTCTCGAGGGCAGGGTCAGAACCATGTTCAGAGAGACACTGTGGTCAGGAGAGGCGGGACCCCTAAAGCAGAGGGTCCCAAGGAAGTTCAGTGCCTGAGCTTTGTGTGACAGGTTTGGGACCGGGTCTCAAGGAGGTGAATGTTCACACAGTTCCCAAACCACTTTTTTTTTTAACCTTCAGAAGATACCACCTTAAGCAAATACTAAGCGGAGGGTGGGGTGCGTGGAAGAGGGACACGGGAATTGTAGCTCCCTTTCCTTTTCCTTGCTTTGGCCTGGAAGAAGTGTGCTGCTGCGAGCTGAGTGGACAACTGAAGGGAAAAAAGTGAGCCAAGAATCCCTTATAAAACTCACAAAGTGCTTAACCTAGGACTTGAGAAAAAGGGACCTCCCCAAATAGTATGTGTTTGTACATTCTTCTGGAATTCACAGCTTTCACCTCACTCTCCAAGGTGTCAGTGACCTCCATCCACATGACTACTGTTTTGGGTTTTTTCGTTTCATTTTGTTTTGTTTTTAGTGTGGGTGCAGACATGTATGTAGGTGTGTGTAGAAGAAGACAGTTGAATGCATGTGTCTGTGCAGGCACAAGGGTGACTTCTGGGATCATCCTGGTTTCTTCTACCTCCTTATTGTTTTGTTCTAGGCTCTGATTTCCAGGGTGAAAATTGCTGGCCATCCCCTTATCTACCTGGCATTTTTACATGGGATCTGAGATCCCAACTCATGTCCTTTTGCTTTTGAGGCAAAGGCTTTAACTCCTCAGCCTTCTCTCTAGCCCAGCTTCTGGACTTAAACAATTTTTTGTTTATTTTGAGAGAGAGAGAAAGAGAACATGCATCATTTCAGGAATTCAGTTCTACTGTATGAGCTTCCTGGGATCAAACTCAGGTTGTTAGGTTTGAGAGAGCGATCTTACCCATTGTATTATCGTGCTGGTTTCATAGCTGCTTAAGATATTTGAGAAGAGGGGCTGGAGAGGTGGCTCAGGGGTTAAGCCTTTGCCTTGCAGGCGGAAGGTCCTGAGTTCGGATCCTAGACCCCATGTATAGACTCGGGGCAGAAGCAGGGGCGGCCTGCGTTTCTGGTCCTGGTAGGGCCTGTGAATCCTGGGGCAGAGTAAACGAGGAGGTGGAGGTGGTCCCGAGTTTGCCCGTGGTTCTACACTCACACACACACACATATGTGTGCACACATGCACAATTGAATAAATAAAAAAAAAAGATATTTGAAAGAGACCTATACCTCCTTCTACTCTGTATGCCTTCCCTAGATTGGGAGATCCTGGGGGACATGAGCCGTCTAAGAAGATGAGGCTGAAAACCTAACCCTAACGAGCCTCGTTTTGCCTTTGCAGACTCTCCTCTCAACTTCTAAGCTCGCTTGGTCAGAATTCTTGGATGAGCCTGTGGGACCCTTCCTCCTAGCCCTGTGGTTTGGAACCCGTGGCTTTGGGACTGTAAGAGGATGGACAAAGGTAGTATGAGACCGGGCCAGCTCCCCAAATGCTCAGGTGCCAAGCATCTGCTGATTCCACCCAGTGTCTGGCTCCTGTGTCTTTTGGTCTTGGCTGGGCATTGCCACCTCCCCCTGGGTCAGTACCACTCTCATACCACTCGGCAGAGCCACAATTGACTGACTTGCTGTTCAGCTGCCGCTCTGGCATATGCTGCATTTTGATGCCAAAGGGAACAGTTATGCCCAGAGCCTGGTGTGTCGGCAACACCAGTCTGACCTGAGCACCATGTGCTACACGACATGACACGTGGCACCGGGAGAACTGCCCAGCGTGGAAGGTCTGGGCCAGGTCTGAGCCCAGATGGGATCTGGATGGCTGAGGAATTCCCACCTTAAAACCTCAAGTGTCCAGGAGGCAGAGGAAGGGTCAAAGGGCTGGCAAGGGAAAGGGGCTGAAGGGGGAGTCCTATTGCAGAGGTTCGAGGCTCTGCTGGGTACTTGGGAGGCCTGAGTTCACCATTTCTCTTTTTCTAGATTCTCAGGGACTGCTAGATTCATCCCTGATGGCATCGGGCACTGCTAGCCGTTCAGAGGATGAAGAGTCACTGGCAGGGCAGAAGCGAGCCTCTTCCCAGGCCTTGGGCACCATCCCTAAAAGAAGAAGCTCTTCCAGGTAGTCTGGGTTCAGAGGGAAGGAAGGAGAAGAAGGCTTGTGGAATCGGCACTGCACACTTTGCCTCTATTGGAAATGGCCACCTGAACTCACCTGGTGTCTAAGCAAGGGGGCTTTTCATGTCTCTACCAATCCCACTCCATAGTACTGAGGGAAAGAAGGTGTGTGGTGTGGAGTTACCAGTCATTTAAGAAAGTTGGCATATGGTTGTTCCAGGTCCACGGAGCCTATCTCTGATGCAAAGTGAAAGCATCACTTAGCTCCCAGGGGGAGCCTGCTCTTTTCTGAAGGTGGATGGGGCACTAGTGGCTCACTGAGTAGGATCCTCCCCCCCCAACAGGTTCATCAAGAGGAAGAAATTTGATGATGAGTTGGTAGAGAGCAGCCTGGCAAAATCCTCTACTCGGGCGAAGGGGGCCAGTGGGGTGGAACCAGGACGCTGTTCAGGGAGCGAGCCCTCCTCTAGCGAGAAGAAGAAGGTAAAGAACTGGGAAAGACTGGGGTTGGGGGGGGTAGAGTGCTAGATTTTGTGTTTCCCTGGATCTTTTGCTGCCAGCTGCCAAGAGCCCTACAAAAGAGACTTGTGAGAGGACCAAGCTGCCCCAGCCCCCATCCTAGATCCCTCCCTCCTCTCTCTCCCTACTCCCTTTCTTGCTGCACCCCGCACCCTGCCAGTGCATCCTGTATCACATTCCGTGTGGGAGGCAGGGAGCATGCATCTATTCTGGGAGCAGACAGCTTGTTCCCAGCTTTGCAGGATGTAAAAATAACCCCCAGGTGGCATTGCTCTGGCCCCAGACATTGTACCAGCAAGAGTAGTTTCCTGGTATACTCCCCACCCACCCTCCATTCTGGGGTTGGGGGTACCACAAGCAAAGAGAAGACCCCATATGGTCAAAAATTATGTAGAAGCAATTTGGCGGGGGTGGGTATTGGAAAACTGAGCTCCCTGCCTGGCTCCTGTTGTCGCCTGAGCCTGCAGCTGTCACAGTACGCCAAGAGCTAAGCCTGAAACTCTAGCTTCTCGAATGCCTGTTTTGAATTTATTGTGATCGTGTTCTGTGCCCAGGTATCCAAAGCTCCCAGCACTCCTGTGCCACCTAGCCCTGCCCCAACCCCTGGACTTACCAAGCGTGTAAAGAAGAGCAAGCAGCCACTTCAGGTGACCAAGGATCTGGGCCGCTGGAAACCTGCAGATGACCTCCTGCTCATCAATGCTGTGTTGCAGGTAGTAGAGCCAAACACAGAACTGGGGTCCCCCTGTCTCCCACCCTTCAGTTCCCAGTCCCAAAATCCCACCAGAGCCTTGTGGTTACCATGGGAAGGATTCTTCCCAGTGCTGAGGCTAGAATATTCCCTTCTGGGGCCCTGTAGACCAATGATCTGACATCCGTTCACCTGGGCGTGAAGTTCAGCTGTCGCTTCACCCTTCGGGAAGTCCAGGAGCGCTGGTATGCCCTGCTCTACGATCCTGTCATCTCCAAGTAAGTGGGCTGGCTCTAGCAGTGGGGAGGTGCTGGGGGTATCTGAATTTGGCTCTGGGTACAGGACCAAGAAAGGCACCTGAGAGACAGCTGTGAAACTGTACGTCCCCTAGGATGATCTGGGTACCTGCCAGTCATCACAGGGAAGTGTCTTTCTCCTCCTAAACCTGGTAGGCCTGGTTGGAACCAGAGTAGCAGAGTCTAAAAGCACAGAAAGCATATGAGAAAATGTCCATGAGTGCCAGGTGTCCCAGGTCCACCACTGTGCATTATGACTTAAGACACGCCACTGCCCAGTTTTTCTGCACTGGCCTCCCACAGTTTCTTCCTCATAAGAGGGAAATGGGTCAAAAGAACACCAAAGCCCCTTGTTACAGTTCTCAAAGAAACATGTACATATGCGACTATTCTTCCTCCTCCTCAGTTACTTAGTCTAATGTCCTCAAAACTTGGGGCCTCAGCTGGGAAAGGAGGCAGGAGTACACAGTGGCTGGTAGGTAATAGAGAAGGGGGAAGTGCTAGGAAGAAAGCAACAGCCTCATGATGTGTCTCAGGATCAGTACTTTTGTGTGTTTATTTGGTACCTCTGGCTGATCTGGGCTGCACTGCATAAACCAGGTTGGTCTTGAACTCCTGTCTCCTTCCTATAGGCTAGAATTAGGTCTGTGTGATTACACCCAGTTAGAACCAGTCTTTTAGAAGATAAGCCTAGGTTTCCTGAGATGCCCTTTTTTTTTTTTTTTTAAAGATTTTCGTGTGTGTGTGGTGTGCGTGTGTCTGTGGAGGACTAAGTGACTTCAGGAATCATCCTGGATTGCTTGTATCTCCTTTTTGCTTTGCTCCGGGATTTTCCAGGCTCCTTCCACCATAACCAGAAGTTCAGGCCACTGCTGTTTCTGCCTGGCATTTTTTTAAATTTTTTTTTTATTATTTTATTATTTATTCAATTGTGCGTGCGTGTGTGTGCGTGTGTGCGTGTGTGTGTGCGTAGAACCACGGACAAATTCGGGAACCACCATGGACCACCTCCACCCCTTGTTGCTCTGCCCCGGAACTCACAGGCTCCGCCCTACCAGGACCAGAAACGCAGGCCGCCCCCGCTTCCCCCCCCCCCCCCGTGTCCATACGTGGGGTCTAGGAAGCGAACTCAGGAACTTCCACCTGCAAGGCAGAGGCTTAACCCCCGAGCCACCTCTCCAGCCCCCTGCCTGGCATTTTTATGTGGGACCTGGGATCTGAACTCAGGACCTTCTGTCGCAAAGCAGTCTTAACCCCTGAGCCATCTCTCCAGCCTCCGAGATGTTTTTCATTCCTCTGGTGCTGTTCTAATCCTTGGGTTATTCCTATTAGCATCTCTCAAAGTCTCAACAGCTTATAGGTTTTAGGGAAATAGGAACTGAGGATTACTTGATTTCCTCCCTTCAGCTCTGCCCTTTTTTTCTTTCTTGTTCAGGCTGGCCTGCCAGGCCATGAGGCAGCTGCACCCAGAGGCTATTGCAGCCATCCAGAGCAAGGCCCTGTTCAGCAAGGCTGAAGAGCAGCTGCTAAGCAAAGTGGGATCAGTAAGTTTGAGTCCCAGAGCAGAGTGAAAGTTGGACCACCTGAAAAATGGCCGATGTGGGGAGTCCTGCTTGCCCCATCTCTGGTCTACATGTACATCTACATGAACATTTTGGAGAAGCCAAGTTGGCTCCCTGGGTTACTGTTTTTCTTCTAAATTTCCTCCAAGGGCCTGGGGAAAGAGGTAAAGGTGGGAAAGCAAAGGTGGAAATGAGACAACTCAGGTACATAGAACATATCTCACCTCCAGACCAGCCAGCCCACCTTGGAAACCTTCCAGGACTTGCTGCACAGACACCCTGATGCCTTCTACCTAGCCCGTACTGCCAAGGCTCTGCAGGCCCACTGGCAGCTCATGAAGCAGTATTACCTGCTGGAGGATCAGACAGGTAACACCCAGGAGCCGCAGAGCGAGTGGCCAGGCGTGCATATGTGAGTGTATGTGTGAAGTGCTGGTGCTGGAATAGCTGCCCATAAATGCCCTGTAACGGATGACTCTGATCCCCGGTGTCCTGTTCACTTCAGCTTTCAAAACAAAGCAAAAATGTAACAAACAATCCTGATTTCTTCTAAGAGGACAGTACAGCTGGACAGACCTTTGACATCTTGAAAAAGGAACCTGGGGGCTGGAGAGATGGCTCAGGGGTTAAGATTCTGCCTCGCAAGCAAAAGGTCCTGAGTTTGGATCCCAGGTCCCACATAACTGCACTTCCAGCCCTTGTGGTAGGAGCCTGGGAAATTCCAGAACAAAGCAGAAAGTCAGAAGTAAATCCAGGATGATTCCTGAAGTCACCCTGGGCCTCCACAGGAACATACAGTGTACACAAAATAAGTGTTTTTGAAAAAGAAAAAGGAACTCAGGCTTGCCTGGTATCCTGGGTCAAAAGTCCAAAAAAGCAGAGTTGTCACTATTTGGTTTTTGTTGTTATTTTTTACAGTATTTTTCCATTACATAACTAATGTATTAGTGTGCTATTTATGGATAGCATTAAAATTAGAGTAAAAGGGAAAGTCTCTGCCTCTGTTCCCTTCCCCACCCTAGAGATAATAACCACCTTACTAAGCTTCCCTGTCCTGCCCTGTCTCCATTCCCTGTTCCCATCTTTGTCTTCTTCTGCTAAGGCAGTCTGTGCTCTGAGGTGGCCCAGGTTGTTCAGGGGTACCCAGTGGGACTTCACACCAGATCCCCTGTCTTTCTCCTTCCTCAAGGCTGGAATGCTTTCTTTTGCCCCTCTTCTCTCACCAACAAACTCTCATTCTCCCAAGACAAATGCTAGGACAGCTGTTTAAGTTACACTGTAGAAAGCCAGATTCTCATCTTACCTGAATCCATTGCCTGCCGCTTTCCATATATTCTTCACACTGACCTGAAATGAAAATTTGTCTGGATGTATCCTTCACCCCACTACCAAGATCCTGCAGCTTTTGGTTCAAAACATAGTACCTGAAGGAGGATTGGAGGAAGTCAGTCTCCTTAGGACTTCTGGGTTTACTGATCCATGGACTGCCTGCTTTATCTAGGTAGTTTCCAGTTGCTGTTTCTTCCCCACCCAGACTCAGACTCAGCCATCACTAAATCCTCATACAGAGAACATTCACCAAGAAACTTTATTTTTACTTTTTTACTTTCTTTCTTTTTTTTTTTTTTTTTTTTTTTTTTTTGAGACAGGCTCTCGTATAGTCCAGGATGGCCTTGAACTCCTGACTCTACCATTTCAAGTACTGGAATGCAGGTGTACACTACTACACATGGTTTCATTTGTCACTACTTTGGAAGTTATTGTTTTAACCGAAACCTCTTATCTTAAAGGCTGTTTCTGTCCCTCCCTCCCCCCAACTATATAATTCTCTGTGTGGAATTTGGTTTCTCTTTTGTTGCTTAGACCTTAGATCCTTGAGATTAGGCAGTCTCCATAGCTCAAAGGGTAGTTGCACATTTGTGTTGGGGAATTTCAAGAAACCTTGGTGGGCAGGATTTGGTGGCAGTGACCAACTTATTCTCATCTCCCACACAATTTTATCTACGGAGTAGAAGGGCTCCTATACAGCCACCTTCCTACCTAGTAGCCGTTGGCCACCTCCAAATTCAAAGTGGCATTTGCAGTCCTGGCACACAGAACAGGTTCTCAGATCCTGGGCACCTCAAATCCTTTTATAGTCAAACCATTGATAAACTTTTTTGAAGCAGTATTTGTCCTGAGTGTATTCAGTGGGTCTGATGTTAATTATCCTGCTCCACTTCATCCTTTGAGAAGATGCAGCCAATTTCATGACCCATAAACAGGTCATTACCCACAGACTCAAGTGGGAGTATAGCTTCTCTGGCTGAAAGACCGAGTAGCAGGGTGGGTCCTGGCTGTGTCCCAGACTAGGGTCAGAGAGTTTAATTCGCCCTCTAGTGTCTGTTTATGTGTACCATAGCGCCTCCCTGTTTTGTGAATAACAACCCTCCACACACCCAGAAGCCCCTGCAGAAAATTGACTGTCATTTTCTTCCCCTACCCTCAGCTAAAGTGGCAGTATTCTTTGTTTCAAATAGTGCCACCTAAGTTGGGACTATGTTCAGTCCCTTGTCCTGAGATTGCTGTAGCCTTGCGGCCTGGTTGCTTCCCTCACCTGACTCTTTGGCAGCTGGGGCTAGAGTTGGAACTTTAGTACTCACTTTTTCTTGTCCTTTGTTCAGTGCAGCCACTGCCTAAGGGGGACCAAGTACTAAACTTCTCTGATGCTGAGGACCTGATTGATGACAGTAAACTCAAGTGAGTTCCTGGAAAGAAACAACTGCCTAGTACGTAAGGCACACCAGGCTGCCTAGCCTAACTCAGCCTAGACTCTAGTTGCAGCTGCTAGACTGGACCATCCCACAGGGCCGCTTAAGCTCACTCCCTTTCCCTTTTCCCTACCCCAGCGGCTAGGCCAAAACTAAACAACTTTCTTGATCACTTGACTGAAGGGTCCGGGGGTGTCAAGTACTTAATGAGACAAGTAGCAGGAAAGCTGCTGGTAGATTTGACTCATCCTTTTCATCCTTTAGGGACATGCGAGATGAGGTCCTGGAGCATGGTAAGCTGCCTGGTGGGGACGGGGGGATGGGGGGCTGGAAGCTTTGGCTGAAATGGAGAGACCATGGGGAGCTCTGAGATGACAAAGGACTTTGGCTTGTCCTTTACCATTCTGCTTCACCTCAGAACTGACAGTGGCCGACCGGCGCCAGAAACGAGAAATCCGACAACTGGAACAAGAACTGCATAAATGGCAGGTGCTAGTAGACAGCATCACAGGTGAGGAGACCACAGGGCCAGAAAACTCTCTGGTGACCTTCGCCCTGCTGAACCCTTTTTGTCGCCAATCTGTGTATTATGTTTTGTATGCCCTCTTTGTCCTTGCGCATTCCCTGCCTTCCCCTCTTCCTACCTTTAGGGTTGCGCCTTTCTTACTTTCCTGACCTCCTTCTCTCTCAGGCATGAGCTCTCCAGACTTTGACAACCAGACCCTGGCAGTGCTGCGTGGCCGCATGGTGCGGTACTTGATGCGCTCTCGAGAGGTACAACAGGCCTCTCCTGTGCCCACCCCCTTAGGCACCCCTCCTCTTCCACTGCCCTTTCCCTGCCTAGTCCTTGGTTTCTTATCTTATCCTGGCACGTGTGAGTACATGTCTCTCATTCTTCTCAGCCCATCCTCCATTTGCCCGTTTCCTAGATCACCCTGGGCAGAGCAACCAAGGATAACCAGATTGACGTGGACCTGTCTCTAGAGGGCCCAGCCTGGAAGATCTCCCGGAAGCAAGGTATACCCACACTGCCTCAGCAGTAAAGAGTGTGGGCGTGTCTTCTCAGCCTCTTACTGGCCTTTCCAGCCCTGGACCTTGGTGCCTGTGGGAACCTGCAGAGGCCATCAAGGCAGGCCAAAGTTGCTGAAGCTTCTAGACTCCATCGTGGTTTGGGGAGGTCTCAGGGGTCTTCTAGGCTCTGTCTCCAGGAAGCAGAGAGGTACCTGGCTCTCTCCTGGCTGTCCTGTTCTGTCCTCTCTTTTTTTCTCCTCCTCTGTAGGTGTCATCAAGCTGAAGAATAATGGTGACTTCTTCATTGCCAACGAGGGCCGACGGCCCATCTATATCGATGGTCGGCCTGTGCTGTGTGGCTCCAAATGGCGGCTCAGCAACAACTCTGTGGTGGAGGTGAGCCAGGAGGTGAAGAAAGCCAGGGAGCTTCACCTGGGGTGTGGTAAGCTAGCCTGTAGGGGGTTTCCATCCCACCTGTGTCCTGAGCCACCTTTTCCTCCCACCCAGATTGCCAGCCTGCGGTTTGTCTTCCTCATCAACCAGGACCTCATTGCCCTCATCCGGGCTGAGGCTGCCAAGATCACACCTCAGTGAGGCAAGAAGCAGACACCAGAGCAGTCTCTGGCCTGTTTTCTTTGTCATTCCAGCTCCCTTGAGCTGGGAACTCAGGCTCCTGGGAAACCCTCCTGCCCAGAGTGGGTAGTGTTGGGCCAATTGCTGGCCTGGTGGTTTGAACCTTTGAGGCAGGGTGGGGTCACCATGAGAATGCCAGGAGAGGCTGGGACCCCTATGCCTCCCCAGAGCCAGCTCCTCCCCCCATTGCCACCTCACTCTGTCTCCAGTGGGTCAGCATCAGATTTCTCCTTTTATTGTGTTTTGTTTTGTTCTGTTTTTGTAAATAAAAAACACCAAGTTCCAAAGTAGTTTCTTTTATTTTTGTTTTTTAATATAAAAAAATGTAAGGACAGGTGGAGACAGGAACACATGCAAGGGATGACAGAACCCCTTCTTGTCTTCAGGCCTCTGTCCCAAACCTACAAAGGGGGGGTGAGAACAACAACGGAGCAGAACCTGCGGACCCCCAGCCTGGAGCCGGCTGAGGCTCCAGCATCCTCTCAGGCTGGGCCAAGTCCTCCTTCCTTCTCAGGCTCCCTGCCCTGAGCCAGCCAGGCAGTTTAGAATCTCGAGGTTGGGCAGGGCAGTGGTGGCAGGTGTAGGAGCAGACCTGAGCTCCAGCTGGCCGTCAGACTCCTGTGCCTTCTTCCTGGGTCCACTGGACTGTGCCAGGCCCATGGCAGCCAATAAGCACCATCTCTAGGCTGTGGGGGTCCCAGGGCAAGGTCCGGCCCCCTGAACCTGGTGGGGGCTCTCCAGTGCTGGTAGCCTCAGCTTGGCTCGTGGTCTCTGGGGGTCCAGTCCTAGGCCCCTCCTCAGAAGGAGGAGGTGAGGCTGGGGTGCCGGCATCAGAGCAGAGGTCTCCAGAGCCAGGAGGCTCTGAGTCTGAGGTGGAGGTCCATAAAGCTGTAGCTTGAGGCCAGGGGGAACTCTGAGATGCTGGGGGGCCCCAAGGCCAGGGTGCCATGAGGGGAGGCGGTCCCGGACGAGGGTGGGGCCAGGTTCCACTCAAAACAGAGCCCACTGGAGGCTGCAGGCAGTAGGAGGATGCCCCAGTGTCCACACACAGAGGTTGTAGGAGCCCAGAGGTGCTGGCTGGACATGGCCCCTCTCCAGATACCTGAGGACACGGGCCTTCCCCAAAGGGCACTAGGACAAGCTGCACGGCCTGACGAAGGGACTGCAGTCCCTCTCGCATTTGCAGCACCTGCTCAGACAGCTCCATTACCTTCAGGTGCAAGAGGAGAGGTCAGTCGGTCAGCCACCTCAGCAGGGCCCGTCCTTCTCCCTGCCCCGCTACGCCCCTCACTCACCGCTTGCCGCAGCTTGTCCAGTGTGTCTGTGCTTCTTGCCTCACTGGGCTCAAGGGGGACAGCGAGCAGACCACTTTCTGTGGATAGGATGGGGTTATCAGCTGGAGCTGGGAAGAGACAGACGGTGTGCTTGAGCAGATACTATTAACTTGACAACACCCAACCCTGCTTCTGCCCTTGCCCAAGTTGCTGAGTTTTGCCTAGATCACCAGCAGCATGAAAACTTTCCAGCAGGCCCTTCACACTGCCTAGTGCTCTCCTGCTCTCAGGAAGTTGTTCATTTTGCAGGGCAGGGGAGTTGAAACAGGGTCTCATAACCCAGGCTGACTGCAAACTCTCTAAGTAGCCAAGGCTGGCCTTGAGCTCCTGATCTTCCTGCTTCCACCTCCCTAGTGCTAGTATCACAGACATACCCACCATGCCCAGCAAAAACTTGTTCCTTGTATGTCCCTTGCCTGTTCCAGAGAAAGAACATCCCAGGAAACTGTCTACTTCCCAGGCTGCCTGGTCTGGCCCGGAGTCAGCTTCAACCCTGGTTTTCCAGTCTTCTCCCAGCGAAACAAACATAATACTAAAGGTTTCCCTTACATTCTCTTATTTAATACACAACAACCTATTTTATATATAAGAAACTGGACCCAGAGAAGCTGAATTTACACAGTTAGACTTGATAGAGCAGGTATCCAATCTAGTCCCAGTTATCACCACCCCCATTCCCACCCCCATGTAATGTGTAGACAAAATCAGCTCCTTGTGTCTAACACAAAGCTCAAAGACCAACAGCGCTTGAGGTCCAATAGGACAAAGGGCCCACCCCACCGACAATACCTGGTCCAGGAGAGGGACTGCTGCTACATTCCGGACCAGACTGGCCCACTCGGAAAGAGAACTTGGGCTGGTCAGAGCCACAGCCATCCTCAATGCCATCTACGACCCTGTAGACCCAACAAATCAACAAACATGCAGGAGGAAACGTGAGACGACAAACAGCCACTGTGGTGCTACAGGAAATGGGGTCTCCAGCGTTCACATGGGGAGGTTGCTGCCGCGTGGACCTAGCCGGGGAATCTGCTTGTCCCGGGAGCTAACGCATGGTCCCTTTCCATCGGAACTCGCATTTTAGCTGAGTAAGATGGAACAACAGACCACAGGAGTCCAGGAGCAGCAAGGGAGTGGGGCAGCCAGGAGTCAGGGGAGGCTTCTTGGAGTAGACAGGCTTGGACCAGACAGGCCAGGAGTTAAGATAGAAGGATGAAGCTAGACATAGTGCATGCCTGCAGTCCCAGCACTCAGAAGGCAGAAGGGGATCATGAGTTCAAGACCAACCTGGGCTGCATAGCGAAACCCTGTCTCAAGAGGGGAGGCGGGACAGGCAACACTCAGGCTCTGGGTGTGCTTGGCTGGGCCTCTGCCTTCCACCATAATGCTGCCATGGGGTCCAGGACCCACTCACCTGGGACTCAGGTCTGGGGGCACATTCCATGACATGGAGGGCAGCCGCAGCCCCTCTAGGGTCCGTGGGTGAGCAGAGGGGCCAGTCTCAGGCTTCAAAGCCCCTGCCCTGCTTGGCCGCCCTCTGCCCCCTAGACGAGGTCGGGGTGCAGTTCGTCGTGGGGACAGTAGCTTGGCAGCCGAGGATGAGGACGTGCAGCCAGGTGACAGCAGGGGACTGGAGGGCTCATCAGCTGGAGCTGGTGAAGTCGTGGGTCCCTGCTCACCATCCGTCTCCTTTTCCTCCAGTGTGGACATGAGGGTGTTATCACCACTCAGAGAGCTGGTGTCCACCTGTGGGCAGAGGGGGAGTCAACATGCTGGCCACTGTCATGTTTGCATCTCTCCTACCAAGACAACATCTACTCTAGAAAGGTCCAACCATTGCTGGTTGTAGTGCTGCACGTTGGTAGGAGGTCCTGAAGAGGAGGAAGCGGAAGGATCAGGAGTTCAAAGCCCGTCTGAGAGAGGCTGGGCCATCTTTGTTACAAAGACCCGGGAAGAGGAAGCTGCCCTGCTTCGCTGCTACTCCGGTGAAGCCATTAGCCACCCCTCAAAATTCCACTCAAATGTGGATATACCATCTCTCTTCTTGGTCCTTCAGAATGACATGAAAGTCATAATTAAAGCTTGCTTAGAACAAGTGATGTAATCCAGGAGGCCATAAAGTGACACAGGGCTCTCTTCAGAAGCGCCTGTCCCTGCCCTGACCATCCTGCACTTAAAGACTACACAACTCATCTATTGCCAACATACTTGGCTCCCTTCCCAGAAGCCTCTGTTCTGAACAGGGTCCAGTATATTAGAAGAACCAAGGAGGGTTGAGTGGGTAACGGAACACAACTAGTTGGCTTCTAAAAGACAGTGATGTGAAAGGAAAGGGCAGCGTATTGATTCCTGCCTTGCAGGAGAGGGTCTTCACACCGGCCTATGCCCCCCCAACGCTTACCCAACTCCATCCTCTACTCACCTCAGCAGTTCCCCAGTCCCCTAGCCCCTCACCTCTCCAGGGCCTCCAGCACCCAGGTTGTAACTGAGCTCCCCTCGGAGGCCACGACTGAAACGTGGGGCAAACTCGGGGTACAGCGCGAGGCTCTCATGTAGTCCAGCCAGCTGTAGACACTGCAGGACGCAGTAGGTCAACCCCTTCACGTCAGCATTGGCCTTGACCACCTGCTCTCGCTGGGGCAGCTCACAGCCGATCAAGTCACCCTTCCCTGGGGAGAGGGAGCTGGGGTCAGGGCATGCCGTGACCAAGAGATGGGCTACTGACTGAGCCTCCAGTCCAGCTAAGACATTGCCTCGAGGCCCGAGTGTACTCCGCTTCTGCTGCATGCCTCACTGGCTCCCATGCAGGCTTGGGGTCAGGAACCCCGGAACCCAGGATCTTCAACACTTCCAGGATCAAAACCACTGGGCTGAAAACTCTGCATCCTTAGTTCTGAAACTGAACAGTCATCAGATCTAGCAGTTCACGGACAGCTGTAGATTAGATTTCCCTGAGAAAGTTAAGCCATCAGACCCTTGGCCACATTCTACCTTTAGTGTCCTATCTATGGAAGACCCCACAATTGGATTTTCTAAAGGCCTATAGGTGGTTTAGTTACAAACTAAACTGGTCTAACAGTATTTAGAAGCAGTTTAGTGCCCTTTGTGGCACAGTGGTCAGGGGACTCCGCCTCCACCGCTCAACCCTGACCGCTTCTTCTACACAAAGGGTGTCTCGTCTCGCCAGGCTGAGACTATCACCTGGCTGGCGATGACGGTGATGTGCATTAATTATGTTCTGCAGCCAGCCTCAGAGGTGTTGGCTGGGGGAGAGTCATGTCAGAATCAATGACTGTGTCTGCATCAGTCCGAGATGGTGAGGGTCAAATGAGTTAAGAAAGATGAAGTTCCTGACACAGAGATGACCAGAGAACTTCATTGCTTTCCTCTTTCTGAACAGTTCCATTTGATAACCATCAAGAATCAACATTAACTTGGCTCCAGCAGAACACTCATTACCATGGAAAGGCAGCTCAGCCCTGCTGAGGGAGCATAACTAGAAAGGGTGTTCATGTCTTCATGATGAAGACCATTGCCAGTGGCCTCCACTGAGTCTGGAGACCTCCTCTAAATGTTCATGGCCTTTCACTCAAATTTAAGTCCAGGATGCACTTCAGTTAAGTTCTATCTTCTTGGTTGTAGGCTTTCTGGTTCTTTTGAGAGTTATTTGGATTGAAATGTAATTCTCCAAGGAAGGAATGAACTATCTTTTATGTAATTTGAAATAGGATAAGTATAATTTTGTCCTCACGCAAGAAGTGACATAAAAATTGGGAAAAGGGAGGCTGGGGAGATGGCTCAGGGGTTAGGACTCTGTCTTAGAAGCAGAAGGTCCTGTGCTCAGATGCCAGGTCCCATATATAAATGCCAGGCAGAAATGGTGGCAGATGCACTTCTGGCCCTGGTGGATAGAGCCTGGGAAATCCCAGAGCAAGGCAAAAAGGAGATAGAAGCAATTCAGGATGATTCCCAAAGTTACCCTGGTCCTCCACAAGGACATACAGTACCTTCTGACACACACACACACACACACGCACATACACACACACACATGCACACACGCAATAAAATAAATAATTTTTTTTTAAAAAATGAGAAAAAGGAGTAAGGGTGGAGAGATTGTCACAAGCCTGGGCCAGAGCCTTCTGCTCAGCTTATCCAAATCACCATCCTCCCTCATAGGATTTGCAGGTATCAGTTCATAAATAGGTTGGGGCCAAAATCACTACTGTTGACTCTAAGACCTGTCTTAGCTGCAAGAAGCCAGCTGGATGCAGCCGAATGCCCAGCTGAGGGTGCAGGTGGAGAGAAGAGGGAGAGCAAAGCAGAAAACCAGGTCATGGCAGGACATAGTGGTAATCCTCTGTACTTGGCGATAGGAGATGACCAGTCTGGGGCACAGAGCAAATACTAACACAATGAAACAAAACACACAGGTCATGAACAGCACCTGAACATTCGTCCGGTCATTCAGAGCCATCAAGTCAATAGAAAAATCGCTTACATAGAATATGTGGGCTGGCACAGGATGGAGCTATGGTGGCATAAGTTTTGGCATTGGGAAGATTCTAGAGGCAAAGGACTGGGCCACAAGCTGATGCTCTTATAACCCCATCTGAACATGAAGGGGTGGTTCTAAAAGTTGGTGTCTGACATGAGCAAGAAGTTCCCTTAGGAGACCTACACCAGCTCCCAACACTGGGCATCACCTGTATGTAATCTACCTAACAGTCCTGCTGTGGATTAACCAGTCTGCACCTATGTTTCTAATGTCTCTAGCTCTCCTAACTTCTCAAGTATTACCATACTTGTATAGTATACCTCCTTGTGTGTGTGTGTGTGTGTGTGTGTGTGTGTGTGTGTGTGTAGCAGAGGGTACTGTGGGCCTGTGGAGGACCAAGGGTGACTTTGGGAATCATCCTGGATTGCTTCTACCTCCTTTTTGCTTTGCTCTGGGATTTCCCAGACTCTACCTTCCAGGGAACAGGCTGCTACCATTTCCACCTGGCATTTTTACATGAGATCTGGGATTTGAACTCAGGTCTTTCTGCCTTTTTTTTTTTTTATTCAATTGTGCATGCATGCATGTGTGCATGCATGTGTGTGTGTGTGTGTGTGTGTGTATGTGTGTGTGTGTGTGTGTGTGTGTGTATGTGTGTGTGTGTGTGTGTGTGTGTGTGTGTGTAGAACCAGGGGTGAATTTGGGAACCACCATGGACCGCCTCCACCTCCTCCTTGTTTACTCTGCCCTGGGATTGACAGGCTCCGCCCTACCAGGACCAAAAAAGCAAGCCGCCCCTGCTTCCACCTGGTGTCTAAACGTGGGGTCTAGGATCCGAACTCAGGACCTTCTGCCTGCAAGGCAGAGGCTTAACCCCTGAGCTACCTCTCCAGCCCCAGGTCTTTCTGCTTTTGAGGCAGAGTTTTAATCTCTCTTCAGCCTTTTTGTTTTGTTTTGGTTTTGAAACAGGATTTTTTCATGTAGCCCAAGCTGGAGTCAAATTCACTATGTAGACAAGACTCCTGGTCCTCCTGCCTTCACTCTCAAGAACTGAGATTACAAATTTGTGCCATCACTCCTGCTTTTATGTGATACTACATAAACCTCTCTTATGCGAACCTGGAACCTCTTTTAAGTGATGTTAAGGGTTGAACACAGTCTTTCATGTGATATTAAGTGTTGAACACAGAGCCTTGTGCATGCCAGGCAAGCACTCTACCAACTGAGTATAGCCCAAGCTATTCTTTTCCTTCTTCCCCTTTCCCTCTCCCTACACTTTCTTTCCTGTTTCCTTCTGGTCTTTCTGTGTTACCCAAGCTGACCTGGAACTCCTGGGCTCCAATGATCCTCCTGACTTATAAGGCCTCTAAAGTATTTGGGACTTCAGGCATGTGCCATCATGCCTGGCCATTTTCTCAATATTGGCACAAACTTCATCTATGCTCGGAGGCTGATGAAAAAGAAATATGTCAACAGCACATTACCTCTCAGGCTCTCCAAGCCCTCTGCTGGCATTTCCTCTAATCCTGTTGGAGGGCAGTCTCCAAGAGAGCAAGGATGATCACCCAGTAGCTGCTGGGACATTCAGTAACCTGGCACTACCTTCCTGGTTCTTTTGTGTCCTTGTGATAGTGTTAAATCTCAACTGTCTGGGCTCCAACTGTCCCCACAGCCAGGATGTAAGTGCTTCCAGGTCAGCCCTACACCCGGCATGAGCGCATCTCCATTACCCAGGGAGTACTCTATTCCTCATCCTCTGCGTCACCACTGAGAACTTCCCACAGCTGCAGAGCTGTGTTGCCCTTTAGTGGCTTTTCATGGATGTAGGCCTGAGCTTCCCAGGATGCTTGGACGTGCCTTTCTCCCCTGAAATGCTTCCTTTTCTGTGACCATCACTCTCCCAGGCCCTTGGGGACATCGTGTCAGAATGCCTAACATTCTCAACCTCTCTGGCTCAGTATCCCTCGATGTGAAATGAAAATAATAGTAATAGTTTCTGTGACCTTCCAATGAGACTTGGCATGGAAGGGCTGAGCACGGACAGTCCTGCTGAGGGACGCCTGCACCTTGCCATTATTCTTGAATCTGTCACGCACTGGCAGTCTCTTGCCACCTTTAGGAACCAGATGCCCCATCTTCCCTTCTTTCTATTGCCAAGAAGAGAAGGATGTGTACCGCGGGTACATTTTCATCTGAATAAGTCTACTCTGACATATGGAGGTCGCATGTTCTGGCCTGCTGCGTGACCTACTCCAGGAACTCCCATCTTCTGCCCCTCTATCAGACCTGCCGGAACACTGTCCTTGGGACTTCCTTTCTCAGTAGATGGCTTCCTTCCTAACAGGAAGTGCTGTTCCTCTGTCACCTCATACACTGGCTCTTCTTAAAAGTCTGTGCCTCAGGCTGGAGAGACGGCTCAAGGGAAGCAGCAGGTCCTGAGTTTGGGTCCCAGGTCCCATGTAAAAATGAGAGGAGCCTGGGAAATCCCAGAGTGAGGCAAAAAGGAGGTAGAAGCATCCAGGATGATTCCTGAAGTTTTCCTTGGTCCCCCACAGAGACATATGCAGTGCCCTGTGACACACACACACATGCGCGCGCGCGCACACACACACACACACACACACACACACACGTGCACATGCACACACACACTAAATGAATGAATAAATGAATTAAAAAAAAAAGTCTGTGCCTCCACAGGCGATATCTGGAAGGCTCTGCAGCAGCTGCGGGGGAGGGGGGGGAGGTTAGGAAGGGCACTCTGAATGGCCTCGGGGTCAAACAGGGAGAGGAAGTACTGTGGAAGGAGGCCAAAGCCTGCTACAGCCTAGACAGTTACCTGTGTTGACACCTTGTCCACTGGGTCTTCCTTGAACTTTTCCCAGAACTCTGGTTACTCCCGACTCCATCCCGTAACTCATGTCTGTTTCTCAACCCACTCCTATGGTATTGCATGCACCCTCTTTTTGGATTTTCCACAGATTAGGCCCATAGACTTCCCTCACCCCTGCACAAGCCCCCCCAAAATGCCTCTCCCACCCACACAAACCTAAGATTGCAAGCACGGTGCCACCCTTGAGCACCTCCATGGAACCTGAGCAGACAAAGTAGAGAGCCTGCAGAGCGTCGCCTTGGTGGATGAGGTACTCGCCCGGTGTGCAGAAGGCTGGCCGCAGGGCCAGAGACAGCGCCCGCAGGCAGCCTCTGCTCGCAGCCTCAAACAGCGGCAGCTGCAGGACTTCCTTATGTAGGTGCATGGCGATGTCTGCACGAAGCTCATCTGGAAGGCTCTGCAGCAGCTGCAGGCAGACGGGGGGAGGGTTAGGAAGGGCTGTCTAGCCAGCCCTTCTATACTCTGAATGAACTCGGGGTCAAACAGGGAGAGGAAGCACTGTGGAAGGAGGCCAAAGCCTGCCACACAGCCTCACGCTGCACAGGGTGCAACTGGTAAGGGGGGATTTCTGTTGCCCCCTTCTTTGCCCCTTTCCTCCTCTGGTAGGACCTCAGACTCCCATCAGTGAGCACAGAGCCCCCAGACCCAACTGGAGCTCGGTTTCATGCACGGGTCCTTGCAAGAGACCCAGAGAGGCTGGGTTTCTGCTTTCCTCACCCCCACCCCAATTCTGATCTGGCAGGCCAAGCCTGGCGCCTGAGGAGCAAGCAGCTGGAGGCCACTGCACCTCAGTGGTGTCGATGCCGTTGTTCACGGCCCAGGTGGCTTGGAAGTATTCCAGCATGCGCTGCTTGAGGGGCTTGGGGATGCGGTGGATACGGATGTAGTCTCGCAGGTCACGAGTGCGGCTGTGGTACAGAAAGCGGCGGGCGTACATGCGCTGGATGATGGCCGTCACATTCCCAAACACTACCGCGTGCATCAGGGCTGGGAAGAATGATGACACATGTCACCTATAGGCCGGGTATGATACAGTGCTGGATAATCCCGTCCTCTGGCCCTCCCTATCCCCACACTCAAAGGCAGGGTACGAAAGCCCTGGCCTGGGTGTTTTCCCCATGGCCTGATATATCACCTAAGACGGGACCTTCCAGCCTGGAGTTCTGGTAGAAATGGGAAGAGAAGAGCCACCTGGGACCAGAAGGTTGGGGAGGACCCGGAGGGTCATCGCCCAGTCTCACCTCCAATAAGCATGGTGCAGATGGAGAAAATCTTCTCCGTGTCCGTGTTAGCAGACACATTGCCAAAGCCCACACTGGTGAGACTGCTGAGTGCGAAGTAGAGGGAGGTGATGTAGGCACTGCGCAGGGACGGGCCACCCAGCAGCTCCAGCTCAGTGCTGTTGGCCTCGCTGCTGCTGCTGCTGCTGCTGTTGCTGCAGTTGTCGCTCTGGCCAGAGCTGTTCCCTCCACCTGGGTTCCGGCCCACCAGGTAGTAAGGGGTCTCCAACCGACGTGCCAGCTCCTGCAGCCAGCCTAGGGAGGGGGCCAGGCGGTCAATTTTGCTGCTCTGAAGGTGTAGGTGTGCTGACCAGCAACCCCAGGGGTGGAGGACATACGGATGGAGGCCTGCCCGTGGCTTCCCATTACTCTCCTTCTTTTCTGCCAGCCCAACGCATCTCCCTCAACCCAGCCCCTCAGCCCTCAGCAAGACGGCACAGGAGAAAAGCTACACCTCTCCAGCGGGCTCCAACTGGTGCCATGGATGGAACAAGGAGAATCTCACCCTTTCCTCATGGCTGCTGAAAATCTCAGGGAATGTATCCAACAGGAAGAACTAGGTGGAAACTGGGCAGGGGTCAGGAAGGCACTTACTCAGTCACAGCCTGGTCCCTAAGGATCAATGGCTAAAGCCACCTCCCCTACCCTGTCTGCTTACAACATTCTTTTATTTCAACCAATTTGGGAGCCCCAAAGCCCTGTTCCCTGTGCATGCATCTGGCCACACACTACCCTTCCACATAAACCAATCTCACATACGCATGGTCACTGTCACCCATACTGAAAAGGTCTGTGCATATTTGGGAGGTAAATGCACACAGAGGCTGCAGACAGGCACCTACATGCTTAAATACATATGTGCACAGGCACACACTTTCATGAACACACTGGCCAGAAGGGACTACTGAGTGGAGCTGAATTTGCCTTATCCTCTCTGGACAGTTGGAGAGGAAGAGGAATAGCACGGGTCACAGTGTCAACACATAGCTCTCAGGCCATACTTTAGGAGCCTTTCTGCATGTGGTCCCTGTGGCTGCCACATCCCTCTTCTCATCCACACACCCATTCCCTTAGCAGCGGAGTGGCAGGGCTCTAGTGTAGGGGAGCAGGTAATTACTGTAGGGCAAGAACTACATCTAGAGGCACCATACAAAGGGGATCGAGTCGAAGTGCTTCGGAGCTGTGACTCAAGGGCTTCCTGCAAGAAGAAATGTGTGTTCTTGGTCTTAGAAGACAGGGAGGTATTTTTGCTTGACTTTGTTTTATTTTAATTTTACTTTTTTTGAGACAAAAATCTTGCTATTTGGCTCAGGCTACAAAACTCTTGATCTTCCTGCCTCAGCCTCTCCAGCAGCAGGGATTAAAGGGAAGTGCTGCCATACACAACTCAAAGATATTCTGGATGTCAGACCAGCCACCCACATAAGGAGGTAGTTAGAACAGAGAAGTCTTCCGGATTCAAGATCAAAGGGCTGGGCTGTTGCAGAGATATTTGGTGCTTCAAGGCCACTTGCGGGGAAGAACTGAGATAGGGTCAGGCTATGCGCTGACCCCCAGAGCTGCCTCAATCACAGACTCCCTTTGGGAAGGGCAGGCGCCAAAGAGCTGACACTGCCAGAGTATCCTGGTTTCCACATCCTCAGCAACTACCGGGCTCAGGGGACAAGCAGGTGGTTCCTTTGGGCACACATCTGTCTCCACGCACTTGAGCATGGAGAGAAGATTCATGGAAGCCTTATCATCTCCTGGGAGAACTGATCAGATCAGATTTCTAAGACTGCCTTGGATGCATGGTGACTCCAATAAGGAACAGGGGACACCGGACACAGGAGGCAGCTGAAAACTTACCAAGTGTTGGCTTCTAGGAAACTGAGAAGGAGTCAGAGGGCATGAGAGGAAGATGTGCTCAGCTTGGCACCTCATACTCACCAGGAGTGGGAAATGCCTAGATCGGGATAGCTTGAAATGTCCCTACAGCGGCATCAATGGAGGGAACCAAGAAGAGACTCCTGTCTGGAGTCTCTGAAGCTTGGATGATTTAGTGGAAGAGGCCTAGGGCCACACACCTGTCACAGTGAGAGGAATGTGTCTGTCACAGTCAGGAGCGACAGCCACTTCACCCAGGACCAGGGTTCAGCTCCAGCCACAACCTTGAAGGAGGCATTTTGGGTGGAGAGGGGAGTACGGAAGCCCTCCACAGGAGTTAAGATTGAGTGGGCGGTAAGCAGGAGCTGTGCCAGTAGAGGTGAGATGAAGGAGAGACGTGAGACTGTAACCACTGAAAGGGAGACTGTGGATATAGGTGCCATAGGGAAAGAGATGCCGGGTGCAGGTGATAAGATTGGGGCAAGGGCCGGGGAACCAGTGGAGACAAGCTTCAGAGAAGGGAGCATTGGAGACACCATGAGGGCAGCAGATTCTTGCCTGCCTTGCACAGCTGGGCAAGAACTTAAGGAATGTCAGAGGTCTGCCCATCAGGGTATGTGATGGACTCTGAAGGGAGCCTATAGGCCGTCTCTACCTGCTGGTGGCCACACCTGCAAACCACCTCTGTCACTCGCACAGGCTCCTGGCATCGGCCACCACCCCCCTGATATGCATGCACCCCTCCTCCCCAGTACCGATCTCCGGCAGCTCGGATTCACTGCTCTCAATCTCCCGTTGGCCAATGTAGAACCAGACGCAGGCCACCCAGTGGGCCAGCAGGGCGAAAACGGCCATGAGCAGAGTGAGCACGACGGCACTGTACTGAGAGTACCGGTCCAGCCTGGGCAGCAGGCGCAGCAGGCGGAGCAGCCGCACTGTCTTCAGCAGGTGGGCCCCGAAGTACTGAGATAGAGTGGGAAGGAGGGTAGGAAGGTCATCCCAAGCCGGCTCTCGTCCTGCCCACACCAGCCCAAAGCCCACCTGCCCAGCCAGCCTAGCCGCACTGACCACGTTGACCTTGAAGGCGTGTAGCAGGTCAAAGGGCAACGCTGCTATGACATCCAGCAGGAACCAGGTGGTGACATAGTGGAGGCAAATGGACTTCGGGGCAAACACCACCTGGCCTGACTTAGACACAAATGTGGTTCGAAAGTTCAGCACGATATCTGCGGGGGAAACAGGTAGGCATCAATGACGAGTGGGATTTGGCACTGTATTACCAGGCACCTGCTCAACACTCGACACTGACCGGGCCCTGTATTTATACGTCCTGGCCTAGCTGTAACTAAACCTGGTGGGTACACTTCACCTATTTTTCACACGGAAAAAAACAAGGCTTACAGATTATCCTTATAACACATGAATGGAGGAGACATTATTGGAATCTAGGTTTGATTTTAAAACTTCTAGCTCACAAGCACGGGAAAGGCAAAGAAGGCCCTAGTGGGGCGCTGGAAACCCTCTCAGAAGATAACACCCATCAGAGCCCACGGTGCCTAGCATGGGGTAGAGCAGAAGGCACAGAGCATACATACCAAGGATAAAGAGGACCTCCACGGCCAGATCACAAACACTGGGTGGCCCCCGGGCAGCACTAGGCTCCCGAGCTGTGCTCACACACACACTGTAGGGCACGGTGACGGCCACATAGAGTGTGGCAAGCAGGATGAAGCCATCCCAGGTGGCTCTCAGAGCCCCACAGTGCAGCAGGATGAAGGGTGACTTCCGGATGGCAGCGACTTTATATTCGGGCAAATTTGGTTTCTCTCCAAACACTCCCTTGAGAGTGGTGGGGGCAGGTTCAGGCAGGGCAGAAAGGATATGGACAGAGGTTAAGTCTGGATAGCATCTAGTACACCATTCACTTCCTTTCTCTCCCTGAATTCTCAAAGTGATCCCACTTTATAGATCAGAAAGCTGAGGGAGATCAGAAAACAACCGAGGTCATGCAGCTGCTTAGAGGAGGAGCCAATATTGAACCAAGGTCAACCTGACTTCAAACCCAAAGCTTTCTTCTACATCTCGGATGTGTCCAATCCTTTCAGCTTCACTCCCAAAGGGCTGGTGGGACTCTGGTGGACACCCTGGACATTCTCTCTGAGGTGGGCTCAGTTCCCCTCTCCCATTTCCTCCACCTGCCTACCTATCCCCAACCCAAACACACACCCTGGTTCTCAATCCACCTTATTGAGCTTGTGCTTGCCCTTGGGCTGCTTCTGCAAGTGACCAGAGAGGTGGTAGAGCACAGCCCGGCTCCGACGTCGGTTAGCATTAAAACCTTTGCTTCCTGCCCGACCGTATCGGCGTCGGCCACCACCTGCAAAAGAGTGGGCCCATGAAGATAGAATAGAGGATCTTGAGTCCAAGATGCTACTACTTTCTAGTCCATGGACTATCTGGCTCATTGGCCATTTATCTGTTTGGAGCAGGGAAGGGATTAAGTACTTCTCACTTTGAGGGCTGTTTGCCTAATCTCAATACAAGTGACTTAAGGGGATCTTATATACTAGTCTCATATGCTTCCAGAAGAAAGTTTGAATTCTGGAAAACAAGAGATACCACTAGAAGAATACCTGGAAGAGGGAATCTGCAAGAGGGTCTCAGGAAGAGGGTGCAGAGCTCAATCAGATAAGCTCAATCAGATCTGCGGAGGCTCAGAAAAGGAGCCTAGGGTCCACATGCAGGGATCAGAGGAAGATACTGAAGACCCAGGGCTGAGGGAGAAGCAGGTGTGAACAGCTCTCTGATGGCAGCTCTGGGACCTGCCTGGAGGCCTGCCCCAACCTTGAAAGATAAGGGGTGGTAGTGAAACCTCAAGAACTTAAAAAGGGGCTTTGAGTTGGGCTTCTCAGTCAGCTGTATTATGGAGAAAGCAGCCAGGTGAGTTTGTGTTCAGCTTCACTAGCTACTGGGAAAAGGTTGCTTCCCAGGAACAAGTTTTTTTTGTTTGTTTGTTTCTAAGTTCTTAAAGTCAACCTGATCATCGGATCTCAGAAACTAAGCAAGGTAGGGCCTGGTTAGTGCTTGGATGAGAGTAAAGTCAGTTTGAAAACTCAGCCTATTTAGACAAAAAACAAAACAAAACAAAAGGAAAAAACAAACAAAAAAAACTCATCCCAGGTCATGCAGGGAAGATGAGAACAGCACAGCCCTCCCAGCCGCCAGAGTGGAACTTGGGAAGTACAAGAGGAGAGGGCGTTAACAGCCCCAAGTCCCACCCAGACCCGAGGTACCCAAAGCCCAACTTCAACAGTTCAGTCAACACCTGGCAGTACCAACCTGTCTCCTTCCAGCTGTCAGGACCTCCTCGGTTCTTGCTGTCAGTAATGTCCTTGTGGGAGACCAGGAAGAGCGCCACCTCCCCCTTCTCATTCTTTATGGGTATCACATCCAGGAGACACCAGAATGGGAGCCCTAGACACAAAGATAGACTCAGCCCACCTTCCACTTGGCCCTGCCTAAGGTGATAGACAATTCCTGGTAAGACATAAGCAGGAACGGGGCTCCTTGGGGGGAGGAGCAGCACTGTGGGTTTCACTCAGGATGGAATTTGGTAGAGAGAGGATGGGAGAGCAGATATGGTTTCCAAACATGTGTCCTGTTAAGATGGGGATTTTTTTGCTCCTAGATGAGGGTAACTCAAGATTGGAATGAACTGAGTGGAGGCTGCGGTTAAGGAGGGGAAATTAGAGTGGAGGGTATCATGGCAAGAGGTGGGATGGACAGAAGGGTGGGTGGGTGCTTGGGAAGGAAAGAAGGATAGACAAAGGATGTGGTGTGTGCTAGACTGGATGAGACTGAAGGAGAGGTAAGATTTTGCCCTGGCTCCTCACCACTCTTCCGGTATAAGATCAGCTCAGCCTTGAACTCCTTATGCTCATCCAGGGCCTTTCGGATCTGCTGACGGACCAGCTCACTGGTGTCTGGCCCATAGAGGAAGGAACAGGCACAGCCCCGCTGCATGACCTCAGCCCTGGAGAAGCCCGTGAGGTCACAGAAGCCATCAGAGCAGTAGACCACAGGGAAGAGCCCTGCCACTTGAGCATTGCCCAGCACGAAGTTACTGTCTGCAAGAGAGCATCTCTCAGAACGGGAACAGAGGGAAGGGCATCTTCGCCCGACACCCTGCTTTTCCAAATATCTGCAACCAAAGGGCAGGATTTTCAAACTTTGGGAATGCGCTTGTGTGTTGGCGAGAAGCAGTTTATGAATGTAACTCAGCATGTCACTTGTGCATCAATGTCCTGCAAGGGCCAGCTCCTAATCAAACGCCTATGAGTATATTGGGAACCAGCATGCGTCAATGTGGGCACTGTGCCCCTTGGGAGTATGTCTTCAGCAGTTTGAGTAAGAGATGGGTTTGGGGTTTGTCCAAAGGAATGTGCCACCTGCTGTAGATGCACTTCATTCCCACCTCTATTTCTGTCAGGCTCATCCACCAACCAGGTTAACCAAGTGGGTTGTATGGCTCCTCTAGGGACCCACCCTGGCTGGAAGGCAACCCAGGCCACTCATCTGTTCTATGCTGCATGTACCCTAGGTGCCTGCCCTGCCTGGCTCTAGGTTAGTGACTGTAATCAAGAATGGGGGTGTAAGGATAGTGGCTGAACAAAGCAGCCTGGAGCCAAGCATTTACTGGGGAATGAGGGGTGCTGAATCAGCAGGCTTCGAGCCCAAGCACACTGACAAAGCAGATGGAGAAGTCTAGAGCTGGGAAAGCTCAGTGGTAACCCCCACTCCCTATTTACACCGGGAGACCATGGAGGATCCTAGGCAGAGCTGGGAAGCCCCATCAGGAGAGGGTGTGAAGGAGGAATAGAAGGGACCCTAATTTTATAACTTTGTCTTCATAGTCCCAGGAATCTTGCATCCAGAGGCTCAGGTTGCTTTTTCCAGACTTCCCCAGTCCTGATGGGAGTCCCCAAACTGATGAGGTTTGGGGAATTGCATGGCTCTCCAAGGCTGTGTGTTTAGGCTGAGATGGGCTTGGACACATGGTACTCTGCTGAGTCCCGCCTACTCTATCTTCCTTTGCAAATCTCATTTCTAAATCGGTTTCTGAGTCCTCTGTGCTGTCCATGAGCACTGGTCCCCCACTTCACCCCACGGCCAGGGCTGGAGGCATAGCCCTGGCAACAGTGCCAGATCTGAAGATGGGATAGGTCAGATCGATTAGGACCGGGTCCACGCTTCCTTCCGGGAGCAGAAAGCATCCGGGGTCCCACACCCAAGGACGCCTCTTAGCTTCCCCTGGCTCAGTGTTGACCCTGAAACCTTCGGGGAAATCTTCGGTGTCTAGAAGGAAAGGATGGTCCCCAATTTCAAGAGGAACGAGGAAGGGGGGAGAAGATGAGAGTCTGTGGGTGCTGTGTCTCGGGTAGAAGTCCTGACTCGGGACCGCTCGTCTGGAAGTTAGGGGGCTGGGGTCTGACTCACGCGTGCCGTCGAAGCGAGTGGCGATGGTGTCCAGGAAGGTGTTCTGCGGAGCCAGGAGCCCCCGCATGGCCGGCATCTTAGGCGGCGGTGGCCGCCCGCCCCATCCCTCCGGGGCGCGGGGACTCAGCGCCGGGGGGAGGGCGCCTGGCTCGGCCGCCCCCCGCCGGGCCCCGCGCCCCCTAGCGTAGCCGTCGGGGGGCAATGCCCAGCCCTGGCTCGCAGGCCCCACCAGCCGCAAGCGCGCGAGGGGGCGTCCGCGCCGTCGGGGCTGGGAGCATCGCGCGCGACCCTTGGCGCCCTCGCCGCCCAAGAATCCCGGGCTCCGGGCCCCGCGGCCGCGGCGCTCTCTGCACCTCTCGCCCGCCGGTGGCTCCCGTGTCTGTTTGCGGGGCGGCTTCCCAGTCGGGCTCGGCTCAGCGCTGGATCCCCGCAGCTCCCTCCGTCTGTCGGGGAGAAGCGGCAGCCTACCTCCCGCACCGCCGCCTGCACCGGGGTAACCATGGAGACGGGGCACACCCAGTCAGGGCCGCCTCCTTAAAGCGACAGGCCTCCCGCGGAGGGATCCCCTCCCCTCGGGACCTCGGTGGGGGCAGGGAAGGCTGCCGCCCCCTAGCGCTGGCGCGCGGGCTGTCCCGACCTCCCCACGACTCGCCCTGAGAACCACCGCCTGGAGTCTCAGACTGACAACCTCCGGCGGTGGGCGAAGCGTCTTCTCTGCAGCCCCCTAGAGACAGGAGTTGGGCTTGGGGTGGGTCGGGCAGGGGGGCTTGTTGGAAATGTGCTCTGGGAAGAAAGATGTCCTGGGAAAGGGAGGGTAAGTGGAGACCGGGCGGTGGTGAAACCCCAGTAGTAGTAGTTGGAGGTCGGAGCCCCTAGAGGGACTCGAACTTCATAGGGTACTCCAAAAGGTAGAGGGGAGTTTCTGAACCCGACTTTTCAGACCTTCCCTTGACCCTCTGGAAAACCGATGAAGTTCACGAAGGCGCAGGTGCAAGTGCGCACCACGAGGAAACCCGAGGTTGGGTAGACCCAGAAGTCAAGTTCAGACGCCTGCCTTGATACCCCGGATCGCAGAGGCGTACTTGGGGAGCCTTAGTTCTTGGGGTCTCATCCCCCCCCACGTTTTTCTCTAGTCGGTTGCTTTCGCCGTTTCCAGGCCGCGCTGGAGGGTCGAGTTCTACTAAGTGATAGACGCTGGGAAAAACTTCCCAACCCTGTGCGCGCAGGTCTTGCAGGCTGCGAAGGACTAAGCTGCCCTCCCGCTCCAGTCGCAGAGCTCGGTTCTGCCAAGAGCCCCCCCGCCTCCGAAGAGGGGGCGGTGAGCAGGGGGCGGACGGCCGTCTCCTGTCCTCCTCGCGCGCCGCTGCGACCATCCTCGTGGCCTCTCCTGCCAGCGCCGCTCCTCCTCCCTCCCACGATTTGCCAGCGAGCGCGGCAGCCGCCCGCGCCCAGAGCCGCCGGGGCCAAAACTGCAATTTGTTTCCCGAAGAGTGAAGCGCGAGCTCAGCACCCGCTCCCCTGGAAAGGACATATCCACCAGCCGCCAGCGTCGGAGTAACCCCTTTCTCCATCGGCCCCTCATCAGTAAGGAAAATCAAAGCTCAACACACCTAAATATTTAGATGAGCGGACGCTTTGGGAAGAGGGAGGACATGCTTCCCTGGCCCAGGTCGTTGAATCCCGGAATCTGGCTTCCAGTTGCAAAGTCTGGGTCCATTAATTCTAGCGGACACAAGGCTAGAGAGTAACCCCCACCCCAGTCCTCAGCTCTCTCTCTCTCCAGGTTAACAGTCTGCTACCAACAAGGTCGTCTTCAAAGTTCCGTTGAAGCCAGAGTGAGACTGAGGTTGGGAACACCCACCGGCTGGAGGACCAGGCTAAACAGTACTCAATTGCTCTACCACTTGATGCCAGGGTGATTTTTTTTTTTAAGGCAAGCTGTTCACGTTTATGATTTCATTTTCCCATCTGTAAAATGGGGATGACAATCACTATCTCAGAGAATTATGAGGATTAAATAAGTGGAAATGAGTGTTCTCAGAACACTTCAGGGAACTTCTGTCTATAAATGTTTACTATCTGATTTTGACTCTCAGAGGAATCCAAATTGGTCATTGCATAAAGGATAGAAGCAGAAGGGAGGGAGGAAAGGAAAAAGGGAGAGAGAAAGAAAGAGAGGGGAGGAGAGGATAGTGGGGGAGAGAAAAAAAAATTAAGACTTGTTCAGGGTGAAAAAGTTGATAAATGCCAGAGAACTAGAGTTCCCTCCCTGATGATCTCTCAAATCCAAATCTATATATATTGTTCCCCACCCCAAAATGCACAAAGCCCCAGAATAGCTAAGGTCTCATGGGCAGGTAGTCAAAGAGCAATGGTCATCTGGGATTGTATCAGATCCAAATGGTCCAAGTCATCCCTGTAAGTCTAAAAGATGTTCAGATATACAGGCCTCCAGCTCACCCACATGGGCTGGTTTAGGGCCTGGGTCAAGCCAGATATATAGACTTAGGTGAGCAGCAGATAGTTGGAATGCAAATTGACTATCAGCTTTGTGTCAAGCATTGTGCTTGCTTCCGTGGGTTATCCAATTAACCATAACTCCTGGAAGCAGTTCCTGTTTATCACTGCCACGCAGATGACAAAGGTGTAGCAATGCCTGTGTCACCATTTTGGTAATCTTGGTCTTCACTTCCAAAAGATACACAGATATTTAGTGAGTGTTAAGATCGCTCTTATGTCAGTTTGAAACAGCATCTTGATGTCTCTCCCAACTCCTTTCCCCTTTTGTCCCTCATAGTATCTGTGAATGTGTATCTGGAATGTGTGTGGGGGTCTTTTCTCCTAGTCTGGCCTTTCTGTATGGATGATGCATGCAGACTGGGCCCCACTTTCTCCTCTTCAATTTCACCAGCCTCTCACATTTTCCTGTTCAGGTCTGGCATTTATTTGTTTATGTAGGTTTCCTCAGCATTTAGTGATTAATTCCCTATGTTCTTCCAACCACCCCCGAGACACACATACACATGAAGGAACAGGGATCTATGGTTAGGAGCCAGAGAGATGACTTGAGGAGGAGTTGAAAACGGAACAGGGCACTAGGAGGCTGGAACACTGTCCTTTCTGTAATCTTTTCCTCTCCTTTTCTCCCAAGCCTGGACACATTCTGGGCAACGCTGGGGAGTTGCAGAGAGGGGTTAGGCTGAGGGGGAGCCCTACTGAGGCAGCTCAAAGCCTTTGTCAACAAGAAGCAACTCAGGAGGCTGCATTTCGGAGCTGCCGTGGGAGGCCTGTGGGAGTATTATCTACAAAAAGGAACAAGGAGAGAGAGCAGGGAAGAGTAGAGCAAGGAAAAAAAAACTATTCAAGACACAAAAGAAGGAGAAAGCCCTCCTCCCAACCCCAAAGCGCAGGCGGAGTCAGACACTGCACAGGGGGTGGGAACAGGTGGCTGTCGAGGAATGGGTCCCAGGGGCTCCTCCCCTCTTCCCACTCGGCAGGCATCCTCCTTTCTGGAGGTCATCAGGCCCAATCTGAGCCTGGCTCTCAGCCAGCTCGGCCAGGTTCCACTGCTTCTGAGGTTGTACAATATTGTGGGAAAGTCTTGCGCTTTGGTTCAAACTCCTGCAAGCATGACCATGAGTGAAGCACATCAGCTTCTTCACTTGGGACATGACACTCAAAGAATGGCCAAGGGCTAGAGATGTAGCTCAGTGGTTGCATGCACAAAGCCCTGGTTTTCATTCTCCATACACAAATACTGGGTATGGTATTGGACACCTATGATACCAGCACTTGGGAAGTAGAGGCAGGTGGATCAGACGTTCAAGATGACACTTAGTTACATAATGAGTTCAAGGACAGACAACTACATGAGATCCTATCTCAAAGACAGTGTAGAGTGGAGAGAGAGGGAGAGGGAGAGGGAGAGAGAGTTCCTTTAGGTCCTGGGATATGAACTCAGGATAAAGCTCATTCCCATCCAAAATTTTTAGTATTTCTTGAGGCCTCCGGTTCATTTTTACCCTCCCCCATTCTTTATTAAATTTTGCTTTTTGATAGTTTTATGCATGTATATAATACCGTCTATTACTTTCCTTTCTACCTTTTCTTATCCCCCCCCCACCTCCAGTGGTGGTGCCATACTCATGTCATTTTACCAGGGTTTTTTTTTTTTTTTTTATTCAACTGTGCTCATGTGCGTGTGTATGTGCGCGCGCGTGTGTGTCTGTGTGTGTGTGTGTCTGTGTATGTGTAGAACCACGGACGAATTCGCGAACCACCATGGACGCCTCCACCTCCTTCTGCCCCGGGATTCACAGGCTCCGCCCTACCAGGACCAGAAGCGCAGGCCGCCCCCGCTTCCGCCTGGTGTCTATACGTGGGATCTGGGATCCGAACTCAGGACCTTCCACCTGCAAGGCGGAGGCTTAACCCCTGAGCCACCTCTCCAGCCCATTTTACCAGGGTTTAACCAGGTCCTTTTGTGTGACCCTGGACTTGGAACTACCTCTCGGGAACCTAGCAGCTCCCTCATGGTTACGCAACTGGATGTTTTTGTATTTCCCCATCCTGCCCCCAATTTGTTAGCTGTCATTGTTCATTAGTGCTTTGTAGGGTCCCATGTTTCACCTCTGTTCATAACTTAACATTGGCCAAGCAGGTCCACTCTTTAGACTCAGTAGCTACCTCTGGAGATCCCCAGTTCTTAGCCACCCCTTGGCTCCCATTCTGTCATTTTTTTTTATTAGAGGACCTAATAGAGTATGGGGAGAATAAACAATGATCCTGTGAGGCACATGGTTTTGTGGATAAAAAAATCTATTATACATCGTATGACTACTAAGTAGAGGAACCAAGATTTGGATCAGGATTGGACTGACAGCGGTTCAGTTCTGTGTCATTCTGCCGGAGCATCCTATCCTTAAGTGAACTGCCTACGAAGAG
Source organism: Typhlomys cinereus (assembly GCA_023101885.1). Taxonomy (NCBI): domain Eukaryota; kingdom Metazoa; phylum Chordata; class Mammalia; order Rodentia; family Platacanthomyidae; genus Typhlomys; species Typhlomys cinereus. The sequence goes on along the minus strand of JALPQD010000069.1, from coordinate 1,103,842 downwards.
AGAGGAAATGGGACCAGCGAGATAGCTCAGTGGTTAAGTCCACCTGCTCTCAAGCCTAGTGACCTGAGCTTGAGCCCTGGAAGCTTACATGGCAGATGGAGGTAAGTGGCTTTTGAAAGTTGTCCTCTTGGGCTAGAGACATCATTCAGTGGTTAAAACCGTCATCTTGTAAGCAAAAGGACATGAGTTCAGATCCCAAAATCCTAGAAAAAAAAATTGATGGGCAGAAGGTGGAGCCTAGGAAACTCTAGTACAAAGCACTAAGGTGGAAAAGCAATCTGGGATGGTTCTCATTGTCACTCATGGGCCTCCACGGGCACACGTGTGAGTGCACACATGCAAGCACACAAATAAAAAATAGTCTTTTGATTTCCACTTATGGGGCAAGGCATGCTGGCGATCATGGGCATGTTTTTTCATAAATAATTTTTAAAAATGAAAGAGGAGGACATGGCATGCTCATTTCGGCATGTGGCCAGCTCGGGACCCATGAATGCCCCAAGAAGACACTGCCCCACACTGCGGAGCCACAGCAGCAGGAGTCTGCGAGCGAGGGGTGCCCGGCCTGAGGAGGAACTTTGTCCCTCTGTGCGTCACCCTGGCCTGAGGAGGAACTTTGTCCCTCTACTGTGTGTTCTGGCAGCACCAGCATAAAGATTCGTTTAAAATCAAGTCAGAAAAAAAGCCTAACTGGGTTAAACTGAAGAGGAATAAAAGGAGACCTGACTTTTCCTTGAGGAATCAGGTGTGGGTGGTATTTGTTCCTGCTGTTTTGACGGCAGTGAAGGGGCGGGTGGGCAGAACAGTTGTGCTAATGATGGTGGGTGAGTTTCCTCACCCAGAAACATCTTCAGACGGGCTTTCCTCCTTGGTGAGTATCAAGACAGGTAATAGAATTCCCTCGTCACCTGTATGGAAATACTGTTCCTTGGCTTTCCCATGGGGAGCTGTGACCGAGAGTCATACCTGCAGGCTGCTGTGATGGCGATTGTGTTTACTGAACTCAGCTCTTCTGCACTCAGTCTGCCCCGCCCACACAGTCCTGAAGATGGGCGAAAGAGTGCTGTCCTTCTAGATAGAGCGGAGACAAAAGGGGTGCACGGACCACCAAACTGGAGGAATGTGCATTCTGAAACACTGGACAATTATATTCCGATTTTTTCTTTTAATCTATGAAGGGCTAGATGAAAGAGAAAAGCCTCTTTCATAATCTCTTCAATGTACTAGGATGTAGACAGATGCATGAACATTTAAGCTTGTCACAGGCTAGCGGAGACACCAGAGTCTTGTTCAGCAGCACCTGGTTTCACATTCCTGCAGTTACAACTGTTTCCATGTTACAGTTGAAGAAAGATGTTATATTATGGTTCAGTGATGCTGTGTCCAAGATCAGCTACTCAGCTATGAAGCAAGGCTTCAGTGGTTGAGGAAAGAGCTGAAACCATTTCTCTTGGTTTCAGAACTCCGTGGAATGCCTAGCACAGGCAGGTGCCCCAATATTTGAAGGAAATAATGTGCTCAAATAAGTACAATCAGAAACTTGGTTAATTTTTACAACATACTGTTTTGGCTACCAACATAAGGTTCAATGCTTTGGTGATAAAACAGTGGCCTCCTAACAGGTACTGTTTTATATACTTGTTTCTTTCAAGAAGCATGCTGTCATACAGATACAATCCACACCAGCAGGGCTGAATCCTACAAACCTAACAAGACTGGAAGGTTAGGTGGTAGTTTCTAAGAATCAAATCAGTGCTCTACTGACCTTTTCTAAGACTATAGCTAGCTTTGATTGATAGTCACATATCTCAAGATTTTCTAGGTCACTTCTCACCTCAAGTAGTTTGTCCTAGTCCTTATAATACTCCAGTCCCACAAGACTGACCTGATCTGTAAATACTTGCTGGTAGTTCCAGCTTGGGCCTAGGACCCAGTGCTTCTGGAAGTACTTCCTCTACCTGAGGTGTTAGCATGGCATCTTCTTGTGTTACATCTGTGTGTTTCAGATGTAACCTTTCAGGTTCCCCTGAAACCTTTTCTGTGCCAAGGATCAAAGCCAGAGTCTTATGTATGCCAGGCAGGTGGTCTATCACTGAGCCTTAACCCTAGTAGCATCTACACCAACTAGCTTATCAGAAACTTGAAGCTGGGACTTTATTTCTTTATTCTTCTTTATCTTTATTTGTCTTTAGTTTACAACTCAGTCACTGCCCAAAGCACTCCCACAGACACGAGTGGTGAAGCATATAATAGTAGAGTAATATATAACTGGGTACAATGGCACGTACCTGTAAGCCCACCACTGGGAAGGCTGAGGTAGGAGGATTTCAAAGTTTAAGGTCAGCATGGACTATGTAGCAAGAACTTGCAAAAACAATAGTAACAACAAAAAGCTTATCAAAAACTGTATGCCCTAGTAATTCCAGTTCTAGTAAGTTATCCTATAGATCCATCCTCAAAGTGAGAAATGAAATATGAGAACTGAAAGTTCATTTTAACAACTTATAAATAGCAAAAGAAAAACCTGAAACAAACAAGATAAAAACCATCAATAGGAACCAGTTAATTACAACAAATTAAAACAGTTGAGAGCTATAGAGACATGAAAAGAACAAAGTTATGCTTAGGTGAGTTTATAAATGCCTATGAGGAATGAGAGTTGAGTGGTTCATTCTTATATGTTTATATAGTACCAAAAAAGAAAAAAAAAAATCTTCACAGGGCTGTACAAGAGATTCAACAATGGCTAGTGGCTTCTGGGGGTAGGGACACACTCCAGAGTAGCTTAATGGTTTGCTTTCTGCCATCTCCTTTACAATTCCTTAGATTTTTCTTTTCTTTCCTTTAAAAAACAAAACATTTACAGGGCTGGGAGAGAGAGCTCAACTGGTAAAGTGCTTGCTTTGCAGGCATGAGAACCTGAGTCTGATCCTGAGAAATCATTTTAAAATCTCAGGCGGGCTAGAGAGATGGCTCAGGGGTTAAGACTCTGCCTCATAAGCAGAAGGTCCTGAGTTTGGATCCCAGGTCCCAGGTAAAAACGCCAGGCAGAGACAGCAACAGCCACACTTTGGCTCTGATGGGTGGAAACTGGGAAATCCCAGAGCAAAGCAAGGAGGTAGAAACCATCCGGGATGATTCCTGAAGTCACCTTTGGTCCTCCACAAGGGCACACAAGTACTCTCTCTCTCTCTCACACACACACAGTAAATATATATTAAAAAATAAAAATAAAAATGCCAGGTCTGGTTGTGCACACTTGTGTTCTCTAAGTTGAGGAGCCAGAGAGAGGGAGATCTCTGGGACTCACTCACCTACATGATGAATTCTAGGTCAGTGAAAGATCATGTCTCAAAAAACATGGACAGCACCTGAGGAGCACTGAGGTTGATCTCTGCCTCCACGTGTACACACACACACATGTACATGCATGTGCACAGTACATATGCACATACAAATCTAAGGAGAATTTTTTTCACGAGTGTATGTGTGCTTGTGTGTACATGTAATGTGTGCAAGCAAGTGTGTAAGCGGGCATTTGAATGTATGTGCTTATGGAGGCCCAAGAGTAACATTGAGAATCATTTTGGATTGTTCTACTTCCTTATTGCTTTGCTCTGGGGCTTCCCGGGTCTTGCCTTCCAGGGTCGAAATTACATGCTGTTGCCATTTCCACACAGCATTTTTCTGTGGGATCTGGGATCTGAGATCTAAACTCAGCTTCCTTTTGCTTCTCAGGCAAAGGCTTTAACACTGATCCATCTCCCCAACAGAAGTTGGTTTGTTTTTGAAACAGGTCTCTCTATGTAGCCCAGACTGGCTTTGAATTTTTTAATTTTGAAGCAATCATTGTGTAGTGATCAGAGAACAACTTTGTAGAGCTCTCTCTTTCTACCTTTACATGGGTTCTGGGGATCAACCTCATGTTACAAGCATGTGTGGCAAGCACTTCCAATCACAGAGCTATCTTGCTGGCCACATCTAGATTTTTTTAAAGTAAAATTTTTACCTTATGAGCCATAATGCTGAATGTCTGTAATACCAGCAAGTCAGGAGACTGAGGCAACTTAGCAAGACCTTGTCTCAAAATGAAATAAAATTTTAAAGAAGAGGCCAAGATATAGCTCAGCAACACTTGCTTTGCATGCATGAAGCTCTTTATTTACCTTTTCTTCCACACCCCATAATGAAGCTTTCAAATGGCTAAAACTAGACACACAGCATTCATGCTCAATGAAGCATACTCATTGAAATTATTCTTATGAAGTAGTATGTAACTTGAAGCTCTAAACCATTTCGAGGCCCACTCTTTTTGTCTGGAGAAGACAGTAAGGGAAAATGATGGACAGACAGAGCTTCTTGAGTAACCAGTCTTAACTGCCCAGGGTAGGAAACTTTCTTTCTCTTCAGATGCTGAGAGCTATTATGGTACACGAAAGTCAAATTTAAGATAAACTTTTTTGCCACTGAAGAATAACGAAACTGGCGAATACCTACATCATGAAGCTCCTAACCAAATTATGATTTAGACATATGATTTAGTGTTACCGAGGGAAGAGCTTTAACCATACAAAGCAGGAGCTCTAATGAGCTATCAGCCCCAATCCTGGGTTATTGCTTTATTTACTTTTTTGAGACAGGGTGTCAAGAAGCCCAGGCTGACTTCAAATTGCTATGAAACTAAAGATAACCCAGAACTTCTAATTCTCTCGCCTCCTCCTCTTGAATGCTAGGATTATAGGTACTACCATAACCAGTTTATGTGGTGTTAGGAATCAAGCCCAGTGCTTCATGCATGCCAGGCAAGAAATCTGCCAGTTGAGCTACATCCCTATTATTATTTTTAAAAAATTTATTTGTGTGTGTGTGTGTGTGTGTGTGTGTGTGTGTATGTGTTTATCAGGGACTGTGCTTGCCTGTTGAGGCCCAAGGATGATTTCAGGAATCATCTTGGATTGATTCTACTTCTTTTTTGCTTTGTTCTGGGGAGTCTCAGGCTCTGCCTTTTAGGAATGAAAGTGCAGGCTGCCACCATTTCTGTCTGGCATTTTTACATGGGATCCAAGATCCTAACTCAGTTCTGTCTGCTTATGAGGCAGTCTTAACCCCTGAGCCATCGCTCCTAAATTTTTAGAACATGCACTAAATTTTTAACAGTCATTTTCTCCTGAGAAATGGACTGGAAAGATGGAGAACTTATATATATATATATACACACACATATATTTAGTATTTTATTAGAGAGAGAAAGAGAGAATGAGAATGCACATGTATTCCCTGGTGCATGGCTGGAGTTCAGAGGAAGTCAATTCTCTCCTACCATATGGGCTTCCAGGAATTGAAGTCGGGTCACCAGGTTTGCAAGCAAGTGCCTTACCTGCTGATCTTATCTCTCCAGCCCAACTTTTATATTTTTATAGTACTCGATATTTTAAATTCAATGTTTGTAATTAGAAAGTGAAACAGCAAGAAGAAATCATAATTTCAAAGTTCTATGGCCATAAAAAACTCCACTATTTTCTTATAAGACTTTAATCCAAATCCAAGACAATTTTGACAATTGGTTTCCCACCTGTTTAGGGAGTTAAATAGTCTTGCCTGGATTAGAAATGATTTTCCCAGTATTTCCTGACTCCTGTTTTCTTTACAAAAAGTCAAGTCTCTGTCCTTCTCTCTAGCCAACCTAAAACCTGGCAGCTGAGCTGCGCAGAGGGCTAGGGGAAGCCCTAAGGCAGCTGAGTTCTGTTGCCACTCAACCAGGGCTGGGAGAACACATGCTGGAGGAAGGGAAGCTGTGCTGTTATTAGATCATAGAGGCTGGGGGTGGGGAAGGGTGGAGGTGTCGGGCACTGGTACCACCTGCTACATGCAGGAGCTCAATTATATGGTTAATTCACTACTCCTGTCAAGGGACAGAATAGGGAGAGGGGTACCAATATAACCTTTGGTTGCCTGGGAGAGCAGTTGGCAGCTGTGGTTTTTCTAAATGGCTAAATCTCCTTTGAAAGTCACCATCCCCTGTCCTGTGGATCCTTTCTCACAATGAACAGCTGCATTTGCTCATCCTGGCTTTCACATTTTAATTTTGGTTCTAAAGCTAAGCAGCAGCGGACAAACGACTTGGGAATCAGACACCCTCACTTAAGCCCAGAACAAGCTGTCTAAGTGACTTCTACCCGCAAGGCCCAAAGAGACACATAATGAAGTCACTTGCTGAGGTGGGATATGGGAAGAGTCACGCAGTTGCTTTTATTTATTCATCTGTAAAGATGACTGCAACGATTTTTTGATTAACACCTTAGGTTAACATCAACTATATTACTATAAATTTGGTTTGAGATCACAACAGGATTCATGAAAGGGGAGAACAACAAAAATCTACAAACACTGAAACAAATAAATACTTCTTTTTAAAACTTTAAAAAAAACTTTAATTAAATGATACTTTCCCATAGACTTCCTTAGACTGGTTTGCAGCCTAAGGTAACAGGAAACAATGCTTCAGACATTTTGAAGAAACTGCAGGTTAGACTATGGTGCCAAACAAGGGGTCAAAACCCTGATTCGAGCGTTGAATCTCAAGCACATTCTGGAGCACAGGAAGGTTCTCGAATGTTTCCTACTGTTCTCCCCTTTTCACAAGTTAACATTTACTTCCCCCCTTTTGGCTATTTCAGTATAGGATAAAATCCCCTCATCACTTTTCCTGTCAAACTGCCCCCTTGCCATACAGAGGGGGCATGGCAAGCACCCCCTGGCTTCTGCCTTGACTGAAAGGGCAACAGGATTATCTCTGTCTGACCTGCTTCTTTCTGAGAGAGTCTCTGTATTGAGGGCTTGCTGAGTAAGGCCTCTATGGGCAGTTGGAAGACAAGATATACTGGGAAGAACAACGTTTACCCTTGGGAAACCTGGCAACGGCTGCCCTGATTTCTGGTGAAAATGACCAACCAGAATCAGTCCACTATCACTGGGAAAGGTCAAGGGAAAAACAGCTTCCCCTCTAAAAATAAGAAATGAGAGAAGAAACTAAAAATATTTTGAATGGCCCAAAGTGATATCATAAACTTCTTTTTGTTATTAAATCTAAGTATACATTTCCTAAAGTCCAGTTATCAGGCTGAACTGTATGGAATAGAAGAGAGAGGCCAACTGGAATTTCCCTCAAGAGTTCACAGCTTCAGGCTGAGAGGTCCTGGGTTTGCGCTGGGGGAGCCCCTTTTTGAATGAGGGCTTGGGTGGGCTAGGCTGCATGCCAGCACCAGTTCCATTGCTCCCTGCAGAGCGGGTGTGGCTCTGTTCACTAATGTTTCCTGGTGCTTGAGGTGGAGCACTCTGATACCTAGAACCAGAGGAATACCATGAGCCATTTCTGTAACGACCCACACTGTCATGTCGCCCTTGGTTTGTGGGGTCACTGGTCTTTTGGCTTTGTGGCCTGTAGCCTTGTCCTCGTCTGTTCCCTGGAAATACCTAAGGATCAAAACAAAACAAAACAAAACACCACAATGTTCAAAGTGCTCTGCCATTAAAATGCCTGATCTCTTCCAGTTTCATTTACTGGAGAATTCTTTTTTTGATTGTGTATGTGTGAACACATGAAGAGGCCAAAAGAGCATATCAAGTGTCTCCCTTGGGCTGATCAACGAGTCCAAGGTACATCTGTCTCCACCCTCCAATGCTGGGGTTACAGGCATGCACAGTCATGCCCAACTCTTAAGGTATTAGGGATGCAAACTCAGGTCCTCAAAGCACTCTGACCCACTGAGCCATCTCTCCTGACGTTTAGTATTCTGAAGCATAATTATCCATGTCTGTGACTCAGTTTTATCAGTCAATTCAACTAGTCACTCTATCACAGCTTCCATTTATCTTTCCTGTCTAGGTTCTTCACCGAGGACAAGTTTACTTTTCCTTATACAGGCAATGAAAGAAAGTGAAACTTTGGGGGTTGTTGCAAACTCTCAATTAGATAAATATTCTATGTTTGAACTTTGGATTATAAGCCACTTATAAAGACAATAAGCAATTAAAATGATAAAAATGTGTCACTATAGTTTGCTTTGGTGTGTAATAAACCACAGAGGAATTTATGCTGCTGTGACATTTAGCACACCTTTCACAATATAATCCAGAAAGATTATGGGATTTCTTTTTTATCTTCCAATTGCAATGTTATATCAGTTCTGAAGAATTATTTACAGAATTTCCTTGGCTTGTTCTTGGTTTCTCCTTTAAACCAAGGAAAAGAGACTATGGATTATTCTCCTACTTTCTAGAGTTTGCTTACTACCTCCACAAGGTTCACTTGTTTTTCTACTGATATACTTACTTAGGACTTCTAGTTACTCTCTGTGTTTACATGCATGCTGGTGAACCTGAATGACTGTCTACTGTGAGATGGGTGCACGACTCCCAGTGTGATTAATTATCACACAATATTACCTACAATAGTGAGGATCATTGTCAACATAAGACAATCGGCTGTTCTTGACAATAGAAAGTATTAACTTACTGGTGGTTTAGACTATCATAGCAAATGTCTTCTCAGGAACTAATAGGGACAGGAAGGATACAAAATAGGTGTGGAGTAAGAATAAAGAAAGAAAAGTAATATAGTAAAGCACTTAAACTCCAACATTTGGTTTCCTTTTCTCTCTGACATGCTGGAAATGAAAGCCAGGTTACCTCCCGATGAGTCTGGTAGGGCCGGTCACTAGTGTTTCCGAGGGCTACAGGATCATCTCCTGGTACACAGTTTCTCTTGTTAGCACCTGTAAGGCTGGTAACAGAGGCACAGGTGGAAGAGGAAGAAGCAGAGCCATCACTTGGGCCACACAAGGACACAGAGGTCACTGAGCTACATCGGGATCTGGTTGAATAGCTGTTCTTTGGATGGGACACTGAAACAGAAATATGAGAAATATGTTGTAGTCTGATCATATGCAAGAGCATAGTAGGTGAGGCCCCTTTCTATTTCACAGTGAGCAAATTAAGGAAAAGAACTGCCTATTTGAATAGCTGTAAAGAAAAAAACTTTAAAATGTCTTGGAAAGAAAAAAAAAATCTCCCTTCTACCATCTTCTTCCCTTCCATATCCCCACTGCTTTATAAAAAAACTTCTAAAGACAGGAGCACAATTTAGGATCAAGTTACCCCTTCCTTCTCCCTCCTTCCTTCCCTCCCTTCCTTCCACTGCTGACTTCTTAGCATTTCCTACTACCTACACTGGCTGTAATTCCAGCAGCAGCAGCAGCTGAGAACAATGGTATGGACCATATGCTCAATTTCCTAGCAAGGAACATTTAGAAATACGGATTTTGCATAGGAAGATAAACAAATCAAATCTTTGCTAAATTCTTTTTTCTAAATTGAATGATGTAAGGTAAAAATAATCACAATCAGTTAAGTAAGAACAAAACTAGTCTTTACAACAAACATGTATCTTGCCAAATTTCTTTCTGCGAAAATAACCCTAAATTCAAAATACCAACATAATTGAAAAATATTATTATTTTCAATTCAAAGGTTGTCAGATCTCAATGATAAAACTACTCCCCAGATTTCTTTCATGGCTTTAAGCCTGGACTAATGATAAGTTAGCAATCACTGCCCTAGGACCAACATTTCACTTTTATTTATGATGCTAGGGATCAAACCCAGGTTTGCACAGATTAGGCAAGTGTTCTACCACTGAGCTACATTACCAATCCTAATATTTCATTTGATAGAAAAAACAGGAGACCTGAGTTTGGGAACCAACTATATTATAGGTATCTATAAACTCTCCCACACAGAGGTCCTATCCTCTTTCCCACTTTCTTATTTTTTATTTTATGTAGGTGCTGGGATCTGAACTAACATCCTCATGCTTGCACAGCAAATATTCTTCCCTCTGAATCATCTTTGCATACCCTTCCCACTTTTTAGTTAAAATATACTTATTTATTATTAGTATGTGTGCACACACACATGGAGGTCACAGTGTAACTTGATGGAATAGGTTCTCTCTATCCACTTTTTTACATGGGCTCCAGGGACTGAACTCAGGTCCAGGCTTGGTGACAAGTGATTTTCCCTGGGGATCCATCCCAATGGCCTTCTCTCAGTTTTATCATGTACCAGACAGGACAGATATTGAAATGAGGACATCAACATTGACGCAAAGATTTAAATGTAGCCTGATACCAAAGCCTCATATCTTTTACATTATGTATCATATATTTCTCAAGTCATTAGAAAAGAATGAAAATAAGAATAGTTTGTCAAGTGTAGAGACACATGCCCATAATCCCTACACTTTGAAGGTAGAGGAAAAAAATTTGGGAGTTTAAGGCAGTTTTGACTCAAGAGATCCTGTCTTAAAAAAATAAAAGTATTCATACTTAGGGGACTGGTAACCTTAGATTTCAAAATATCTACATCCCACACTTCCTTAAGTATTCCAGTTACTTTTCACAAAAACAAGCAGTCAAAAGGCACTAAGGAAGGATTCATGGGAAGCCAGTTAGCATAACTGCTTTCCCTAACCAAAGCATGGACTTTTTACTTACTCTCTAGCTCCCAGAATTGCTCACCATCTCACCTTGTCCAAATGAGTCAATATTCTTTTTTAGAGTGTCTACGTCACAGGTGAACCGGGCTACTCTTCCCAGATCCTCGTCATATTTACGTTCACTGACAAAGTGCTAGAGAAAGGACAAAGAAAAGCTACCAGATGAGATAAACGTTGTACATGGAACCTAAAACTTCATATACATGTGTGAAAATGAATTTTCTTTTCATTACTTTGAAGTTTACTAAATGACCATCAAATGCTGAGTAATCAAAAAAAATCACTTATCTCCAAAGGTAAGTTTGGTAGTTTCATGAAACATTTTTATGATGGTCATTGTTCAGTGGGTGTAACCCAAAGAAATTATAACGAAGGAAAAAGAAAAATGAACTTATGACAAAGGATCATCTTTCCACTGGGTTATTTTCCACACAGTTCCCTTTCACAGAGAAGCAGAGACGGCGGAAGTATTCATAATCTCTAACAACGATCCCATTTGGGTAAGTGGTTTGTTGTTTAATAGAAACACCTTTAGGAAACCCATTTCATCTCCTTATAAAACAGGATTTCCACAGTCTTTGTAGTAGAAACAATTTCTTGAGATGGAAAATCATTCATGTGAAAAGTGAACTTTGCAAATGAGAAGAGTTTATGGTGCAAGTGATTTAATCCTTTTAAGCGGACTGAGCTGAGACTGACTAACCCCTTGGGTCAAATGCTAACTATACTGTGGAAAAATTGTGGGACTAGAAACATGACAGGAATAAAGCACTTCTGGGGACCTATTGAATAAACAATGTCTGAGGCAGCCTGTAACCACTTTTTTTTTTTTTTTTTTTTGATGAAAAGGAGATGAAAAAGAAAAGTTAAGGGCCTAGATATAATTTGCAAGACCTGAATTCCTCAGAGAGATCTCTTAACTGGGGGCAGTCTACCCCCACATTAAATGTATCAGAATCATTGGCTTGTATCCAGAAACAATGACAGAAAAAGGAGAAAGAAAAATTACTTTTGGGCTTTGAAGCTCTAACACTTCTGATCATACTACAGCTTAGGAAAGCACGTGAACCTCTTGTAACAGAGCTTTCAGACAGAATATCTGTCCTATATTAATTCTGAAACAAATTCTAGTTTATGGAGCCAAAATATAATAGGAATGACAGAAATACAATGATTTGGAAATAAGACATTTAAGCGTGGAGGGAACAGAACTTTAGTCAGCCTACAGAAATATCTCTAGCAACCTTTTAGTCACATGGGAAGGGGAACAGATGACGCCTATGAGAGCCAGAATTCTCATCTAATTCCAAAGGAATTTCCGATTTCTCTCAGACAGTTGAATGAGACTGACTAGCATCAATGTGAAAGACATTCTATAAAATTTTCCTGTTAGATAAACAGGAAATAGTAATTTGTAATGTGTGCTTTTTGGCTATATCAGGGGAAGAAGTGAGAAAAATTATTCTATAGGTTTGTATGGAACACTGGGCCAAATAATGGCAACAAGGTTGAAAGATCCTAGACTACCTTTTACCTACATCTGTATTATTTTTAAAATTATTTATGTGTATGGGGGAAATAGGGGATGCATATATGCCATAGTGTGTCTATGGAGGTCCAAGAACAACTTTCGGAAGTCGGTTCTCTCCTACCACGTGGCTCTAGGGATTGAACTCATACTGCCATGTTTGAGCACAGGCGCCTTACTTACAGAGCCACAGCCTTACATTTTTTTATGAAAGAATTTAAAAGGTATTGATTCAGTTATGGTAATACATACCTATAATTCTCCTGTCTTAGCCACGAGGCTAAATTTGACATAGCAACATAACAAGACATATCATAACAAGAAATATCAAAAATATATATAATCAAGAAAAACAATATAATCAAGATCTCAAACTGTTGCTTTTTTTATCTACAAAATCAGAATCGGCCAGCCAATTATTGTTTACTTGAAACCTTCTGTGATGGCTAATCTTGTTTTTCAACCTGCCTGAAATAAACTAACAAGCAAGCCATCAAGTACCATATAAAGATCTTTTTTGATCGATGTAATTGAAGTGGGAAGACCAACTCTAAATGCAAGAGGCACTCAGATATAGGAAGTCTGAAAAGGAAAAGCTTTTGCTTTTTGCTTCTTGTATTCATGTTGTGCTGGCAAATTAATCTGCCATGCGGCTGCTGGTGCCTCTTCTGCTTGACTCTTCACTGACAATAGAACCCAGTTCCTTGGCCTTTCACCATGGACTGAAGAAGAGTGCTCGCCAGGAATCCTCCAGGCCATCAGCTCAGGTTGTAACTGCTCAAGCTTTCAGCCTCATGAACTGAGCAGCAACAGTTCTCAGCCTCTTCACTATGCACATGGCACTGTTGGACTAACCAGACCATATCCTGTAAGCCAAGCTAATAAATCCCTTTTTAATATGTATATATTCATTCTATTGTTTTGTTTCTCTAGAAAATCCTGACCAATATGTTGCTACATTCCAAGGCAATGTGCTAGGCACAGGAAATTCAGGTATTAAGTTCAAAGTTTAGTAGGGGATATGGATTAGTCATATAAAATTATAACTGTGCTATGAAAGCACAATACAGGAGAAATGGCAAGGTGTCAGGAAGGCTGCGTATTAAAGAATGATCTCTGTGTTCAGAGGGAGCAGAGAGGCATTTTGGATAAATAGAAAGTATACGTGTTCCTCCATAGGCAGGTGCAGGAAGTAACTGTGGGAAGGACCAGCTATTATGATTGGAACACAAAGGGAAGGACAAAGGGAGTCTGGTGTGAAATGAGGATGGTGGTAGAGCCAGCATATGCAGAACCCTGCAGACCATGTTAAAAAAAAATAAAGTATTTATCCTAACAAAACTGAAAGATTTAGAAGCAGGCTACAATGATATGGAGATGGGCAGTTGCAGAGTAGATGGAGAGAATCACATAAGAGGCCACCACAAAATTCCAAACAACAGATGATGGTAACCAGATCTTGGTGATGATGAAAGAGATGACAGAAATGAAGAGACAAGGCCAAATCTGAGATTTAGAAGAAGGCTGAATGGATGGATAGGATCTGCTGATAGATTTAATGGGGGAAATGAAGAGGTTTTCTAAGGACAACTGACTAAGTGACAGTATCACTTACAAAAAAAGGAAACCCGGAAGAGGGTCAAACCTGGAAAAGGAAGCTCATGAGTTCAATATATTACATATATATAAGAATTATGGAGATTTGCTATGCTAGTCCTTGAAGGTAAGATGAGAGTGAGAAAGAAAATTTTACCTTAATATCAGCTCTGAGTTCAACCAATTGCTCCTCTGACATTCTCACAGCCACATCAGTCATCTTCCTTAGAAGCTCTGCTTTCTTCTGCCGGCTGAGCAAAATTTCCACTATGGAAGAACAAGGAGCATGAATCTTACGTTGCTGCTAAATAAGATAAAGAAGAACTGAGGTATAAGCCTTGTAGTATGTATTTAGATTGCCAAAGGCTTTTAGCTGCCCACCCATCTAGAAAATGAAAATACTGAAGGTCCAGTTTCTGCCTCCAGGATCTCTGAAGACAGTTAAAAGATAAACATTTGTTATAAATCACGAAGAGTCATAAATCATTTGTCATGTCTCTTTCTCCTTTTTCTAGCCAAAGAAAAATTTTCTCAAGAAGCATATAAATTAAGAAAATGTACACATGGTAAAAATTTCATTTAATAAATGTCTACAAAGGATTGAAGAGATGGCTCAGGTTAAGACTCTGCCTCACAAGCAGTAAGTCCTGAGTTTGGATCCCAGAGCAAAGCAAGAAGGAGGTAAAAGCAATCCAGGATGATTCCCAAAGTCACTCCTGGTCCTCCACAGGGACACACAGTGGCCTCTGATGCACACATACACACAGATGCACACATACACACACAAAATGAATAAAGTTTTTTTTTTTTTAAAGTCTACAAAATGAAAAGTAAAAGTATTCCTCCTATTTCTGATTCCATGATCCCCTTCTCAGAGGGAACCACCACTAGCAATTTCTTATGCATATTTCTAAGTATTGTCTACGTATGTGCATTCATTTATCTCTCTCCTTTCAAATGGGGGTCTGTTAAATATAGTCTTTTCTTTACCTTAGCTTTATTATTATTATCTTGACAGGCATTCCTCATTTATGTACCTGCAGTACAATCTGCAATATCAACAGTCTACAATTATTTAACACATCCCCTCATGATGGACATCATATCCTTTTTGAAAAAATTCCAAAGAATTAAAAAAAAAAATCTCTAAAGATCAATGGGGGAAAAATTCTTCCATTAAGCAAAACTAGGGACTGTTAGGTAAATAATCCAAGGAACTCTGCCAGTAGGGTAGGAACTCCCCTCTTCCTGTCCAGCAAGACTGATTGGTTGTTTTGAGATAGCATGTCACTCTGTAGCCCAAATCCTCCTGGAATTCACTGTGTATCATAGGCTGGCAATGAAGCCCTCCTGTATTAACCTTCAAAGTACTGGTAGTACAGATATGAGCCATGCCCAACTCTGTGTTTTTCTATGTGAGCATTTTCACTATTATTATTCTCTTCTTTTTCTATTCATGTTTTGGTTTTCTTTTAGTTTGTGTTTTAGCTTTGTTTTTTTTTTTTTTTTAATTTATGAAACCCCAAGCCACATCCAAATATTTTTAAAGAGCTGTGTTTTAAAGAATTGGCCTTTCAGCTAAAGGTATTAATGAGGTGAGACTTTGGAGGTGCTGCCACTAAGAAGGATATGGAGTTGTACTTATATTAGCAAAAAAGGGGACACTAAGTAGCCAAAGAGGAAGTCTGTGGCAAAGACTAATAGTCAACTGAATATCCCTGTTCTCTCTTCTTCCCAATTAGTGATGGTTCATATCTGTAATCCCAGTATTTGGACAGCTGAGGCAGGAGGGTGGTTAACTCAAGGTTAGCCTGAATGTATCAGGCTAGCCTCAGCTACATGGCAAGACCCTATCTCAAGAAATGGGACAAAACCAGACCAGACCAAAGTGAACCAAAACAAAATGTTGAGTGCCAATGTATTTAGGTAAAAATCTCATCTGGTTTTTGCTACAGCATAAGGATGACTAAGTAGTAGTGTCACCTTGGAGATATTCTGCCAGTCATAGACTGATTATCTCTGAATTTTTTACTTCATGAGAGAAATATGAACACTTTTTTTTTTTTGCATATGTGTATTATATCAGAGGGCACTATGGATCTCTGTGGAGGACCAAGGGTGACTTCAGGAATCATCTTGGATTGATTCTACCTCCTTTCTGCTTCACTTTGGGATTTTCCAGGCTCCACCCACCAGGGCCGGAAGTACAGCAGCTGCCATTTTTTCACCTGGTATTTTTACATGGACTCTGGGATCAGAACTCAGGTACTTTTGCTTTTGAGGCAGAGTCTTAAACCTGAGCTATCTCAGGTTTAACATTTAATAAGGCTACTGATACACGTAGTCAAACTCAATCCTTAACTGATACACATAAAATTCTGTACCTAGGAAACAACGAAGTTGATAAAGTGCTTGCCATGAAAGCCTGAAGTCTTGAATTTGATCCCTCCAGAGACCACACAAATAAAGCTGGATTTTTTTTTTTAAGTTTTTTTTCGAGGCTACACAATGACAAATCGGCATTCTCATTTTTTTTTATTATTATTATTTATTCAATTATGCGCATGTGCGTGTGCGTGTGTGCGTGTGCGTGTGCGTGTGTGTGTGTGTGTGTGTGTGTGTGTGTGTGTGTGTGTGTGTGTGTGTCTGTGTATATGTAGAACCACGGACGAATTCACGAACCACCATGGACGCCTCCACCTCCTTCTGCCCCAGGATTCACAGGCTCCGCCCTACCAGGACCAGAAGCGCAGGCCGCCCCGGCTTCTGCCTGGCGTCTATACGTGGGATCTGGGATCCGAACTCAGGACCTTCCGCCTGCAAGGCGGAGGCTTAACCCCTGGGCCACCTCTCCAGCCCCGTGAAACACATTTTTAATTCCAGCATTGAGAAGATAGAGACTGGTAGATCTCTGAGACTCAGCAGTCAGCCATCCTAGTCTACTTACAGTAAACACCAGACTATAACAAGAAACCTTGCAAAGGTGGATGACTTCTCAGGAAAAAGATCCAAGGAGACCTCTGGTCTGCACACATGCACACATAAGGCAAAGAACTCATATGGCCCCACATATTTCTGATATGGGTCAATTTTGAATTGGGGGGGAACAAGAAGAGAAGATGCTTTCTTCAATGGTGTGTTTGTGTGTATGCATGCATATACATATGTTCACAGGTGTATGTACAAGAGAGCACTTGAGTGTGTATGCTTATGGAGGCCCAAGAGTGACATTGGGAATCATCCTGGATTGTTCTACCTCCATATTGTTTTGCTTTGGGGTTTCCCAGGCTCTGTCTTGCAGGACCAGAATTGAAGGCTGCTACCCTTTCTACCTGACAATATTATGTGGGATTTGGTATCCAAACTTAGATCCTTTTGTGTGTGAGACAAGCTACCTCTCAAGTCCAATAAGTTTCTTTTTCATGTAGAACTGTCTGGCCATGTAGTCAAGAATGACCTTGAACTTCTACTTTTCACCTTTCAAGTGTTGAGATTACAGGCAAGTTCCACCATGCCCAGTCAATATTCACAAAACTATAACACCGACTCTTTGTGTGTGTATGCACACATGCATGTTCGTATGTGCAGGGGTCAGAGAACAATCTTGGATATCGTTCTTCAGGCACTGTTTACTTTTTTTTTTTTTTTTTTAAGATAGGGTCTCTCACTGATACGAAACTGGCTAAATGGCTAGGCTTGCCGGCCAGAGCACCCCAGGAATCTGCCAGACTCTGCCTTCTCAGGGCTGGGATTATAAGCATGTGTTACCATGCTATGTTTGGCTCTTCTTCTTTTTTTTTTTTAAAGAAGTGTTCTGGGGGGGGCTGGAGAGGTGGCTCAGGGGTTAAGCCTCTGCCTTGACCCCACATATAGACGCTGGGTGGAATCGGGTGCGGCTTATATTTCTGGTCCTGGTAGGGTGGAGCCTGTGAATCCCAGGGCAGAGTAAATGAGGAGGAGGTGGAGGCGTCCATGGTGGCTCCCGAATTCGCCCGTGATTCTACACACACACACATTCATACACACATACTCATATACACACACCCACAATTGAATAAATAATTAAAAAAAAGAAGTGTTCTGGGGATCAAGTTAAATTCTTTGTGCTTGCTTACTAACTACTGATCTAACTCCTTACTTCGACACTGACTTTCTTCACAACCACAAAAGATATACTGGCCTAGCTCTCAAGATAAAATTTATCTTCAGTTCTCAGGAAGGAGAAAATGTTGAGTAAAGATTGCTATAAATTTAATTAACTCAGATACTGGACAAGTCATTTTTTCCCCCAAAGAACACATGAATTTTGAATTCTTTCTTCACTTATAAAGTAAAAACAATTAGGAAAACCTACCTATCCTAAAGGGTCGACAAGAAGATTTTATATGAATGTGTCTGAAGAAATTCTGATCTGTGAAGTGCTATGAATATATAAAAATATATGAATATATAAAAAACTGAAAGATGTAAAAGCAGCAGTACTTTCCTGACAACAATGGTAAAGGAATTAGAAGACTGGTATTTTCAGGGAAAAAGGAGAAAAAAGCATACAGTTGATAGAGTCAGGTAAAATTTTAGAGCTCTAAATCTGATAACCAAATGGTCATGAGTTGACAACTAGTTGAACGTGGATACTAAGAGTTCATCTCATTAATTTTCTGCAGAAACACATGTGTGTGTGTGACCATGTTCATGGGTGTGGAAGTCAGAGGACAATGTTGGGTGTTTTCCTCAGTTGCTCTCCAACTTATTTTTTATTTGTGTATATGTTTATGTGTTAGCCAGAGGCTGACATTGGAATATCTTTCTTAATTGCTTCTTCACTTTATTTGTTTATTTTTTTTTTGAGGCAAGTCTCTCGCTCAACCTGTGCCTTTGTTTGGGCTAGAGTAAGCTCTTGGAATCTACCTGGCTCTGCCCCCCAGCACTAAGCACTATACCTTCTTTTATGTGGGTGCTGGGGATATGAATTCAGATCCTTATGTTTGGACAACACTTTATTCATTGATCCATCTTCCCAGCCCCTCACACCTTAGTCTTTCACTGGGATCTGGGATTCAACATTAGCTAGATTGCATGGCCCATGAACTCTAGAAACCCACTTGTCTCTGAATCCCCAGCTGCAATTACAGGGACGCACACCTAGTTTTTTATGTGGGTACTGAGGATCCAAACTCATGCTTGCCCATCTTTTCAAGCCCCCAAAAAATGTATTTTAAAAAGCAACTTTTTTCTCAACTGTCACCTCTTTACTTTTAATTTATCTTAATTTTTATTTTCAAAAAGAAGATAAAGGTACAAAAAATAGGCTGTGGCTGCCAAATTTTGAGATTTCAAGATGCTCAATGTAAATGCAATTTCACCTGAGAAATAGTACTCAGAATCTCTATTATATTCTCAATATTTACCTTCATGTGGATCAAACTAAACTCAGCTCAGTGCTTCTAAAGTATCTATCTTTTCCTGGTTATAGTCACAGTCTCAAATAATTTAAACATGAGTCATCATCTTAATCTAACTTAGTATTTCTATTCTTACTAGTTAAAAGAAACAAGCTCCTTACTTGTAAATATGATATTCAAAGCATGAAAGCAAACCCATCACAATTACACCCCAAATCAATTAATGTCACTGTCCTCCATAGAGTCCGTTATTTCTTTTTTTCATGAAGAGGTATACCATACCTTCAACATAACTCTAATAAGAAATGACCAAAAAACCCAGATATCTGATTTTCCCACTGAAAGCCACACAAATTACCTATCAGATTTTATTCCTCCTAAATCAATTTTAATAAGTTTTCCTTGTATCTTGAACCCTCAATTCCTGTCTTTTCCCTGACTGATTATAGACACTGAGTGAAGACCATTCTGCAAACTGAAAAAGGGAATTTTTAGACAAGTAATGACAAAAACATATACACTCAATTTAAAGAAATCTGGTGAAGTCTTCTCTAAAGTTCCTAGTGGAACTATTCAATCGTAGCGACAGAGAAAACAAAATAAAACCCAGAAACCTGCAGGATAGATCATGTTTCTAAGGTTGATGTTTTGATGGCAGGTATCATGCTGTAGTTTCTACATTCAAAATATTAAAATTTGGAAAGAAATTAAAAAAAACACTTTTATGAAGTTGTTTATCCTGGAAGGATTCAAATGCCTGCAGACTGCAACTGCTTAATATTGATGAACTAAATATACAAACTCCTTATTGATTATTCAATATATAAACTCTTACTATGAAATTTATACTAAGCTTTCATTGAGAGGGCTGAGGAAAGAACCTACAACCTAGATACGTGACAGTTTTAAATATATATTATCTTACTTGCTTCAGCTTTCACTTTGTCCATTTCAGCAAGCAATGCCACTTCTCGATCCATTAAACTAAGACATGAAAAAGAAAAAAAAAGATTTAATCAGAATCTCAAACACCAAAATAGCATATTGTTAAAAATGGAAATTTGTTAACTACAGGCATACTATAAAAAAAATTATATGCCAGCTAGAGAGATGGCTTAGGGGTTAAATCTGCCTTGAAAGCAAAAAGACCTGAGTTTGTATCCCAGGTCCCACAAAAAAACACCTGCACTTCTGACTCTGGAAGGTGAAGTCTAGGAAATCCCAGAATGAAGCATTCAGGATGATTCCCAATGTTACTCTTGTATGTGTGTGACACACACACACTATGCCACCGCCTCCCACGTATGCACTGGCATCTACACACATACAAAAAAGAAAAAAGAAACAACCACTGTATGGACCATGTAGAAATTCTGATATCTAACTCTTTAAAGATTTCCAATAAAATAAACAAACAGACTCTATTTCCTGTACTACATATAGCAGGCCAACTGTTAGGAGTTTGGAACCAGTAGATGGCAGTAGCAAACTACTTCTAAAACAGTAAATTTCCCTAAAGCAAATCCTAGTGTAATTTATTTCCACATATGCGCTCACAACGAAAACAATTCGCTTATAAAATTTGATAACTTTACATTTAATATTTTTACCAACAGTATTTCTGATGGATTACATGAAAGATGTCTGTGACTAGTACTTATATATCCAACATGTAATCACTGTGTTGTACCAAGCTGGATGGCACCAACTTTACCCTTTACTGCATCGGCATTGATTATCAAAAGTCTATAGGATAAGTAAAAAAAAAAAAAAAAGTCAAAACTTATTTCTTATAACAGTAATCTAGAAAGAATGGAATTAAAAGTGTACGACAGCTATCCCTTCACCGAAAGCCTTATGCATACAATCAGGGCAAATGGTCAACCACCATGTTACATTCCCAGCCTCTGACAGGCTTTTTACAGTAAAAATTAAATGAACAACTAGAATTTTTTCAGTGTAAACATAAATCAACTTTAATGTATAAGGAGATAGCAGGTAGCCTTAAATTACAATCTCTGTATGTAAATAATCCACATTAGTTTTGCTAGCAGTGGAAAATATACCTACTATTTTAATACCTACATGAACAAAAAAATGTTTAACTTCTTTTAAATGTGGCACTCATTCTATTTTTCTCTTTCTTTTTAGGTGATGCTGGGGGGTGGAATGCAAGACTTTCTGCTACTAGGCAAATACTTTACCATGGTGCTACATTCCCCCAGCACTTGTTTTTTGAGATAAGGTTTTGCTCTGTAGCCTAGGCTGACTATGAATTCATGATTCTCCTATTCTAGCCTTCCAAGTGCTGGGACTGCAGATGCACCATCAATCTCAGAGTGATTCTTCCTTTTAAATGAGAACATGACTATAATGTTTATTAAAAATCTCTCATTTCTGTTTGTAAAACAATCATACACATTTTTCCCAATTTTTTTTTCATATCCCACCCAATTTAGCTCAATATGTAGTTATATCAGCACAAAGTACTTTATATAGAGACCACAGTGTGAGACATATACCAACGTGTAAGGCAGGGTCATTTCCTCAAGAAACAAAAATCCTTTATTAGAGAAGTGACAGAGAATACCAGATTGATAACCATTATGCATAATATTAAGAAACAGATCTGTAACTAAAACAAATTTGGATGGCAAAATAATATAAAAATACCAGACTAGAAAGAGAATGCAACTATTGAGGGTTAGTCATATTTTGCTAAGAAAGCATTTACCAAACCTTGGTAATATCTTGTTCAAGAACTCTAGTAGCATTTGCAATACCTAAAGGCAAACAAAAGCACAACTAAGACGGGAATTGTCAGGCCCACCATTTGACACTAATCTCTCTTCTGTTGGTAGATCATCTTAAGATGCAGACACTGTGCCCACCAATGACAAATTCTTTGTCTGACAAAGCTTATAAAATATTTATTAAAAGACTTTAGAAAACAAGCAAGCTTTTAATATCTTACAATCTTTGTTGTGTGAAAAGTACATGACACTTTCAGCAAGGAAATTAAGTCCTACAATGACAACCAGATTTTTTTTTTTTTTTACATATGAGCTGGTACATTATGATGGCTATTTTTTCCCTTCAAGAATGAATAGTATTCATTTGAAAACTGTTTCTTTTTTTAATATTCATTGAGTGAGTGTGTGTGTGTGTGTGTGTGTGTGTGTGTGTGTGTGTGTGTGTGCATTAGAGGGTACTGTGTGTCCGTGTGGAGGACCAAGAGTGACTTCTGGAATCATCTTGGCTTCTACCTCCTTTTTGCTTAGTTCTGGGATTTCCCAGACTCTGCCCACTAGGGCCAGAAGTACAGGCCGCTGCCTTTTCTACCTGGCACTTTTACATGGGGACCTGGGATTCAAACTCTGCTTGCAGAGGCAGAGTCTTAAACCCTGAACCATCTCTCCAGCCCAGAAACTGTCTTTCTTGATTAACTCACTGGTGATCGCAAAAAAAAATTTACAGGGCAGTATAGTGACAATGCCTTACCTAACCCTCCCTTTAAAAAAAATTTTACATTTCATGCCAAAGATCTAATTTGAAAGACTTGGGAGACAGGTAAGTAGAAAAGGCACTTGCCTTGAAAGTATGAGGACCTGACTGTGATCCCCAGAATCTATGTAAAAATGCTGTACATGGTGGTGTACACTTCTATAATCCCAGGGCTGGGGTGGTAGAAACAGAAGGATCCCTGAGCTTGCTAGCCAGTTGTTTAATTAGTGAACTCCAGACTACGGAGAGAACCTGTCTCAAAAGGAGGGGGATAGTGTTCCCAATATCCACCCACATGTATGTACATGTGCACGTGCGTACACACACACACACACACACAAAGAAAAAAGTTTTCCAGTTCTTGTTTTCTCCCTTTCTTTTTCTTACATTGCCATATATTGAAAAATCCTGTGATAGTGGTTTAGGTAAAAACAGTAATCTCTTGTTTAAAGGAGGCTGTTAGGACAGTTTGTTAAATGAAAGCTTGATCTGCATTTGTACTTTCCCATTAAAAATTTCACAATTCTTCAAAAATATAAAAATGTTAAATTAATAATAATGCTTATTTAAAATGCCTTAATCTTTTTTTTTTATGGCTGTGAAGAACAACCTGTTAGGTCATTGATATTAAGACAAAACAGTCATGGGTCATCATGTTTGCAATTTTCTTTTCTTTTTTTTTTTTTTGGGGAAGGTTCCATACTTACTCTGCTTGGCTCTCGTGTCTTTGCGTAACCGTGTGCAGAGGTGAAGGCAGCAGATATATAGCCGACTCACTGGCTGACCAGCTACATTCTGTTTTCCTTTTTTTTTTTTTCCCTTTTTTTTTATTAAAAATTTAATTATACAGTTTAAAACTTTTTACCAGTTCCCTCCCTCCCCCCTCCTCCCCCCATGTTTGCAATTTTCAAGTGGTTCCACCCACCTCTACATTGCAAATATCTATCACTGCTCCAGTCTTTCAAATTTCTATATATTTGAAAATTTTGACAAGAAAATTTGAGAGATGTGTTTGCCAAATAATAAACAGAGAAGGGAGAAAGAGTTAAAATCAGAAAGGTGGGGGTAAAGACAAAAGAAGAGGCTTTTTTTTTTTCATTAAAAAACAATAATTTGGGGCTGGAGAGGTGGCTCAGGGGTTAAGCCTCTGCCTTGCAGGTGAAAGGTTCTGAGTTCGGATCCTAGACCCCACATATAGACGCCGGGCAGAAGCGGGGGGCGGCCTGCGCTTCTGGTCCTGGTAGGGCAGAGTCTGTGAATTCCGGGGCAGAGTAAACAAGGAGGAGGTGGAGACAGCCATGGTGATTCCCGAATTCGTACGTGGTTCTACACACACATACATACATACATATCCACACATACATACACACACGCGTACACATGCATACACGCATAATTGAATAAATAATAAAAAAAACAAAAAAACCCAATAATTTACTATAATCCAACTTTTAAAAAGCATCTGTTTATTTGGGTGTGGAATGGTGAAAACAGGCATTCACTGAAGAGCATGCATGTAGAGATCAGAAACCAACTCTCACAAATCAATTCTCTTTCCAGGATGTGGGGTCTAGGGATCTAACTCAGGTCCCAGGTTTGCACACAAGTCTTTACCCATTGCATCATCCCAGTGGTCCTGTAATACAATTTTCTAACAAAGAAAGTTAACTAGTTTTCTAACTGCTCCTGCACAAAACAGTGGTCCCCATGTACAATGGTGGCCAAGAGATTCAAAAGTACCTATAGTCTGAAGTAGTTTTTGATGTCATAAATTCAAGCAATGAGCCCTGTCAGCGAGTGATGAAAGGCTCATTCAGACTGTTAGACTTTCTATGACCTTGTTCACGCTGATACCTCAGGGCACTAAGCTTTTCTCAAGGCTTTCCTCAATGGGAGTATGCCACAGTAGCATCGGGGAGACTGTGAAACTGCTAATGAAATCTGCTCAGTATTGCTGTGAACCTCTTTGGAAAGACACTAGGTCTTACAAAACCTGTAGAGAGTTTCTGTATCTTTCCTTCTTTTTCCTTTACTAATCACAATTTATTGGAGCATGTTATTTAGTAGCACTACATATTTCAAGCATTTAACAGTTGTTCTTTCTTTACTATCTGCATCCTTTCTTTAAATCATGAAATACAGTTTGAAATGATGGGTCACTGTAACTAGGGAAAAAGACTGGTAACTGAATGATCTAGATTTCCTTCCTATTAGGATTGCTTATCAACATTACCATTGACATCTGAAGTATATACATTTAAGTTATATCTAAATTATTTATGACAGAGAGAGATAACGATAGAGAGCAGGCCCACCTGCTACAGTGCGCATGTTGTCAGAGAACAACTTTCGGAAGTTGATTCTCTCCTTCTATTACGTGGGTTCTGGAGACTGAGCTCCGGTATCCAGGTTTGTGCAAAGGTGCTTTTACTCACTGAGCCATCTTACTACCCTTTAAGATGTATTTTGTGTATATCATTTGAAGAAAACCTTTTTTAAAATTTTTATTTTGCGTGTGTGTGTGTGTGTGTGTGTGTGTGTGTGTGTGTGTGTGTAACAGAGCGCACTGTGTGTCCCTGTGTCCCCCAAGGGGGACTTTGGGAATCATCTTGGATTGCTTCTACCTCCTTTTTGCTTCACTCTGGGATTTTCCCGGCTCCGTCCACCAGGGCCAGAAGTACATGTGGCCCTGTTTTCATATTTTTACGTGGAATCTGGAATTCAAACTCAGGACCTTCTGCTTGCAAGACATAGAGTATTAACCTTGAGCCATCTCTCCAGCCTTGAAGAAAACCTTTTGACTGATATACTTAATATTGATTTTGATTCTAATTCTAGCCTTGCAGTCAGTCATTTCTTGGTTTAAAAAAAATTATCCCCTGTTTACGACTACTGCATTAGAAACACAATATTGAAACAGTGAGATGGCTCAGTGTACAAAACTGTTTGCCAAGCAAGTCTGAATGACTGGAGTTCTATTCCAAAAATACACATAAAAGTGGATAGCGAGAACCAGCTCTAAAAAGTTGTCCTCTGACTTCCATATTCATGCAGCATATGTATGCACACACAAAAAAAATCAATAAATATTTAAAATTAGAAAAACAAAATTATAATGAAATACAACTCTAGAAATAAGTCAAATTCTTCAGTCAGTTATTTCAAGGGATAACACTCTAAACCATTCAACAATGTTCTCAGAAAATATCTGCAGTTCCCATTTATTTGCTCAAAACTTAAAGCATAATAGACCGTTGAGATACATAGCAGCTAAGACAACTGCTCAAATCTTTGGGGATCTGAGTTTGATTCCTAGGAACCCAGAAGGTAGAAGGAAAGAACTGACTTCCAAAAGTTGTCCTCTTGACTTCCACCCACACTCCATGGCATGAGTTCTTTCTCTCAAATAATTTTTTAAAAAGCCTAAAACATATTTATTTTAATTCCATTTGTGAATCAAAGCAGCAATTCAAGTCATTTTTCTTTGAAGACTGTCAAAGTTTGAATTCTGGTCTCCTCAACAGGCTCATGTGCTTACATCCTTAACTGACTTTAATGTTTAGGAAGGTTGTGGCACCTTTAAGAAGTGAAGCTTTGCTGGAGGAAAGCATGTCACAGGATGTGGGCCTTAAGGTCTGGTGGTCTAGTCTTTCTTCTTCAATGAGCTCTTGTTATTTCTGCCCTCCTGATGGCAGAGGTGATTTTAACCAGCCTCCTGCTTCTGCTTCAGCCATGCCTTCTGCTATACAATTCCCATCGCAATGGACAATAAGTCAAATAAATCTTCCTTTCTTCCTTATGTTACTTGTGTCGAAGTGTGTTATCTCATAGCAACAAAAAGAAGAGTAACTACAAAAAAGATGTTCTCATTTAAAGCAACCAAAAATGGGAATTGTCGATAGTAAGTAGACAATGATATAAAACTCCACACTCCTAGTGTTGTCCTCACTGGAATAATGCATGCATCTGAACTCAAAATGAAATACTCCATTTAGGTAATTAGCCTATCATACTGAGCTAAGCAACTGTAGCACAGCTAAACTCAATGGGGGAAGCTTCTTAAATCAATTTAAATACAGTGAAGTCTCTGATGAGTCTCTTTTATAAGGGCTTCTTTAGAAAACGTGGATAGGTGATAGCATATATTATTTTGTTGGCTTAGTTTTTGGTTTTTAATTTTGTAAGAGTTTGATAAACTTTATTTATTTGTGTGTGTATATCAGAGGGCACTGTGTGTCCCTGTGGAGGCCCAAAGATAACTTCGGGAATTATCCTGGATTGTTGTACCTCATCTTTGCTTAGCTCTGGGATTTCACAGACTCTGATCACCAAAGCTGGAAATGCAGGCTGCCACCTTTTCTGCCTGGCATTTTTATGTGGGACCTGGGATCCTAACTCAGGACCTTCTGCTTGCGAGGCAGGGTCTTAACCCCTGAGCTATCTTTCCAGCTCAGTTTTTAACTTTTAATTGTTAAGGCAGAAGCATCATTCTGATACTTATTTAAAAAAACATAATTTATGGACAATGTAGTAAAAATAAGAGGAAATAAGTGTTTTGGTGTTTGTGTATACATGTGTACACGCATGTGCCCACTCAAAAGTTGACAATGGGGATATTTTATTACCTTGCATTTTTAATATTAAGGTAGGATCTTTCTAGTGAACCCAGAGATTTTCAATTGGCTAGGTAATGAGCCAATTTACCCTTGGCTTGCAAGTGGTCACCATGCCTGCCTAGTTTGTATATGAGTTTTACATGGGGATCCAAACTCTCCTTCTTACACTTGTGGACCAAATGCCTAATCAACTAAACCATCTTCTCAGCCCTATTAAAAAAAAAAAAAAAGTTGGAGAGATGGTTCAATGGGTAAAAGTGATTGCCATGCAACTTGACAACCTGAGTTTGATCTCAAGAACTCACATAAAATTCCAGATCCAGTAAAGTGCATCTGTGATAAAAGAATGGTTGGGTGGCTGGAAAGATGGCTCAGGGGTTAAGACTCTATTTCAAAAGCAGAATGACCTGAATTCAGATCCCGGTGCCCATGTTAAAAACTCCAGGCAGAAATGGCAGTGGCCAGCACTTCCAACTCTGGAAGGTGGAGTCTGGGAAAAATCCCAGAGCAAAGCAAAAAGAAGGCACAAGCAATCCAGGATGATTCCTGAAGTCACCCTTGGTCCTCCACAGGTGACTCTGATACACACACACACACACACACACACAAATAAATAGGAAGATAAGATAAATAGAGAGAAAGAGAGAGAGAGAGAGATTTAGGGGGAAAAAAAAAGAACTGGTTGGAAACTTGCAGGTCAACTACCCTGGAATATGCAGAGAGGCTGGAATGACAAGAAAGACTGTCTCAAGAGGGTGAGAGAATACACCAAACTCTTCTCATCTCCACATGCATGCTATGAAAGGTACACATATGCATACAATCTTTTCCTTTAAAAAGGAACAAAAGAAAATGCAGATTCCTCCATCAACTGGTGGTGTTCTACTTTATTCTTTGGCTTTTTCTTCAATTTTTTCACCTTCTACTCCTTATGTCTAGCTCAGCTTCTTACATGTATCTTTTCTATGCTTTTGCTTCTCTCCTAAATGCAGTGTTTTACTTTTACCCTTCCACCAAGGGACATTTGAAGTTTCTTTTTTTTCCTCTCAATTCTTGATAATGATTCATTCCTATCAATAAATATTTTCTACTTTACCCCACCACGCCTTGATGTGCACATTTAAATTAATTAACTAACTAGGTTGCCTAAGCTAGTCTTGAATTCCTGAACTGAAGTGATCCTCCCACCTCAGACTGTAGGCACGTGTCATCACCCACAAGACTGTGGGTCTTTTAATCTAACAATCTTATGATTCTAATGAGCATAGAATACATCTCTACATAATGGCTGAAAGAGGGACAATCTTTACTTGCCAGACCAGCATGTCTGGCCAAGTGTACACAAGGATGCTGACTCTCTCAACTAGCTCTCCATGTTTTATTCCAGGGCCTAATCCTACCCACCTGAGCCTTCCCCGTCAGCTAGACAATCTCCTACAGGTTTGCTCTAGGCTTAACCCAACCACTAGTTCTCCACAAATGTTCCCAGAGCTCAAACCCTCAACTGTCAAGTTGACACCTGTGCTATGACATGATTCTTATGAGCACAGAATACTTGAATCAGTACTAGTGATATTGCTCAGTGAGTAAAGACACTTGCCATGAAAGCCTCGTGACCTGAGTTTGATCCCCCAAACCAAAAGTTGGAGAGAACTCATTTGACAAAAAGTTGCCTACGGACCAAACTCAGGTTGTCATGCCTACATGGTAAGCACCTTTACCATGGAGTCGACTTCCAACCCAGAGGCTCAGATCTTAAGTTTTAGATATTGGAAATTCTGATTTTACTTTACTTTGGTATGGGTTAGCTTTTTAAATTTTTTTTAATCTTATCTATCTATCTATCTATCTATCTATCCATCCATCCATCCATCCATCCATCCATCCATCCATCCATCCATCCATCCATCCATCTACTCACTCAGTGTGTGTGTGTGTGTGTGTATGTGTGTGTGTGTGATATAGAGAGGGCACTGTGTGTCCCTGTGGAGAACCAAGGATGATTTCAGGAATCATCCTGGATTGCTTCAACCTCCTTTTACTTTGTTCTGATATTTCCCAGATTCTGCCTTCCAGGGTAGAAGTGCAGGCCTCGGCCATTTCCATGATACTTGGGATCTGAACTCAGGATCTTGCAGAGGAGAATCTTAACCCCTGATCTAGCTCTCCAGCCCCGGCAAGGGTTAGCTTTATTAAAAAGAAAGGAACCATCATATAATTCCCATGGTAGTCTGACAGAAGTAATAATATTCTTGTTGCAAACTTGCCAACCTTTTACTTTCTTGGATACTATTAAAACAAATTACTTTCAATTAGTTACAAGCTGTTTGATGCCAAACAGATTTAGCTCACCTGTCAATTATGTCTTGACATAATAACTACAAGGAACATTGAAAGAAAGTATCTTTAAACACCCAGTCACTCAGAGAGATGGGCTGTATACTAACAGGAAAGGTCAGGTAATCTCTAAATTAAACTGACCTGGTTGTTATGTCTGCTAATCAATACTAAACACACAGTTCCCAGTCAGAAAACCATTTCATTTGTCATTTATTGAAGGAGATTCCTCCTGGCTAGGTTCCAAGTCAGCAGGAACTCCCAAATCTCTCTCGTGGAACCATTTCCTGGTACAGGTTTATTCTGAAGAGAATCAGGTCCTGTGGCTAAGTAATCAGAAAACTGAACAATCACAGAAATCAGAGGCCTATCAAAGCAAAACTGTGATATAGATCTTTATTTTCCAATATGCATTTATTATTATTATTATTTCCTGCTAGTATATAGCCCATCTCTCTGACTGGTTTTAAAGACATCTTCTTTCAATGTTTCTTGTAGTTATTGTGTCAAGACATAAATGACAGGTGAGCTAACTCTATTTGGCATCAAACAGCATCAAAGACATGTTTCTTTCTTGAAGAGTTTCAGAAAAAGCTTAGCTCAGTTACCTAAGAAGTTTTACCAGAAATTAAGAGCTTGAGGAGAGTTTTAGAGAATAAGATAGATTTAGATAACTACAGAGAAAGTATTAAGCCAGGAAAATAGAACTGACTATTACATGAAAAAGCCAATCTAAGTTTTGAGGCAATGAAAAATTTGGCAGGAGTGAAAATGTGTGTCAAGAAAGAAGACATTAAATTCCTAATTACAAAATAAAATCCAAAAGGTGAAAATTCCAGGTTCATGACAAGATATGGTTAGATTACTAGATGAATTACCTATCTTAAAGCAGGTTTTTATTTTTTATTTTTAAAAAAATCTGGGCAAATGGAACATAAGTCTAGCACTTAAGGGGCTGACTGACTCAGGAGGACCACTACAGGATTGAAGCCAGTCTGAATTACATAGCAAGATCCTGCCCTAACGTTTTGAAGGTATTTCACTTCTTTTTCAATTCTAGAGACCAAGAGGACTGAATGGATCCACAATAGCAATCTCCCCCACTTACATTTGTTGTGGGATGCAGTGACTAGACTAAGTTTGTGAGAAAAATATAGTTAGATGTGCCCTAAAGGCATAGTCCATGGACAACTAGCAAGAAAACAAGAGAGATGGCTGGCTGGTGGGAGGGGAGATCTGTGTTCAGTGTCCTCTCACTGCAGGTGCAGACAGCTCTTACAAACTCGCAGAATTCACAGTCCTTCCTTGTCTGTCTCCCTAACATTTTGATAACCTGCTCCTAAACTATTTTCAAAAACATCCTTTGTAGAAAATACAAATATTTTTCCAGAAAGAAGTGTGGGTTAAATATGTAACACTTTAAAAGTTAATCTTTAAACAGCTTCAGTATTTCAGGAAACAATAGCATCTATTTCTCTGCAAGGATTCCATAATCAAGCACATTTGCAAAAAAACATAGTATAGATTCCTTTTGTAATTCATAATGCCTGTCAGCATTTAATACTGAATGCATACACTGAATACAATGGCCAACATTTTTTAAAAAGTATTTTCAAGCCTGTTTAATAAACATGGTTTCCTCATAGTATATTACTATAAAGAAATAAATATATGATTTCCTCATAGAATATATATTACTATAAAGCAATAAATACAAAATACAACTTAAAAATAAATCAAACGTAAATCAATGATTACTGACAGGGCAACTATTGGGGTGATGTAGTTAAGATGAAAGGAAATATCACTTGTAACTCGACCTGGCCTTGAACCTGTGGTGCTCTTCCTGATTCACCTCCCAAGTGCTTTGATTACAGAACGAACAACACACCCAGCTTTCTATATTACACTTCTGAATAAGAGTTATGGTTTACTCTATAATTATTTGTCCCTTTCCAAAAATTCTGCTCAGACCCATTTCTAGAGCACCATAATTGAAACGAAAAAGCAGAAAGCTAAATATACCATAGTATGTCTATCATAACTATGTAGAATAGAATAGAATTAAAGAACCTACCGAATGGCTAGCCATATTTATAAATGATCATTTTAGGGCTAGTGATATATATCAAATACAACTTAACTTACCAGCTCTGCAACTCAGCAAAAGCTTGTTTCATTTTCTTAATGGAAGCATCCATCTCTTCTTTAACCACTACGCGATACCGTGCGAGAGAGACAGTGCAGCGTTGTAAGTCTTTAACAGATTTTTCAATATTGGAACCTGGGGAGAAATAGAACTCCAAAGATTATTTTTTTAAACTTTTTTCATTCATTCATTCATTCAGTTTAGTATGTGTATGTGTGCGCGTGTATGCATCGGAGGGCACTGTATGTCCCTGTGGAGGACCAAGGGTGACTTCGGGAATCATCCTGGATTGCTTCTACCTCCTTTTTGCTTCACTATCGGATTTCCCAGGCTCTGCCCACCAGGGCTGGAAGTGCAGGTCACCGCTACTTCCGCCTGGCATTTTTACATGGGAACTGGAATCTGAACTCAGGACCTTCTTCTTGCAAGGCAGAGTCTTAATCCCTGAACCATCTCTCCAGCCCCTCTCTTAATCCCTGAACCATCTCTCCAGCCGAGCTCTAACTTTTAAATTACATCTTTCTTTCTAAAAATAATCTTTGGAGGGGCTGGAGAAATGGCTCAGGAGTTAAGACTCTGTCTCATAAGCAGAAGGTCCTGAATTCAGATCCCAGGTCCCACATAAAACGCCAGGCAGAAACAAATGGCAGTGGCCTGTACTTCTAGCCCTGGTAGGCAGAACCTGGGAAATACCAAAGCTAAGTAAAAAGGAGGTAGCAATCCAGGGTGATTCCAGAAGTCACTTTTGGTCCTCCACAGGGATACATAGTCCTCTGATACACATGCATGCACACACACACAAATAAGTAAATGTGTTGGGTGTGGGGGGTGGTATTATCAAACAATACAAATATATTATTTTTGTATTATATTATTATAATACAAATACAGATGCAAGTTAAACACAGATAAGGAAGACATTTAGAACACCTGAAGTTAAACACAGATAAGGAAGACATTTAGAGCACCTTAAATGAACTTCTAGTGATGAACATACCAGCAGACTTAAGTTATTAAAAATGAATCTGAAGCCAGTAATTTTAGAAATTATTTGAAATGAAAACCAAAAAAAACCCCAAACTACTTGAACAGGTATCAATTTTTCAAAAATCCCTAAAAGACAGAATTTAATACACTGATTCATCATAGATATGATATTAAAAAATTTCATTACATGTGAAGAAGTCACCTTCATAGAAAAAGATAAAGTATGTTTCCCTATCCAACATATTTTAAACAGTTTCTAAGGGTTTTATTATCCTTTCTTCGCAATTTCAAACATATCCACAGTTAATCTAAGCTTATATCCACAGCTGATTTGTTGATGTCATGGTTTACATGTAAGTTGTCTCATAAAAGGCTCATGTGTTTGAATCCTTAGTTGATGTTTAGGAAGGTTATGGAAGCATTACAAGGTGGAGCCTTGCTGAAGAAAAGCATGTCACAGGGGGCAGACCTTGAGTTTGGATAGTCCTGCCATGTTTCCAATAGTAGTGCAGCAGTTCTCCCTTGGCTTCCATGGCTTGCCATGACCTGCCATGACTTCAGGGGCTTCCAGCTTCTGCTGCCAGCCATGCCTTTCCTGCCATAAAAGGAACTATGTCTCCTTTCTAGAACCATAAGCCAAATAAATCCCTCTTTCTTTCCTTAAGTTGGTTGTTTGAATGTTGTCTCACAGCAACAGAGAAGAGTTAATTGCCACAGTTGGAATCATGGATACAAGAAGTTTAGAATTGGAGAAGGGGGAAAAGGAAGGGACATGGACAGAAACCCATTTTGTCTGTAAAAAAAAATTTTAAAAATACAAAATTAAGAAAGTTTAGAACTGTATAAAGATACATGTTTCTCTCTCTTTTTCCCTCTCTCTATAGACAGACAGACAGACAGACAGACAGACAGACATAGATATAGATCTCTTCTGGTATTTTAATTTTTTTTTTTCTTTTGAAGCTGGGTCTCATCATCTCTAGTCCTGGTTGGTCTAGAACTCAATGTACACATACCCACCTGGCCTTGATTCTGCCTTCTAAGTACTGGAATTACAGAAGTGCGCCATTTTTGCTGTTACCATTTTGAAACAGTTCTCATGTGACCCTGGCTGGACTTGAATTCACTATGTAGACAAGATTTCCTCTCTCTCTCCATTCCTCCCTTTATTGGGATCAAATGCAGATCTTGTACACACTAGGCAAGTTCTCTAACCACTTAGATTCATCCCCAAGTTTTGTCCCCCCTTCTCCCATATTCCCTTCCTACATGTAGCATAGGCTGATCTTTACTTTGTTAACTGTTTTTTGAGACAAGACCTTTCAGTGGGACCCAGGGCTCATCTACTGCACCCAACTTTCTGTTAGGTGCTAGGGATGAAGCAAGGTCCTCATGCTCACACAAGCAATTTACTGACTGAGCTATCTCCCCAGCCTCTACATTCAGAAATTTTCAATTTCTAAATTAGCTTATCAATTTTTAGGTAGAAATCTTGTAATTGTGCCCAGGCTGGTCTCAAACTCCTAGACTCAGGAGATTCTCTTTTCTCAGTCTCCTGAGTAGCCAGAATTAAGGCTTATTTGACTATATCCAATTTAATTTTTCAATTTAAATCTCCTTACTCTAATTTGATTTCTTTTGGAAACCACCTAAAAAGATTGTAAGCCTTCTTTTATTTTTACTTGACTGGATATTCTAAGGCTTGTTGTTCTTCAGCAAGCTAAGGGCTATTAACAAGAGGAAAAAGAAGAACTAATTAAAAGCTCATGTGGAATAAATAATAGGCAGCTACAGGTTACAAATGTCCTTTTCATTTGTTTCATCTGTTCACTGGAGTAGACCACCACGCTTAGATATATGAAAGTCAGAGGAGCTATTATTATCTCTTTGTTCAGTTACTGGTTGTTCATTTAAATGATCATTATGGTTTAAAACAGAATTACCATTAGTCAACGCTCAGTACTTTTTTGTCTGTTTGTTGAGAAAGGCTCCACTATTGTAGGCCAGACTGACCTAGAAGTTATGATCCTTCTTCCCCAAGCTTCCCAGAGCTGGGATTACAAGCATGTGCTGTGCACTACAACAGCCAGCCAAAATTATTATTATGTTTTTTAAAAAAAAGAGCAAACATCTAAGTATTTCAGTGGAAACCATCTTGCTAAAAGCTCAGTTTGATACTCCACACAAGTTAGGGCGAAGCAATCATAATAGGACTTTGCATGACCTGCGCTATGTCCAACACATTATTGACCCCACAAAGTCTAGCATGGACTAAAGGCACTAGGATCCTTGGAGGCTAGGGACTGACAGTCACAGTAGTGTTCCTAAGCTTAAGGGGAACACAGGAAAGGGTTCTGGGAAATGCCCCTGGGTCCTTGTACCTCATTGGAGAGGAGGACCCAGAGGAGAGTTTGGTATGCACAGTAAAGGATGCTCTGGGGATTGGGGAGGAGGCACTGGGGGATGGGGAGGGAGGAGAGAGGGGAGGGGGGAGCAAGGGGGTCAGGGGGAGGTGAAAGGAGAGAGGGGACCAGTGTACCTGTTAAGTTTGTATGAGCGGAAATAAAAAAAAAAAAAGCTCAGTTTGTCATGGCTTGTCAGACATTAGTAAGAGCATGAAGCTGTAAATAGGGAAAATATATTTTTTGCAATCCCCCAGAGATGGAGATGCTTCATGCTTGTTGAGTCAACAAGGAGATAAAAATGAAGGAAAAAGCATTAAAAAATTACAGTAAAGCAAAGAAGGGAAACAAGTTAATATCAGGTAAGCCATCACTGTGGCAGAATTTAGCTGTAATTCATAAAAAGGGTCCCTGTCACTGATTTGAGACTGTACAGCACTTTAACTACTCTCACATTTGCAACTGCAATAGACAGAAGAGTCTAGCAGTTACTGCCTAGAAAACAAAAAGGGATACTTGATGCCCTTCTGAAACTTTACCTATAGAAATAAAAATAAAAAGGTAATTACCCTCTTTAGCCAAAAACATTTTTTATTCTTTCCCAGGTGGGCATTTGATTTACCTAGCTTTTTATTGGTGGAGGAGAGAGGAACATTCTCCAACTCCAGATTTGAAAACTGTGGTCCTGTGGTGGATCTTGAGAGAGATTTGGCAGCATTCCTGGATTGTTGAGCATTCTGGATAGAATGCATAGTCAAAGCCTTGGGCTCAAAGTCAGAGACACCATTCTCCAACACAGATCCTGTCCAAGAAAGAGTACAGTTTTTAGAGCAGAGTGTATGGAGCAATGAATCAAGCAATCTTCAGTACACAATGAAAACAGGTAAAAATATTTCAGACATATTATGCTTATTAAAAAAGTTGCTGGACTAGAGAGATGGCTCAGAGATTATAAAAAGCCTTTGCCTCAAAAGCAAAAAGACCTGAGTTTGGATCCTCAGATTCCATATGAAGATTCTGGGTAGGTATGTCAGAAGCCTGCAACTCCAGCCCTGGAAGGAGGAATCTTGGAAACCCCAGAGCAAAACAATAAGGAGGTAAAGCAATCCAAGCTGATTCTTCATATTACCCTTGGACAGGCATACAAACTCAAGTGCCCTCTGGTACACACACACATACACACACACGCACACGCACACGCACGCACCTCATTAAAAAAAAAAAAAAAGGTTAAGCTGGAGAGACAGCTTGAGAGTTAAGCCTTTCCCTCACAAGCAGAAGAACCTGATTTTGAATCCCAAATCACACATAAAAACACCAGGTGGAAACAGTGGCGAATGCAGAGCCTGCAAAACCCCAAAGCAAGGCAAAAAATGGATAGAACAATCAAGGATGATTTCCAAAGTCATCGTTAGGCCTCCACACACAGACACACATATAGAGGAGAAACTGAGTTAACAAGCAGTATTTTCAAGAGAAATGTTTCTAGTTTTTTGTCAGCCTTTAACATAGTTAACAAGAAATGTACAAGACATGTGAATTTACAAATGTAACTCATCTGATTCTTTTATTAGAAAACAAATGTAAAACTATAAAAATAATTTTTTTTAAAAGGACCCAAAAGGGGCTGGAGAGGTGGCTCAGGGGTTAAGCCTCTGCCTTGCAGGTGGAGGGTCCTGAGTTCAGATCCTAGACCCCACGTATAGACACCGGGCAGAAGCGGGGCGGCCTGCGCTTCTGGTCCTGGTAGGGCAGAGTAAACAAGGAGGAGGTGGAGGCGTCCATGGTGGTTCCTGAATTCGTCCATGGTTCTACATACACACATATACATACTCACACATACATACACGCGCACACCACACACACAATTGAATAAATCATAAATAAATAAATAAATAAATAAAAAATAAATAAATAAAAAGGACCCAAAAATGCCTAGTTGTCTTGAAAACTTGATTATAGCTAATATTTCATATTTCTTATTTTACAGCATCATCACATCTCATCCTTATTCTATAGTTTTTAAGAAGATCTTAAAGTCACCTCTTTCTATCTTTAAATACTAAGGTATTCCTCTGTTATTCAGTGTTAGATTTTCTTACATATTTTACAGTAAAAATATGACAAAAAGACAAGAATTCTATTTTTCTGGACCTTTTGTAGCTAGAAACATGAACTCTTCCACACAGTAGATAACGAAAACTAACAAGGATTTAATTTAATTTAAAGGACTTAATTTAATAATAGGTTTCTCATCTAGGAACCCCTGTATTTTTCAATTGAGTCAACTTTTCAAAATCTGCTAAACTCACCTGCTCTATCCAATGCATCTGTGGCAGACTCAGGGTCTTCCAATTCTCTGGCATCTATCGAAAGTGTCTCCAAACCTTCACTGAGTGAGTCCACAGACTCAGCATCATTGATGGCACCGTTGATATGGTAACCATTAATGCCACCTTTCTCTGAAGAAGGCACAGGTTCCTCTTCTTGTATGGATATCAATTTATTGGAGTCTGGGATACTGCTGCTTGCATCTGCTGCAGGTTTTGGCTTACTTTTCTTCTTCTTGTTCTAAGGTATTGAATATTTGAAAAAAGAAAAAGAAAAAGCAGACCCCTCCAACACAACTCAAAAGCAACTAAACTTATTTAGTTACCCAAAGGAAACTAATGTTATCAATTTTGTATATGTTCTTTAAGAAATTGAATGTATTTTTGTACATGTTGAACTATTGCCTAAAATAAAATTTTACTACAAAAATTTAACTCAATTCTATACTTTGGATGAGTTCAAAGACATAAATAAAAAATATTTCTTCATGGAAAACTCATCTTAAGCAAAATGAAAAGTTAAAAGATGTTAAAAAATTGTAATTACCTTTAAAAAAAGTTAAATATACACAGTGCTCTAAAAAAAAGCACCAAAAATTCAATATAATCTATACATATACTGAAGGAAGTATAATCTCAGTCTAATAGACAAATAAATGAAACTGATTACAGAGTATGATAGCATTGTAAGGTCACTGGTTCCACCCAGCACAAATGACTGTGAGTGTTCAACAAAGCACCAGACATTTCACAATCACTAGTAGGAATAGCAATCTAGTAATATTTTTGGAAACTATAAATGTGCATACCCTTTGACCAGTTTCTACTTCTACCAAGTTATTCTAGCAAGATTAACAAATGTGCACCAGATAGATATAAACCCGAATGATTATTTATTGCTGTGGTGTTAATGCAAAAGAATAAAAATACACTTTTTTTGTGTTTTTTTTTTTAATTTAGTGTGTGTGTGTGTGTGTGTGTGTGTGAATCAAAGGGCACTGTGTGTCCCTGTGGAGGATCAAGGAAGACTTCAGGAATCATCCTGGATTGTGTCTACCTTTTTGCTTTGCTCTGGGATTTCCCAGGCTCCACCCACCAGGGCAGGAAGTGCAGGCTACTGTGGTTTCCACCTGGCATTTTTATGTGGGACCTGGGATCCAAACTCAGAACTTTTTGTTTGTGAGGCAGAGTCTTAACCAGTGAGTCATCTCTCCAGCCTCCAAAATATACATATTGATAGGTAGTAGACTGGTTAAATATATTATAGTACATCCAAACAGTAAGATGAATATATAACCATATAACGAAACAATACCAAAAATGTTCTTTATATATATATATAGGTATTTTTTGCATATTATGTGTGTGTGGCATGTGTGTGTGTGTTCACATATGTGTGGTCATATGTATGCATGTGCCATGTGAAGACCTAAGTTGGAATATCTTTCTTGATCACTCTTTACTTTATTGGTGCAGAGTCTCTCACAGTCAATGTGCTCTAAGAACTCCCTGTTATGCCATTCCAGTGCTGGCATTACAAGTGCCACCATGACTACCAAATTTTTATGTGGGTTCTTGGGATCCAAATACTGGTCTTCATGATGGCAAGGTAAGCATTTTATCTACTGATCCATCTTCCTAGCCCCAAAAGTTCTTTGTACACTGATATGGAATAAATAAGTTTTAAGATCTATGATGTGAAAAAGTAATAAGCAAATAGGTTAATATATATTTGTAATTCCTTATATGCTTAAAATATCCTGGAAGCTACATAAGAAATTGATAAGGAATTGGGGGTTGCATCTCGATGGGAGGATACTTGACTAGCATGCAACAAGGCCCTAGGTTTGATCTCAACACCAATAGTAACAATAACAATAATACTCTTTGCTGGGGGAATAGTGGGGTCACTGAATGGCTGAAGAAAAGAGATAGGATAAAGTAGTTTAAGGGTATTGACTTTTATACCTTTGAATAAACACATCTTTGTCTTCTATTCTCAAAGCCTGAGGGATACAACTGAATCAAATCTCCTAAGAGTCTTTTGGTAACTGTGTCCAGCAGGACACTCCTAAACTCTAGATACATTTTTCTCTTTCTTGATCTTACTTTCTCTCATGTGAACAGGCAAAACTTTCTTATCATTGCCTTGCATATATTAATTAGTAGATACTCATAGTCATTTCTTATTAGACTGATCTCAAGAAGTACTGGACTAGGGCTGGAGAGGTAGCTCAGGAGTTAAGCCTCTGCCTTGAAGGCAGAAGGTCCTGAGTTCGGATCCTAGACCCCACGTATAGACGCCGGGCGGAAGCAGGGGTGGCCTGCGTTTCCAGTCCTGGTAGGGCGGAGCCTGTGAATCCTGGGGCAGAGTAAACAAGGAGGCGGCGGTCCATGGTGGTTCCCGAATTCGTCCGTGGTTCTACACACGCATACACGCACACAACTGAATAAATAATAATAATAAAAAAAAATCTTTTAAAAAAAAGAAGTACTGGACTAGATTTGGGCCCTGGATAATACAAAACTGAAGCTATTTTTCTTTCTCCAGATTTTAAGAATTGGCACATACCCAAAACATATGATTTTAAAAATATGTGCATTACCCTATCTCAGTAAAATTTATAATGCTAGACCAATAAACTAAGATAATGTGTTTTTTTTTTTAGAATGCTAAGGATCATCTTTATTGGGTAAAAGCAGTTGAAAGCAGTTAAATACACAAAGACATGAAGAATCTGCAGTAATTAGTTATCCCTGGGAAAAATTTTCAAGGGTCAGTCAATAAGGCTGATCCCAGTTTGGTCAAGAAGTTATTTCAAAACTCTAATGCTAACCTAATGCAGGAAAACATCCCTAATGGATTTCACAGAGCTTAATCAAAATCCATATTTTAACATTTCCTAAAAGGGCTACACTTAGAGTAAGAGCTATGAGAAGAATTCTGAAGCCAGCTAGTATCCCTTGGGGAGAAGCATTTTGGAGGGGGTACCTGGTAAAACACCAAGGCTGCCAGAGAGAAAATAAAAGCCAGTATACTAGGCATTACATAAAGAACTTGTATATATTAGTGTTACATTCCTTTACTTGTTATTATCTTTGGTCTTTTCAAAAAGGGTCTTGCTATATAGCCCACAGTGGCCTTAAACTTGTGCTCCTGCCATCTCACCCTCCCAAATGCTGAGGTCAGAGTATGTACTATGACACTCCTATCTTCTCATTTTAGAGATGAAAAAACTAAGGCACCAACAGTTAAACAATACTCAAAATTTACAAAGCCAGATAGAATAGAATAGGACAGAAATCCAGTTATGACTGATTCCACAGTCCAAATGCCATCTACTTCTCTAAAACACATTAGATCCTTCTGGAAGACATCTGACAACTAAAGCAGCAAAAGTTATCTTTTAACTTTAAGCTAAAATCAATTAATATCAATCAGGGACTAATCAGCTGTTGGATCTAAAATCTGAACTGCTTTCATTGAATCCTGCTGAAAACCAGATTCCTTTCCTTGACATGCTCTCTTGCTTCTATTCCTTCTAGAACTTCCTCAGCAAACTGTACCATAGCAAAGTTTACTTGATTTCTTGCCTTCAATCACAGGGAACAAGCTGTGTAGTACTTGGTGAGACAACTACATTTCAATGTCAAAAATGACTTTAAGTTGGCAAACTGAAGACATATATGCAAACCTTTTCCTTCAGAGCGAGCCTAAAATTTTATAAATACATATCAATATCATGTTCTTAAATTTAATTCATTTTTTACCTTTTTCTTGCCTGTTACTATCCATTCTTTGAGTACTTCATTGGCGCTACCTGTAAAAGAAATCAATTACAGATTTCTCAGGAATTAGTGTCCCTGCATTTTATAATAGTTGGAGTAATGCAATGAAGCAATCATATTAGGCTTCCTTTTTGGAAAACTAGCCTACTGCCATCCCCTTTAACATGTAATTTCCCTGGTGAGTTTTTTTTCCAGGAAAAGATTAATGTAGCCTGGCCATTTAAGACTTTTTCTATACATCTTGGTTGAATATAAAAAGGACTAATCTCTACCTAAGTGTACCATCCTCTGCCCCCTGGGTTATACATTATCTTCACTATGGTATTTGGGAAAGAACTGCACACACCAGACAAACACGAATAGCACAAAGAAAACAGATGAAAATAGAGAAAACGTCTACAGTATTTGAACCTGTTTTTCTTACACTTAAAACAGGAAACCTAACAGCGTCACTATTCAATGATGAAAAATTTCAAGCAATTTTTTTTCAAATGAGTTATGTGGAAAAAGTTTATAAATTCTTCCCAACTTTATAAATCTAAAGATTTGAGTAATTCTACTGTTTTTTTTCTATTTAACATACAGAAAATATAAGGAACTTGAGCTCACACATTTTAAGTAATTTGCCAGATCCAAATTAAATGATAGTAAAAGTGAGTCACTTCTTTCTCGCATAAAGTTTCTTTTAAATTATTTAATCTAGGTCAGTGAGATAGGTCAGTGGATAAGGCTCCTGACTACAAACCAGGCGTTCAATTCCCAGAATCCTACATGAGGAAGAACTGACTTCCAAAAGTTGACCTCTGACCTTCACCAATGCACTATGACATACATATGGGTATTTTTCTTTCTCTTTCAAATAATAAATAAATTCACTAAGTAAATAAAATAATTCTACCCAAGGCTATTCAATCAAATCTCTTATGCCAACAGCCATGTAATTTGGGGGGTTCTGTTATTTTGGGGGGGTATTATTTGTTTTGGGGGAAGGCATTGTACATATTTTACTTTTTATTTTTTTAACAAGGTCTCACTTGTATGAGGCTAGCCTATAACTTGCTGGCCTCAAATTCATAAATCCTCCTGCTTTCATCTTTCTAGTACTAGAATTATAGGCATGTACCAATACACCTGGTTTGATTTTCTTTCCCCTTAAATACTAATAGAGAACATTTTGTAAAACTAATGAAGTTTACTTTGCTTGGCTCTTATTCTAGTTTTTCTATAGACTATGAGTGAAAGAAATATTTTACATTAACTCAGTATCATGGTATACTATGTTATCAAGGAGTCTACTATATTTAAGAAACCACAGATAGCCGAGTGTTCCTCAAGTCTGAAACAAGTTCTATTAAACAAATATAATCTTACTTAAAAAAATTGAGTTAAGGGCTGGAGAGGTGGCTCAGGGATTAAGCCTCCGCCTTGCAGGCGGAAGGTCCTGAGTTCGGATCCCAGATCCCACGTATAGACGCCAGGTGGAAGCGGGGGTGACCTGCGCTTCTGGTCCTGGTAGGGTGGAGCCTGTGAATCCCGGGGCTGAAGGAGTTGGAGGCGTCCATGGTAGTTCGCGAATTCGTCCGTGGTTCTACACACACACAGACACACGCGCACGCACACACATACACACGCATATGCACACAGTTGAATAAATAATAATAATAATAAATAAAAAAAATTAATAAAAAAAATTGAGTTAAGATTACCTTCCATGAATGCTTGAACTGTCTTGTCCACACAGTTATCGAAGTGTTGCAAAACCAGGATGATTTCATTGTTGCTTTTATTAGGAACTATGGCTCGCACTGCGTTTATCTGGAAAAGATAACAGGACAATTTGATTCTAACATAAATAAGTCACTGAACAACTAAAGTGAGTATCACAGTGAACAAAGTATCATTTCATTTTTTAACACTTTATTTATTCATTCATTTAGTGTTTGTGTGCATGCATATCAGAGGGCACTGTGTGTCCCTGTGGAGGATCAAGGGGGACTTTGAGAATCATCCTGGATTGCTTCTATCTCCTCCTTGCTTCCCTCTGGGATTTTCCAAGCTTCTGCCCACCAGAAGCAGACAGCTGCCATTTCCACCTGGAGTTTTTACATGGGACCTGGGATCCAAACTCAAGACCAGCCATTTCTCCAACCTGTGTCATTTCATTTTTAATGATATTATTATTCTTTAATATCAGTGAGAACATATACAACTATGTCACTGGAATAATGAATAAATAAGAAATAGCACATGAAAATTAAATCTCAAAAGTTAAAAAGCAGAAGTTTTAGATGGTATGTACTATATTACATATCAAGGAAGATAGTTTAAGTCTAGCATGGTAACATATAGTTTTAATTCTAACTACTGAAAGGTGGAGACAGGAGGTCAAGTATTCAAGATCGTCCTTAACTACATGGTGAGTGTGAGGCTAATCTGAGCTACAAGAGACCCTGTCTCAGAAAAAAAGGGAAGGGGTAATTTAACTTAGATACCAGGTATTAATTTAGCACCAACAAATCCTCAACATAAGCATACTACAGAGAAAATATCAAAAACATTTTTGCTTTATATCACTTAACTGCATAAAAACTCTACAAAAGGGGCTGGAGAGGTGGCTCAGGGGTTAAGCCTCTGCCTTGCAGGTGAAAGGTCCTGAGTTCGAATCCTACACCCTACGTATAGATGCCAGGTGGAATTTGGGGGCGGCCTGCGTTTCTGGTCCTCGTAGGGCAGAGCCTGTGAATCCCCTGGCAGAGTAAACAAGGAGGAGATAGAGGCCATCCATGGTGGTTCCCGAATTTGCCCGTGGTTCTACACACACACACATACACACACACCATTGAATAAATAATAAAAAAAACTCTACAAAAATAAGAGAAATAATCTGAATTACAAATAAACTTTTGAACATATGAAGCATAAAGAGCAGGAAAAGGAAATGTATGTCTAACTTCTTGAGATCTTCCCCCTTCCGTGGTAAAATGTGGACCTTGTGCAGGTCTTGTAGGAATACACATAGGTGCAATAAGTTCTTGGATACAGCAGCCCTGAGCTACAAGAGACCCTGTCTCAGAAAAAAATGCACTGCTAGACACCGCTCGGCATATCAAGTTCTTCATTCTTACCACCTGCTTTCCCTCAACATTCCTTGAATCTTTGTGTGTGGAAGACAGAGGTGGGGAGTAATTTGGGATGTCCTGTTTAGAACTGAGCAGTCTGCAAGTCACTTGCTTATTTATGGTTTTGCTGTATTGTGGTTCTCTGTATTAAACACCTTCCATTGCAAAAGCAAGTTTTTAGGTCAAGTGCTGGGTGCTCCTTTAACCAAGTGAATTCTGGAGAGTACGTAAGTAGTTAATCGAACTAATTTCT
This sequence comes from Typhlomys cinereus, assembly GCA_023101885.1. NCBI lineage: Eukaryota > Metazoa > Chordata > Mammalia > Rodentia > Platacanthomyidae > Typhlomys > Typhlomys cinereus. The sequence continues at coordinate 1,059,275 of JALPQD010000069.1, read as the reverse complement.
TTTTTTTTTCTTTCATGTACATGTGTATGAGGTATGCACATGGTTGTGTGTTTTCTGCATGCGGGTGGGTATACATGTATGTGCAAGTGTATGCACATAAGTGTGTGCCTATGAAGGCCTAAGAGTGATATTTGCATCATTCTTGATTGTTCTTCCACCTTATTGTTGTGAGCCTGGTGTCTAATTAAACCCAGAGCACATTATTAGGGCTAGTCTGGCTAGCCAGCTTGCTCTGTGGATTTTCAGGTTCTACCTTCCAGGGTCAGAATTTCAGGTGGGCTGTCCAGATCTGGAGATCTGAACTCAGATCCTTTTGCTTTGGAAGTAAAGGCTTTATTTAACCACTGAGATATCTCCCAAGTCCTAATCAAGATTTAGGAGCTATAAGAGCTTATTGCTATTATAGAAGCTAATAGTTTATACCTATTAGCTTATTGCTACTATCACTGTTTCTATCTTTTAAGTGAGTATAATTAGGAGACTAATTTGTTAAATCATAAGTTCATATTGAAATCTTCAATCAAATATAATATTAAAGGGCCTTTTCGCATTGGGTTTTAGACATGGATCTCTTCTAACTTTTAGTTCTCAAGCCAGGCATAGTGGTGCCAGTGCATAATCCCAGCACCGGGGAGACTGAGACAAAAGGATTGTTAGTTCAAGGTCAGTCTGGGCAATTTTGAGACCCTGTCTTAAGAAAGAAATCTTCTATAGTTAAAAAGGTAAGCTTTGGGGCTGAAAGATGGCTTAGGAGCTAAGATTCTGCCTCACAAGCAGAAGGTCCTGAGTTCAGATCCCAGGTGCCATGTATAAAATGCCAGGCAGGTGGCCTGCACTTCCTGCCCTTGTGGATAGAGCCTGGGAAAACCCAGAGCAAAGTAAAAAGGAGGTAGAAGCAATCCAGGATGATTCCCAAAGTCACCCCTAGTCCTCCACAGAGACACACAGTGCCCTCTAACACACACACAAGTGTAAAAATAAAGTTTGAAAAAATTTTTTTTAAAAAGGAAAGCTTTGAAAAACAACTTGTCTATGTAGTAAGCAGAGTCTGTATTAGAACTTCGCTAGTATGCAGAGGCATTAGGTTTAATCCCCATTGCTATCAGAGAAAAACAAAAAATGCACTTCCTGTAACACACAAAAGCGCACATGTGTACGTACATACACACAAACTACATGAATGAACTTTTTTTTTCTTATTTATTCAATTGTGCGTGTGCGTGTATGTGTGTGTGTGTGTAGAACCACGGGCAAATTTGGGAATCACCATGGACAGCCTTCACCTCCTCCTTGTTTACTCTGCCTCGAATTTACAGGCTCTGCCCTACCAGGACCAGAAACACAGGCTGCCCCCGATTCCACCCCTGCGTCTATATGTGGGATCTAGGATCCGAACTCAGAACCTTCCACCTGCAAGGCAGAGGCTTAACCCCTGAGCCACCTCTCCAGCCCCACAAACTACATGAATGAGAGTAAGCTAACTACATACATTTTAGAGACGCACAAAAAAAACCCAAACCAATTAATTCCCAAAAAATGGACATTAGTCCAAACTCAATGATAAAGGTAAGATTTTGGTAATTTAAAAATATTAATGTGGGGCTGGAGAGATGGTTAAGGGATTAAGATTCTGTCTCAAAAGCAGAAGGTCCTAAGTTCAGATCCCAGGTCCCATGTAAAAATGCCAGGCAGAAATGGTGACAGGCCAAACTTCCAGTTCTGGTGGGCAGAGCCTGGGAAATCCCAGAGCAAAGCAAAAAGGAGGTAGAAGTAATCCAGGATGATGCCCTAAGTTACCCTTGGTCCTTCACAGGGACACACAGTTTCTTCTGATACCACCCAACGCACACATAAAATAATAAAATTAAAAATGTTAATGTGTAAATGGCCTAATGCATGTATTTTTTGAGATCTGCATAAAACCTTACCATTCATTCTTAACATCAGACCAAATTTATGGGATAAAAGACAAAGATCTGAATCATTTAAAATTATGAATGTGGGGGCTTGGGAGATTGCTCAGCAATCAAAGTACTGGCTGCAAAAGGACTGAATTTTTGAGTCCTCAGATCTCATATACAATTTGAGGTAAAACACACAGCCATGGCATGGAGGCCTGCCTGTAATTCCAACCTGGGAAGCCCCAAAACAAGCCAGATTAGCCCTATCATGAGCTCTAGGTCTAAAGATGGAGCTTTAGGGTGGTAGAAGAGAATCAAGGATGATTCCTGATATCAACCTTGCATCTCCACACTCATTTGCACTCACATGCACATGCACTTGCGCACAGATACCTGCCCACATGCAAACAGTGCACAAACACCCACTTATACACATACACACACCTGGAAACTTAAAATTGTGAATCTGTTTAGAATAATGGCCACTGTATATCTATGACCCATTATCAATAATATAATTTTTAAAATTAAGAAAGGAAGTCAGTATGGTATCACATGCTTGTAATCCTAGTACTCAAAAGGCTCAGGCAGGAAGATCAGAAGTTCTAGGCCAGTGAAGGGGGCAAGAGAGCATATTAAGCTCTTGTGTTTTTCTCCACTTAGATGATAACATTGCATTATTGAAAATAATTGCTTTCTTCCAAAGGATGTTACTTAGAAAACCTACTGCTAGAAAAAAATTAAAAGCAAACAAGAAAATCTACTGGTTTTTTTTGCTGAGAAGTTTTCCTGGATGTAAGAATATTCTTCATGTCAATGGGAGTATCCTACTCAAATTGCTCCTTAAATGCTGCCAAAGGAGGGCTGGGAGTACATTTTACTGGTAGAAAGTGTTTGATCTCCAACACCTTAAAAATGAATACTTTTTTAAAGTAGAAAATAGAGCCACTTTACTACTCAAGACATTTTTTTCAAAAGCAACTGAGTTGCCAAAAATGAATACATTTAAAAAGAACGTTAATGGACAGTGAAGCTTGCTTGAACTTGATTTGATACATGAAAGCCCACATAGTTAAGAATTGATTTTCCAAAGTTGTCCTCTGACCTCCACCCATGTGCTATGGTAAACATGTTTTCTCTCTCCCTCTCCATATCTCCTTCAAATAAATATTTTAAAAAATGTTGTCAAATATGATGTACACTCAGTCATATAATATTTGTTATAGGGTTGGTGAGATGGCTCAGGGGTTAAAGTCTTTGCTTCACAAGCAAAAGGACCTGCTTTTGGATCCATGTAAAAAATGCAGGGAAGAAATTGCAGTGGCCTGCAATTCTAGACTTGGAAGGCAGAGTCTGGAAAACACTAGACAATAGAAATAAAGAGGTAGAGCAATCCAGAATAATTCCCAATATCACCCTTGTACCTCTATGGGCACATACATTCAAGTGCCCTCATGTGTACATACATAGACACAAATTTGTTATAACATTAATATTAAATGTTTTTTCAAAGAATTGAGGATGAACCAAGAGGAGAGTTAGGCATACACAATAAAGGACTCTGGGAATTGGGGGGGGAGGCACTGGGAGACGGGGAGGGAGGAAAGGGGAGCAGGGGGTTTAGGGGGAGTAGGAGGGGGGAGGGAACTGGTCTACCTATTAAGTTTGTATGACCGGAAATAATAATAAAAAATGTTTAAAAATTAAAAAAAAAAGAATTGAGGATGAATGTATATGAACCTATGTAAAAAAAAATCATCTTTGCAGTTTACTAGGTGCATTTCCTAGATGCATGACTACCACTGTGGTAGTCATCCCATGGTATAGTAGCATATTCTTATTCTTGGATTTCATTTTTACAATACATTGATGATGCTCACTGACAATATATTCGTATATTTTCCTATGGCATTCAAGTGTGTTATCTACAGTAATCAGTCTTACCTTCTCTTTCATGTTCTCAAAAGTTCCTCCCTGGGCCAGTACAGTATTGGACTGCAAATCAAAAATGAATCCTGATGAATCTGAAAGAATATAAAGGAACAAATATACTCAACATCTACAAAATTATGTATCCTATCTCCAAAATAGAAAGGCCAAGATTGGCTACTTTCTCCCATAAAATAATTAACCTAGTAACTACTTTTTTTAAGTTAAATAATATTTTAAGTTAAAGTTATGAAATGAAATGATTTACCTCACATTTTCATTTCTACTTCCTTATTGATGAATTTTGTCCTTTGATAATTTCATATATGCATATAAAGCATTCTGATTATTCTCTCCTCTTGAAATTTTATTTTAAAGAGAAAGCATGTATCTTTAGGAAAACAGCAAATGTGTCAACATATAAGAGTATCCTACAATTCTTAGTATTTTTTTTTTTGAACATTTTAATCTGAAGGGGGAGGGAAGAATGGTGAAAGGAGGGAGGGCACAGGCAACCACTCATGTTTGTAGAACTAGAAAAATAAAAAAATAATTAAAAAAAGGAAAGTTACAATCTTTGGCACTCAGAATGAGGTTCTAGATGAAACTAATTTGCATTTTTAAAAAATAATCTTTTATATTTATTTATCTTGTATGTGTGGTAGTGCAACTTGTGCAACTCTGTTCTCCCCATCATGTAGTTCTGGGGATCAAATTCAGATTGTTAAGTTTGGCAAATAAGCAAGTGAACCATTTCACCAGTCCCCTTGACATCTTTCCTAATGATCCTAGCTCACTGACAGAGCTAGTCTGTCTAGCTTGCTCTGGAGTTTCTACCTTCCATGAGGAAGCTGTCACATCTACCAAATATTTTACATGGGATTTGGGGATCCAAACTCCAGGCTTTTTGTTTATGTGGCAAATATTTTAACCACTGAGTCATCCTATCCCTCGAATGGAGAATTTTTTTTTCTGTTATAGTTCTTTTGTTTAGCAGAAGGAAAACAAATGCTCAATATTTCAAGTGTAATGAGTGCAGAGGCTAAATTATGTTGAGTAAAAGAAATAAACTTGGAGCTGGAGAGGTGGCTCAGGGGTTAAGCCTCTGCCTTACAGGCAGAAGGTCCTGAGTTCGGATCCCAGATCCCACGTATAGACGCCAGGCAGAAGCGGGGGCGGCCTGCGCTTCTGGTCCTGGTAGGGCGGAGCCTGTGAATCCCGGGGCAGAAGGAGGTGGAGGCGTCCATGGTGGTTCCCGATTCATCCGTGGTTCTACACACACACATACACACATGCGCGCGTGCACATACATACACGCACACGCACAATTGAATAAATAATAATAAAAAAAATTAAAAAAGAAATAAACTTGAGCCATTCAATTTAACCCATATATATGTGGGCAGTACTAATAGTACTCTATGAATTATCAAAATTATAAAGAAGACATGAAGGCCTAGGAGAAGTAGATGCAATCAAGACACAGTGTATATACAAAATAAATTGTCAAAGAATAAAAACTATTTTTTAAAAATTCTTAATTTATAAAACTTGCTCGATGTAATAGTTCAGCTTTTTAGTAGCTTAACCATCTTCAAAACTCTTATTTTCTTTATAAATATTTGTCACACAATGACAATACAGCTTTCAAAGCTACAAGTAACTGTGGTATATTATTTTCCTATAATTAGGTTTTCAAATTGCCAAGTCAAAATTAGAAGCATTTCCTTCATATTTAGCATATGAGACCTGAATCTATGGCATTTTGTTTTGAATTAAAGAGTTATATTGAAAACAAAAAACTTAGAGAAAATAGTCAAGACACCTATGCTTATTTTTTAATGGATACAGTATAGCTATGCACACTAGTTTAACACTGCTGTTAAATTTGACCCTTCAAATTTCTACAGCTATTCTAGGAAAGCTAAAAAAAAAAAAAAGGTTTTATATAGCCTTTGTTCTCCTCTCCCTCATTATAACTTCTCTTGATACTCTCTGCAACCTTAAACAAGAAGTCAGAGTAGGAATCCTGGAAACAAAGCTAAAGAAGGAAACAAAGACTGGAGCATTTGCTCTTACTCCACTTCCCTTCTTCAGAGACACGTAACACTGTGCAGAAAGAAAGCTGTCACCTACCACACCTCCCCAACATATGCTCATCCCCCAAAAACATACTGTCAGATTGCATCTGGCTTTCCTGCAAATCTATCACAATTTGATAAATTTGTCTGCAATTTCTAAATTGTATTCACTATTCTATGTGTGAATGTGTGTCTATACATGTGTCTGTGTGAGTTCTGGTGTGTACATGGTCATAGTGCATGGTGCAGAGAGATCTGAGGACAACTTTTAGGAATCAGTTCTCTCCTTTCATCATGTGGATTTCAAAAGACCCAACTCATGTTGCTAAGTTTGTAAAGAGTGTGTTCTTAGTCCATTCTCTGATGTCCATCATTTCCTGACTGACCCTTTATCCTCCTCTCCCGTGTAGTAAGTCAAGATTCATAACAAGTACTAGCAGTACAGTATGGCATTGTATGCTGCCAAATGCTTCCAAAAGTACAGTGCCCCATCATGGAATGTCTCACTAACTCCATGATGACGCTTAGTTGCAATAGTGGCAAGAAGTTTGTGTCTATGCCTTGCCAAGCATGCCTTTAGATTATCCATCTGCTCACTGGTGAGATTAAGTCTCTAGCAAAGCAAAAAAAGCCTACTTGATACATGCGAAGTTTGTTCTCTCTCATAAATAAAATAAACAAAACGTATTTTAAAAAAAAAGTGGGGTCGCTGCTCCACAATTATGCTTTGGGGTGTGTGTGTTATCAAGGATCAAACCTAGGCTGGGCCTCATGCATGCAAAGCAAGCAGTCTATCAATTGAACTATATTCCCCGGTCTTATGTTTTTGTTTTGTTTACTTTCATGGTGCTAGAGATCAAACTCAGGGCTTTATGCATGCTAGGCAAGTGCTCTACCATTGAGCTCTATACACTCCAGCCTGCTATAATTATTATTTTTCTTTTTGTTTGTGTATCTGTCTATGTACATGTCTGTGTATATATTTTAAAGCACTGTGTTTATGCCTTGGAGACCCAAGGGTGACTTTGGGAATCACCCTGGATTGCTTCTACCTCTTATTTGCTTTTGCTCTGGAATTTCTCAGGCTCCATCTTCCAGGATTAGAAGTACAGGTGCTGACATTTCCATGTGGAATCAGGATCCAAACTCAGGATCTTCTGCATTTGAGGTAAAGGCTTAACCCCTGAACCATCTCTCCAGTCCTATAATTAGTCTTTTAACAATGTATGTTCACATGAAATCTTACCTTTCTGGTTTTGTTTCCTAGACATTGCAGTTTCCTTGATTTTAAAAAAATACAGAAGAAAAGTATTCTTGTTTGAGTCCTGAGAATATTGCTAATTTTAAAGAGGTCAGCAGAAATCTGCAGTTGAAAGCACAAAATACAAAATTCCAGCTGTTCGAAATTCTGCTCACTAACTGTTAATCTTCTTTCCTTTTCTGGTATCAACTTCTTGTCAAGAAGTATCATTGCAGATAGTCATATCTCTTTTTATAGTGAGATTCTAGAAGGAAAAATAGAAACACTTTCATTAATATGATAATGAGTATCTATAAGAAACTTATTAAGTAGTCACCAGGTTTTTTTTTGAATCTCTCTACAAAACAAGATTTTTTTAAATGTACTCTATAAAGAAAAATATAGTTACTGAAAAACACTATTTTCTATAGAAAACTTAATCTTAAAATCAAATCCTACTAGTATAGAAAATATGCCTATCTTAGGGTTGGGGATTTAGCTCGGTGGTAGAGCGCTTGCCTAGCAAGCACGAGGCCCTGGGTTCGGTCCCCAGCACCAGAAAAAAAAAAAGAAAAAGAAAAAGAAAATATGCCTATCTTAAAATTTTTGAGAGAGAAAGAGAGAGAGAGAGAGATGGAGAGAAAAAGACGTTCCTTTTGCAGATGCTTGGAAGATGGTAATATGCTTAGACTCATTAAAGTCTTATCACAGGCCCTTAATCCCATCAGGACTGTAGATCTTAATCAATTGGTCACTATTCCAGGTTTCCTTCATAATAATCTCAAAACTAGGTCCTATTGTCCACACCACCAGGAAGATCTGCTTATACTTCTCCTTGAGGACAAAATTGAGAGTGTTGGTGGGGAAGTACCAGACGACACTGGCCAGGTTACCACACCAGAAGGACAGAATTCTCTGCTCCTCTGGATATAAGAACCAACCAGTTCATGATGCCCTCATGCTATTTATCTAATATGATTGCTTGCTGGTGCACTTTGCAGTAGCAGCCTAACCAGTTCAATTGGTGTTACTGTGGCCTCGAAGTGGTTATGGTCACTACCTCTCAGAAGTCTTGCTGGAAAATATCGGTCATATTTAAAGAATGATGGTATGTGTGTGTAAGCACACTATGACTGGGCTGAAAACTGGTGTGGAATATGCTTCTTTTTTTTTTTTTTTGCTTCTTTAGTCTTCTATGTCCGTCTAAACTATTCCATATCTCTCTCTGCTAAAACATTACTTTTCATCACTTGTTAAGATGTTTCTTACCTTCTAATCATTCTGTTCAAATTAAGGATCATTATCTCTAAAATTTAGTCTCTCAGATTTCCCAATGCAGACACAGCTGTGAGAAACTTGGGAGGTAGAAGTGGGAGGAGTGCAAAAAAAATTTTAATATTGAATATCAAAGCTTTAAAATGTGACTAGCCGACACTGCAGAAAATTCTCTAAGCTGTATTCAAAAGCTGTTTTTGAGGTGGCTCTCATACAGCTCAGACCAGCTTTGAATTAAGATGCCAAAGATGACCACCTTGAACTCCAGATCCCTGTGTCTTCACCGCCCATGCTCTGGGATTAAGTGTGTGTCACCATACCCATCTATTACTAAATACCTTAAAGATATAGACTCAGATTTCTGGGCAAAGAAAGCATGATAAGAATCACAGAACTCTTCTGAGATAGAAAATAAATAATATACAACACAAAGAAAGCAGATTGCAACATTTAGATTGCAACATTTAACAAGTCTTGGTGATCCTGCCTATAATCCCAGCAGGAGGCTGAGGCAGAAAGAGCACAGCTTCAGGTCAATTGGGGCTACACAAGGAGACCCTATCTCAAATAAACACAAGCCCCTCAGCTATCCCTCAGCGTATCAGTCTTCCTACATTCTAGTGCCCTGCCCTGTTCTCTTTGCTTCTCTGACCTGTCCTGCTACACCCTGCTCAGGCGCTCGACTGGATCACGGCAGTCTCTTCATAACTCTTTTTACACTCAGTACCATAGAAATAAGAAAACCCTTCCTATACTGGGAATATTCTTACACCAGATACTGACACGGAATACTTTATGACCTTCAGATTGCCTTGAAATGCTACCATCTTGGAAACTATTAACAAAAATACCAAATTTAGTCAGACATTCTGGCTCTCGTCTGTAATAACAGCACTCAAAAGGCTGAGGTAGGAGGATCACAGCAAGAATGACACCTTCTCTCAAAAACCAATCAAATAAGACTAAACTTGTAACAGTGAGTTAGGGCTAAGGATGTAACTCGGTGCTATGATACTTGCCTAGGCAACAAGTTCAATTCCTAGTATTGACAAAGTAAATAAAAATATAAAAATAAAACTAACAGTGGGAGTCTGTGGAAATGTTACCTGGGGCTGTTCCAACTACACACACTCTGGTTAGAAGGAAAGCCAGTTCCGCCAAGTGAGAGAAAACATGAAACCAGCATCTAAATGACAGGAACTGACTTGTTATGAAGCAAAGAACTGAAAAGCTCTCCAAACACCTCCAGCTCACAGGCCAGAGGCTGCACGCAGCCAAGGACAGCTAGGAAACATGGCCTAACATTACTTAAACTTACTTAAAACATGAGATGTTAAAAAAAAAAAAAAAAAAAGTGTTGCTTGCTTGTAGTGCCCCCATCCCATCAGATTTTTTTTTTTTTTAAATTTGTGATGTTCTTGAGTGTGAACTTTACAGAAAACAGCATCATGGAGAGACGGCTCAGGGGTTAAGATTTGTCATGCAAGCAGCAAGTCCTGAGTCGGGATCTCAGGTCCCATGTAAAAACACCAGGCAGAAAGGGCTGCAGTCTGCACTTCTGGTCCTGGTGGCAGGACCTGGGAAATCCCAGAGCAAAGCAAGGAGGAGGTAGAAACAATCCAGGATGATTCCCAAAGTCACCCTAGGGCCTCCACAAGGACACAAAGTACCCTGAGACACACACACGCACACACACACACACACACACACACACACACACACACACACACACACAAAATGAAATATTTTTTAAAAAATAGCATCATGCTATTTTTTAAGGTCAAAAAGTTGCACCCACCTGGGAGTGTAATTCCTTCTCAGTGTATGTAACCGTTTGCATTTTGGGTAATTAATATGTCAGAGCTCAGCTACCCTTAGGTTACTGTCACAGCTAGCACAGGTAATGGACCAGAAGACTAGACAAATTTAAAAGGGAAATCTGGAAATGAGACTCTTGGAAACTTTGAAGTGTTGCACACATTCAGATGAAGATACCAGAGTGTGTCGATACTGTCCAAACATCTCTGGATGATCTCAAGCCTATATACAAAAACAGAAAAGCTACAAGAGAATAAAAGCTAAGGCAGACTCTGAAAATGTCTCAATTTTGAAAGCACTCCCAACACACCCAAGAGCTTTAAATACAAATGCAATCTTTAATCAATCATATTAATTAATCAATTGACAACTAAGCTAGCAGATATTCAGACACCAGTAATTCCAGCAAGTCAAACTGAAAAATTATTTCAAAATTTAAAAATAACAAAACCTAAGTACAAATATGAACACTCACATATACAGTGAGTAAATGTACAGATAAAATGTAGGCAAGTTACTTAAAAAAGCAACAGCATGGGCCAGTCAGATGCCTCAGCATGTAAAAGCTCTTGCAGCTAAGACTAACAACTTGAATTTGATCTCCAGAGCCCACAGGGTGAAAGGAAAGAACCGACTCCTTCAAGATGTCCTTTAATCTGCACACACATACTTAGCATGCACCCCCCCCTTTCAACAAAAAAAAAGGGGGGGGAGGGGGGGAGGAGGAGAAGAAGAAACAAATGTGAAAGCAACAGTGTTGGAGATATTTGCTAAGCAGTAGACTGCTTGTCTAGTGTGTTCAAGGTCCAGTATTAGGGGAAAAATAAAAGCAGCAACAAGGGGTAAAAGCCAGAATTCAAAGTTACCACAATACATTATGCAATGTGCCCACTTTCAACAAAAATTATGATTTATACAAAGATGTGGTGTGAACCCAACTCACAAACAGAATCTGAAAATATCCCTGAGTAGGCCCAAATGCCAGATTTAACAAAAACTTCACGTCTTCAAATTTCTTTAAAAGACTAAAACTGTAGGACAAAACTGCCAGAAGTTATATAGTTCAGTGAATTAAAAGGATAAGATTAATTTATAAATTCAAGTGTATTTCCATATACTAGCAATAAATAAACCAAAAAATGAAATGAATAAAATAATCACATTTCTTACAGAATACAACAGTATTAAGAATTAAATATAACAGACACATAATACTCACACATTGAAAATTGTAAAACACCATTAAAATAAATTAAATGCTGAGACATTTTTGTATTGACAAACAGGCACATTTGTGTTTTTCTCAGTCTAACTTATAAACTCAGTGTAATTTCTTAAAATTCCAGTAAGCAATTTTTATAAACATTGACACAACGATCCTAAAACTTACATGGTGATTCAGAGAAATCAGAATAGACAAAACAATTTTACACTATATTATTTGATTTCAAAATTTATTATTATCTACAGTAATATTAAAAATAAAACTATTAAAATCACGGTAGTGAAGACAGGGTGGTACTGGTAAACGATACGCATATGGAACAAAAGCAAGAATTGAGAATCCAAAAGTAAATCTTTATATTAAGGATTAATTGTAAAACTCCGTGAAATATATAAGTGGAGCTGGGAAGAAGGCTCTGAGTTTAAGATTCTGCTTCAAAATCAGGACGTGAGTTTGGATTCCAGATCCCATGTAAAAACGCAGGGTGGATATGGTGGCGAACTGCACTTCCATCCCTGGAAAGTAGAGACAGCCTAGAAAACCCCAGAGCAAAGCAAAAAGGAGGTAAAACAATACAAGATGATTCCTGAAGTTACCCTTGGGCTTCCACAGGCACACACAGTGCCCTCTGATACACTCACACAATAAAAAATTAAATTTTTAAAAAAGAAGATCAGAGTTAAGAACCTCAGAAACCACATAGAACATGTAAGTATGGTACTCACTTGTAACTGCAGCCTTGGAAGGCAGAGATAAGGAATCTCTAGAACAAATTAATTACAAAGTAATACTAGTGACATTGATGAGCTCTGGGTTTGAGATACCCTGCCTCAAAGAATAAGGTGAAAGAACAATCCAGTAAGATTCCCAACAACTTTTGGCCACCACATCTCTCAACATATATGAGTATGCGTACACACACACACACACACACACACACACACACACACATACACGAAAATGAAAAAAATATATATATATAATTGAAATTTTTTTCATGATGAGACAGAGTCTCATTATGTAGCCCAACCTGGTCTCAAACTCAATCCTTTCTCTCACCTCCTGAGTACTAGAATTACAGACCTATGTCACCATACCCAATTTCTCATTTTTTTTCATTGTTTTTATACAAGGTTTCAAGTAGCCAAAACTAGTCTTAAACTCCCTGCTATAGCCCAAGCTAGTACTGAACTGATCTTTCAGTCCCCACATCCCCTTGCAGCTTTTCACTTGAACAATTCTTCAAAAATATAAACCAAGGAGCCAGCAATATAGCTCTGGTGCCTACTTTGCAGACCTGGCAACTTGGATTGGATATTTATGCAGGAATAATTTAATTTCTACTGGACAGCTAGTGCATTTAGAAACATCCACCCCTCCAATCTTGACCTCGTTTCCCTAGTAGCTCTGGGACACTCGTTAGCAATGCCACAATGTAAATGACTGTGGCTCTACCCATCATCTTTCTCTTCTTCCAGTGCTCACACCATTTGGTTGCTCCACGGTGACTGTCCCCTCCTTGCATGTGTTTATGGCAGCTCTCTCTCTCTTCTCTCTGCCCTTACTTAAAATACCACCTTTGCTCTAACGCTCTCCACCTTAAGGCTATGGCTTCTTCCTTGCCTCCCTTGGACAGAGTGTCCAGGAGTTTTTTTTTTCCCCCTCTCTCATTTTCAATAAAATCCCTGCTTTAACATTTCAACATGTTCTGGTTTCATTCAAGACACCCAAAGAAAAGAAACCCCATAACACTTAGAAGTCCATATGGGGACTGGAGAGATGGCTTAAGGGTTAAAACTCTTATCTCGAAAGCAGAATCCTAAGCTTAGATCCCAGGTCCCACATAAAAATGCCAGGCAGACACAGCAGCAGCCTGGCTCTGGTGGACAATGCCTGGGAAATCCCAGAGTGAAGCAAGAAGGAGGTAAAAGCAATCCAGGATGATTTCCAAAGTCACCCTTGGTCCTCTACAGGGACACACAGTGCACTCTCTCTCTCTCTCTCTCTCTCTCTCTCTCTCTCACACACACACACACACACACACACACACACACACACAAAATATTTTAAAAAAAGGAAGTCCACATGGTAGGAGATAAATGACTTACCAAAGTTGTCCTCTGATATCCATCCATGTGTCATAGCAGAAAACCAGAAGTCAGAACCACAGATACATACATACACATACACACACACACACCCCTCACATCTGTACATACGAAGTGTGAAGCCCCTCCCTCCCAAAAAAAGTAATTGACTTTGGAAAGGACATTATTGATTTAAAAAAAAAAAAAAAAAAAAAAAAAAACCTCCAGTAATGTTAAAGAAGTCAGACTGTAAGTAAAATAAATAAAGGTGAAACAAAGGGAAAGAATACATACTTTTCTTTCAGGGGTGCATATAGCCTACATTTAGATGAAAGTGGTATTTTTAAGTATTCAGGTGACATTTTTAAGACAGAAGGACAGAAATCAAAGGATAACCCAATTTTAAAATGAAGCGTTAAAAAGGTAGTTCAGTGGTTGACTGCTTAGAAAGTGCCTTTTGCTTGCAAGACACAGGTTTCAACCACTAAACCACCTCCCCAGCCCAATGTTAGCCACAGTTGCCACTTTGTAAAGCCTTTTCCACCCTAACCAGAAAATGGCAATTCCCTAGACAGACCACACCTCCTAAATCCTAGCCTTAATTCCGTAGCAGTTCCTTAGCAACATCTGAAACCACAAAAAATATCAGTCAGCCCAGTTTCTCTTTTCTCCTGCTCTTTCTACCTAAGGTACCTCCTCCTATCTCTCTGTCTGTAAGCTAGCTCTTCTCTAACACTCTCCTACCTTAAAGCTAAGTTATGACTCCCTCAACTCTAAAGAACACATATTTAAATCTCTCCCTTTTTATATATGGGCCTCCCTCCATGTGGCATCCACATATGGTCAGAGACACTATTAACTCGACATCCATGACTTCATTGTCTTACCACCATTCACCTGACTACTCAGGTAAAAAGCCTCCATGACTGCTTTATTTTCTTTACATGTCACAACCAAATAAATGACCTACAAATTCTAATTATAATCTGAATTCAATCACTTTTCTCACCACTCCAGTGTACCACTCTAGTTCAAGCCATCTTGATTTCTACAATTGTAGACTATTACAATTAGTTCCTGACTTTTCTGTTGCTCCTCTTTTTTTTTTATTTTTTTTTGTGTTTTTTTCTTTTCTTTTATTTTATTTTCTGTTGCTCCTCTTTTTAAAAAAATTTTTTTTATTTATTCAATTGTGCATGTGTGTGTGTGTGTGTGTGTGTGTGTGTGTGTGTGTGTGTAGAACCACGGACAAATTCGGGAACCACCATGGACGCCTCCACCTCCTTGTTTACTCTGCCTGGGGATTCACAGGCTCTGCCCTACCAGGACCAGAAACGCAGGCTGCCCCCCGCTTCCGCCTGGCGTCTATATGTGATGTCTAGGATCTGAACTCAGGACCTCCTGCCTGCAAGGCAGAGGCTTAACCCCTGAGCCACCTCTCCAGCCCCCTCCCCCATGTTTCTCCTCTTAAAAGTCTTTTCACATAAGGATCAATAGGTTTAAAAAAAAAAAAAAAGCATCTTAGATCATGTCACTCTGCTGTAGTGCCTCTTGCCATGTTCAACAAGTCCTATATAATATGCCTCCTGAAATAGTGACTTCCTCTCATCTCCTGTCTCCCCCCCCCCAACTTGTTCAAAGCACTTCAACCACAATGTCCTCCTTGCTGTGGTTCAAATAAAGAAAACCTATCAGTTCAAAGTCTCTGAACTTCCCATTCTGTCTGGAATGAGCCTCAGGTAGATAGATTCACATCGATCAATACCTGTTATCCAAGAATGTGTAAAATATCATCTTAGAGACACCAGTCTAATTAAATAAAGCAGTCTCCGATGCTTCTAATTCCCTTATATTATTCTATCATTTTCTCAGTAGTAGCTACTATCTCGCTCTGCACTACATATTTTATTATCCATCTCCCCCAACAAACTATAAACTTGAGGGTAGGCATTCTGATTCCATCTCAATAAGGTGAGATCATTCTTACCTCTTTGAGCATATAACTCCACTGGCATATAGCAGATATGCAGTAAACTTATTGACTCATTGAATAAAGAACCCTGATTACAGGTGCTAAATGACTGCTTACTTTTTAATAAGCAACTTACTAAGTTCCATACCTATAATATATATACATTTTATTGCCTGCATTGTGTTACAATAAAAAGTTGCAAAATAAAGATGACATATGAGAGCTCTAGTTGATTAGGTGGTTCACACTAAATTTAGTGTATTTATCTGTGTCTGTGTGCACAAATGTGCGCACGCATGGGAAGAAGGGCATGCACACTATGGCATGTACGTGAAGTTCAAAAAACAATTTATGGAGTCTATTCTTTCCTTCTACCATTTTGGCTCCAGGGACAGAAGTCGTCAGGTTGTCTGTCCCGTTGGGCACAAGTACCTTTACCTGCTGAGCCATCTTACCTGTCCCTCCCCTTTTGTTAAGCTAATAAAGTTAAATATATGCTCAATTTATAATCCAGCAACTTCACTTTTAGGAATATGCCCAAAAAACTTAAGTACTTATATCTGTAAAAGAGAATGTAGCAGCTCTGATTCAAAACAGCTTCAATTATGAGAGAAAAAAAGACCGAAATAATTGGGATAGTTATATAGTCAACCTTCTATATCCACAAGTTCTCTATACACAGATTCAATCAACTCCTAATACTTCTTTATCATTAATTTCTAAACAAAAACATACAATGGTATTTGTACAGCATTTAGATGGTCTTAGGTATCACACATACTCCAGAGGTGATTTTTTTAAGTAAACAGATGGATGTAAGTAGATTATATATTTATATATGTATATATTTATGCATGAAGATTGAGCATCCAGAGAGCTTGAATCCTGGAACCAATCAATCTCCACAGACGCTAATATATTGGAACTTATTGAACTCGGGTTTCTGGGTATGTAACATCTTACCCACTGAGTTATCTCACTAGACCCAAATCTACATTTGTTTTTTAAGTTAAAATAAAATGTTGATGGTATATATGCATCATTTATTTCGTGTTTTAATCAACTTTCTCAATTAACAGTTAACTATAAAAGAGCTGATAGTGATACATAAGAGAAGTTCTACAATCAAAGAAAAGTTGTTCCGCTAACTGATGACAAACTAATCTGTCCATTTTTCAGATAAGGGAAAAAATAAAACTGCCAACAAATCCCTCTGTTTAACGGCAAGAGAAGTCAAACTGAACAAAGGAAGGTCTCTTGTGTTTGAAAGAATACACCTCAAGGACTGGGTTCGATCTCTGGAAAACACATGGTGGAAGGAGAGAAATGACTTTCAAAAATTCTTTGAACTCTGGGGATGGATAGGTGGCTCAGGGGTTAAGCCTCTGCCTTGCAGGCGAAAGGTCCTGAGTTCAGATCCTAGACCCCACGTATAGACGCCAGAAGCAGGGCTGGCCTGCATTTCTGGTCCTGGTAGGGTGGAGCCTGTGAATCCCCAGGCAGAGTAAACAAGGAGGAGGTGGAGGGGGTTCACGGTGGTTCCCGAATTCGTCCGTGTTCTACACACACACATACATGCACACACCATACATGCGCAATTGAATAAATAATAATAAAAAAAGACTTCTTTAAAAAAATTCTTTGAACTCCACATATGCACCTGGAAAGTACGCAAGTATGCATTCTTGCTCTCAAGATATATACACATTTTACGTGTGTGTATGTGTGTGTGTGTGTGTGTATGAGAGAGAGAGAGAGAGAGAGAGAGAGAGAGAGAGAGAGAGAGAAACATTCCTCAGGGCCATATGAACTCTTCTCAGTAACTCTACCAACATTCTGACAGAGACCATAGAGTCGCCAACTACCACACGCGGCTCAAGAAACACAAGAACCAGAAAAACAATAGTTGCAGTTCTCTTCTCTTGACCCTACCCCTCTGTGCTGAAGATCAGACCCAGGGCCTCACAAAGACTTGGCAAGCACTCTGCCTCTGAGCTATCCTTGTTCTCTTGAAACAGAACTTAATATAGTGCTTAAAGCCTTAATTAGGTCAACAAGAAGGGGGGGAAGGGATACAAACAAGAAAGGAACAAGTTTTAGTATCCCTGTGATAGTTAATCCTGGGTGTCAACTTCACACATCTGGCACTAACTAAGATCAGCTGAGACCACCTGACAAGATTATCCAGATGAACACATTTACAATACAAAGACCAACCCTAGATCTGATTGGAACCTCTAAGTAGTGGACCAGATAAAAGGAACCACAGACCAGAATACTGGTAAGAAGAGACTCTCCAGGAGTCTTCCAGCCTTCAGTTGTCACCCACTAGCCTACTGGATGTCTACCCTGACTTAGCCTGCCTCCAACTTCAGCCACCAGCCATGTTACCTCCGCCATGAAAGACTATCTCCCCTCCAGAACTGTAAATTGAATAAATCTCCCTTTCGCCCTTAAGTTGTTTGACTTTAAATGCTCTCTCACAGCAGTAGTTAAGTACTTAAAGTAAGTTAAGCAGTAAATTAACAACCTCATATACCTGAAAAACCCTAAAGACTACCAGAAAACTCTTGAGACCCAAAACACAATTTGGCAAAGTAGGGAAGATAAAATTGACACATAAAAACCAACCTAGCCAAGGAGATGAAAGATATCTACAATGGAAACTTTAAAACACTGAAAAAAAATCAAAGACAAAACTAGAAGATAGAAAGATCCCCATACTCATGGATTGGCAGAATATTAACAAAAAAATTAGTTGCATTACTTAAAATGCTTTACATATTCAATCCCCATAAAAATTTCAATCACATTCTTTATAGAACTAAGAAAAAAAAACTTTAAAATTGTATGGAAGCACAAAAAATTTCAAAGAGTAGCCAAACCTAAATAGTGTATGTCTATAAAATACTTTTACTGAATTGTCTTACAGGACTTCCCAAATAGCCATTTGAAGCTAAAAGAATACTACGAACAGTTTTAAGTAACTACAAACAGTCCAAAATTCAACACTAATCTGAAGAAATGTCGTGTTAATGAAGATATCAGAAAACACCCACTTAAAGATTAAATTATTTCAAAAACTGAGCTCATGATTCTCTCTGGGGAAGCCCACCTAACTGCTGGATGTATACTACCACTCTTTTCTTATGTTTTTCTTTCTCCATGTCTCTCTTTCCCTCTCTCTCCCCATCTATATTTAAGTCTATATTAAGAACCTGGGATGCATGCACGCATGAGTGTCTGTATGTATATGGATGTGCTTGCATGTGGGTGAGTGCAAGTGTGTATGGTACATAAGTTCAATTGAGTGTGTGTACCTGTGCAGGCCCAAGGGTGTTATCAACAAACATCCTAAATTGTCCTTCCAACCTACTGTTGTGAGCCTGGGTCTCTAATTAAACCCACAGTATTCCATTGGGGCTCTTCTGGTTAGCCAACTTGTTCTGAGGATTCCCAGGCTCCACTTTTCAGGGCTAAAATTAGGCAGGCTGCCTCATCTGTCCAGCATTTTAATGTACGATCTGGGGATCCAAACTCATGTCCTTTTGCTTTCAAGACAAAGACTTTAACCATGGAGCCATCACCTCAACCCCCTAGAAACTTTTTCTTAATAATTAACCTTACTTTGGCCTGTGAGATAGCTCAGTGGGTAATGTCCTTGCTCCCAAACTTGGCAACCCAAGTGTGAAGCCCTTACTTATGACAGAAGGAGAGAACTGACTTCTGAAAATTGTTCTTTGCCGCCCATTCATGATGGCACAAGTGCATCTGCCCATAATCACATGCACTCAGACACACACACTGTAAATTGTACACAACTTATAGCAACGAAAAAGATATTTACATAGGCAAATAAATTCTGTCCAGGGAGAGAAAATGTGGAGGTAGAAATTATTTTCTCCATGAAAAGTCAGGTTTACATCAATTAGTCAATTAATTTCAAGTTTTCTTCATCCTACAAATCTCTCCTCCTTGTCCTCCCTTCCACTCTATTCTGAGACAGAGTCAAAATGTGTTTTCCATGCTGGAAGCCTCAAATTCCCTAAGTGATCCATCTGTCTCATCTCCCCAAGTGCTAAATCTACAGGTATGTGCCACAGCTCCCAGATCTGGAATTGTATCCCTCATTAATTAATGATTAAATAACTTCTTTTATATATTTGCATAAAAATAAGCTTACCTTTTAAACTTTTCTAATTTATTAGTTCTTGTGTGTGCATGCACGAGCGTATCAGAGGGTACCATGTGTCCCTATAGAAGACCATAGGTGACTTAGGTAATCATCCTAAATTGCTTTTACCACCTTTTTGCTTAGCTTTGGGATTTCCTAGGCTCTGGCCACCACTGCTGGAAATGCAGGCTGTAGCCATTTCCACTTGTCATTTTTTTACATGGTACCTGGGATCCAAACTCAGGCTTCTGCTTTCGAGGCAGAGTCTTAACCCCTGGGCCATCTTTCCAGCCCAATCATGACATTTTTTTTTACCCTTTGACAATAATATCACGTGTGGCATAAAAACTTTACAAAAGGGGCTGGAGAGGTGGCTCAGGGGTTAAGTCTCTGCCTTGCAGGAGGAAGGTCCTGAGTTCGGATCCTGGACCCCACGTATAGATGCCGGGCGGAAGCGGGGGCGGCCTGCGTTTCTGGTCCTGGTAGGGCGGAGCCTGTGAATCCCCGGGCAGAGTAAACAAGGAGGAGGTAGAGGCCGTCCATGGTGGTTCCCCAATTCGTCCATGATTCTACATACACACACACACAATTGAGTAAGAAATAATACAAAAATTTTTTTTTAATTTTTAAAAAATTGATTTTTATGTCAATCTTAAAAGAAACATCCTTACTCATCTGTTTATCATAGGCCAGACAAAACTTACACCTTCTTTCTTCACAGCTGAAAAATGTTTTCTAGAAAAGACCCTCATCAAAGTTCATCAAAGAACCTATCACTCACAAAAGCATTTTTTTAAGTCCTTTAAAAAAATTTTTTATTTAAAGACACATTGTGGTGTTTTGACTATTTATTTATTGTGTCTGTGTGTGTTTTTGCTCATGCACACATGTATCAGAGAGCACTGTATGTCCCTGTGGAGGACCAAGAGTGACTTGGGGCTGAAGTGCAGGCTACCACTGTTTCCACCTGGCATTTTTACGTGGGACCTAAGATCCAAACACAGAACCTCCTGCTTGTGAGGTAGAGTCTTAATCCCTGAGTTATCTCTGCAGCCCCTCACAAAGTTTTTTTTTTTAAATTTTTTTATTATTATTTATTCAATTGTGCATGTGTGTGTATGTATGTGCGTGCGCATGTTTGTATGTATGTGTGTAGAACCACGGACGAATCGGGAACCACCATGGACGCCTCCACCTCCTTCTGCCCCGGGATTCACAGGCTCCGCCCTACCAGGACCAGAAGCGCAGGCCGCCCCCGCTTCCGCCCGGCGTCTATACTTGGGACCTGGGATTCGAACTCAGGACCTTCTGCCTGCAAGGCAGAGGCTTAATCCCTGAGCCACCTCTCCAGCCCCTCACAAAGTATTTTTAAGTGACATTTTCGATTTTTTTTTTCTTGATACACAAAATAAACAAAGAACCACCCTGGGGCTGAGAAACGGCTCAATTAGTAAAGTGCCTGCTTTATAAACATGAGGACCTAAGTTTGGATCCCCGGAACTCACATAAAAAGCTGGGCATGGCAGTGTACACCTGTAACCATGGCACGGAGGAAAGAGACAGGCAGATCCTCTAAGCTCAGAGCTCAGCTCCAGCTGATCTAGCCAACTGGTGAGCACCAGATTCAGTGAGAAATCCTATCATAAAAAATAAGGTGAAGGGTAATAGAAGAAGACATTCAACTTCAACCTC
This sequence comes from Typhlomys cinereus, assembly GCA_023101885.1. Classification (NCBI taxonomy): domain Eukaryota; kingdom Metazoa; phylum Chordata; class Mammalia; order Rodentia; family Platacanthomyidae; genus Typhlomys; species Typhlomys cinereus. The sequence goes on along the minus strand of JALPQD010000069.1, from coordinate 1,037,881 downwards.
TGGTCTCTACTTGCTCCTGCACTATTGACTGCACCCATATACACAAGTGATAACACCCTACACACACACACACACACTCTCTCTCTCTCTCACAAACTGTCTGAAGCTCAACATTTCAAAAATGACTAAAGTTATTTGTCTGAGCTTTTACTAACTGCAGTTACCAATAGAAGAGATGGTATGTCTTCATATTAGACTAAAAATATATATTCGAAAAATGGATTTTCTTTTTTTTTAATTATTCAATTGTGCGTTTATACGTGTGTGCGTGTGTGTGTGTGTGTGTGTGTGTGTGTGTGTGTGTGTGTGTGTGTGTAGAACCACCATGGACACCTCCACCTCTTCCTTGTTTACTCTACCTCGGGATTCACAGGCTCCGCCCTACCAGAACCAGAAACGCAGGCTGCCCCCGCTTCTGCTGGCGTCTATACGTGGGGTCTAGGATCCGAACTCAGAACTGCAAGGCAGAGGCTTAACCCCTGAGCCACCTCTCCAGCCCCCGAAAAATGGATTTTCTAACTCAAAATATTTTTTCAATACATTCCTGTAAAAAAAAAAACACAAAAATACTAAATGTTTTGTTTGCAAAGTTGTCTTCTACCTATATGTCAAATGAAAGAGTAGAATGATTAAATATGTCTTAACTAACTTAATTAAAATATGTATATACAGTTTAAAGAAGATCATACCAGAAGTCAATAGATGAACTAAACATTAAATTAACAATATATTTGAAATTCATTAATACAGAAAGGGCAAATCAATACTCTGACACTTTGATTTTCTAAAGTCCAAATTAAAAATATCTGTAATACCATTAATCTCCAAAGAATGACTGGTTTCACAAAGCAGCCTTTTTTTTCCAAATGCAGGATCAAACTAATCTCCTGATACCCTCAGGAAAAAAATAAAATCAAGTTATACCAAAAATGTTTACATTCAACATCATTCAGGTCTTTCTAACCTATTCTCAGGCTTATAACGTATCAAACTTCTACTATTCTTCTGGAAACATTTTTGTCAGAATATGGACAAAGCAATTTAGAATGGAAATAGTTTATCTTCCATGTCCTTCATAAATTGATGCTACTATAATTCTTATAATAAATACACAATATACCCAGCATTAAATATCCTAAAAATGTTTTATCTAGATGTAATTAGAAAGATAGATTTATATTGGTGGGAGAGGTATTTGTAGGCTATTTTTTTGTGTGTTTTTTCTTTTTAATTTTGGTTTTGGTTTCTTGAGACTGCCTTGCTGTGCAACCCAGGCTAGCCTTGAACTCACCATGTAGATGAAGATGAACTTGAATTCCTACTCCTTCTGCTTCCACATCCCCAAATCTGTGATTACAGGCTTAGCTAATAACCATTGTTACTAAGATCCAGATATCTTCCTCCCTCCCTCTCTTTCGCCCCTCCCCCCTCCCCCCCAGGCTGGCCTTAAACTCTATGCTGCTCCCTGTATGTGATACTTCCAGCTGTGTGCTCTGCCACACTTATCTTCAGTGTTTTTTACAAATTTCAGTAGCACTGTAGTCAGAGCTCTGTAGAGTTTTAGCCAATTTCAGACCTCTTTGAATTTGCATGAAGCAGCCTTCCAGAAAAATACCCGCTTAGTTTCCCTGAATGCTCATCTTTTGTCATGAGTGTGAGGCGACTAGAGCTAATATTTTAAGAATGCCTAGTGAGCTTGTGTTGCACTTGTTATACTAGTGAATAGAACTGAGACACTTTCAGTAGCAATTAGTTAAGGTGGTTTTTCTTTTTCTGTAGTGTATTAGGCATGTTTGGAGGCTTTCCTATTCTAGCATCTCTTAGAAATCGTATTTTAAAAAATTTAATGATACTTGAAATACCGAGTCAATCCAAACTTTATTTGTCCCTTGGTGTTAAGTGATAAAGTTGCCAAAGAAAATGTATTATGCCTGTAATTCAGCAATAAGACCAGCATTGTGGACTCGGCTGGGAGGAACCTCAGTGAGAGGCGCCCTGCAGGAGGTGCCCTGAGGAGGCACCCGCCAGACTCTAGCAGCCTTAGTTCTGGCTTCTGCTGCTGTTCCAGTCAGACCATCACTTATCATGTGCTGCTGGGGGACCCTGGCCTGCTGGCTGACCACTATACGTTTCCAACTACTATTGTGATTTTCAGAACCTAGATACTGGATTTTATTTTCTGAAAGAAAATGTTTGGACTGTGCACCACCCCTCAGCACTTCAACAACTCCTCACACAGTCACCACTTGACCCTCACCTCCTCCCTCACTCCTCCTGACCCCCAGGTCCTCTTTCACACAGCCACATCCTCCCTTAGGCAATGAGTTCTGTCATCAGCTCCTTGGCCTCTAGTCCATGCCTTCTTTCTGACTTCCACTCTCACACCCAAGCCTGCCTTCTATCACGGATCATGCCATCACTCATCCATCTTCAGACACTGAGGACATTCAGCAACAGATGCCTCTTTCATACCCTCTGATGCTGGTACAAAATCTTCTTAAGTCCTTTTTTGACCAAGCCACTGACCTTCCTGCCACCATTCTAAGAGCTACCCACTGACGTACACACCCCTGTCTGTTCAGTGAGTTAAGTTCCATGGCATACCCATCTTCTGATCCCAGGACCCAGCAGGGAGGAATGGTAGGCTTTAAATCAGTACAGTAAAGAAAGTTTTTATTCTTATCTTTTTCTGGTCTCAACCCAATGGCCAACAGGGGCTACATTGCCCAATTCTTCAGAAAAATAAACTGTATCACAAGAGTTGTGATTGGCTTCTCTGAAGTCCCACAGGGAGTATATGACTAGGCACAGAATCCAGGGCCCTACACCTGCTAAATAGGCATTGTACCATAAAGTGTTTGCTGAGATCTCATGGAATAGTTTACTCCATAAAGTGCTTGCTCTAAAATCTTGTTACCTATCCAACTTGTGTAAGAAAACTGGCTTCTAAAATTTTCCTTTGACTTCTCCCCATATTGCATGGCATATATGGGTGAGTATGCCTGAGTGTCTCTCTGTCTTAGATTCACTCAAATAAATAAAACAAAAACATTCCCTGTTTAAAAAAAAAAAAAATCTGTTTGTAAGGTGTGATTTCTTTGAAAATGTAATTTTCCAAAAAATATTGCCTAAAGAAAAATAAAACAAAGAAATGCCTGAAAAAAAAAAATCTATGCTGCCAAAGATGACCTTGAACTTCTGATCCTCCAGTCTCCACCTCTTGAATGTTAGGATTACAGGCATTATATGTCACCAGGCTCAATTTATACTGTACAAGAACTGTAACCCAGGGCTTTTTGCATACTAGGCAAGCATTCTATCAACTGAGTTAAATCCTAAGCCCCCTAAAATCTCATTTTTAAGTAATATAAGATAAGCACAGAAGAAATCAGCTTATTCAATGAACGTTTACATCAAAGGCAGAGGATTTAATGTTCTAATTCTCAAAGAAGAAAAAGTAGAATTTTGTTTTCACAGATTAACATTTACAATTTCTATAGGAAAACTAAAACAACTTCAGCCAAAAACTAATTGGCCCCAACAAAATGGCAAAAGGCATGCTGGAAGAAAAACAGCAAGAAAAGACTGAAGTCAAGGTAATTTACATCTAACTTTCTCCATTGTGTGAGCACTTTCCAACTAGATTTTTAAGGGGGAAAAAAGCTTTAATCCTCTAAATCATGAAATAACCACAATATCCTAAATTATTTAGCAGCAGCTTAATGAACCTTTCTTCATTTTTTCCTAGATGGTTCAATATTTGACTGCTTTAGCAAGTAGTAAGAAAAGTAGTAGTAAGCTTTTATGTGTGACTCTTTTGACTACTCAGTAGTACAGACACCCAAGACTATTCTATACATTACTGTATTTTAAATTTATTTTTATTTATTTATTGCATGTGTGTCTGTATGTATGTGTGTATCAGAGGGCACTGTACGTCCCTGTGGAGGTCCAAGGGTGACCTGGATTGTTCTATCTCCTCTTTGTTTTGCTCTGGAGTTTCCCGGACTACACCCACCAGGACAGAACTGCAGGCTGTTGCCATTTCTGCCTAGTGTTTTTTACATGGAACCTGGGATCCAAACTTAACCCCTGAGCCAACTCTCTGGTCCCCTTAAATCATTTTTATATTAATATATTACATGATTAACAAAAATGCCAAAGATAAGATTAACAGACAAAAGTACATTTAATCACTGGCATGATAATATTTGCCTGTAATAACTAGTACTGGACAAGAGTCAAAAGGATTGAAAGGGGGTTGGAGAGATGGCTAAAGGGTTAAGACTCTGTCTCAAAAGCAGAAGGTCCTGAGTTTGAATTCCACATAAAAAACACCAGGCAGAAAAAGACACAGCCTGCACTTCTGGTTCTGGTGGGCAGAGCCTGGGAAATACCAGAGTGAAGCCAGAAGGAGGTAGAAGCAACCAGGATGATTCTCGAAGTCACCCTCGGCCCTTCACAAAGACACACAGTGCTTTCTCTTTCTCTCTCACACACACACACACACACACACTAGATAGATAGATAGATAGATAGATAGATAGATAGATAGATAGATAGATAGATAGATAGATAGATAGATAGATTAGATAGATGATAGATAGATAGATAGATGATAGATAGATAGATAGATAGATAGATAGATAGATAAATAGATAGATAGAAAGAAAGATAGAAAGAAAGAAAGAAAGAAAGGAATTCAAATGCAGCCTGGGGTTTACAGTGAGTCCAAGGTTAGTATGGAATGCATAGCAAAACACTCTCTCAAAAAAACTTTTGTTTTTGCTGTTTGGTTGCCCGTGCTAGCTTCAAACTTAAAATCTTCCTGGTAAAAGCTACTGACATTATAGGTTATATTACAGCATTGACCTGCCTATACAAATTTTGAAATCTGTAAACATCACTTTTCACAGTGAACCCACAACTACCTTGTTACTCCTGTCTCATTCAAAAATTACAGTATCTCAAACTTCAAGCATGTTAGAAATTGCTGAGCATAGTGGTGCATACTTTTAATCTAAGAAGACAGAGACGGAAGGTTAGCAAAATGGAGGTTATCCTCCACTACGCATAGCAAGTCCTTTTCTTTCAAAAAAAGAAAGAGTAGAATGTACCTTGGTGCAAACCCATGTATACCTATAAACCTGACAGTCAAAGACTGAGGCAGAAAGGGTAGAACTTGAAACCAGTTACCTGACATACTATCTCAACAAAATAAACAACAAAACCTAGAAGGGTATCCCTTAAGAGCAGGACAACACAAGGACAGTGGCTTTCATTACTTCTCTTTTACAATGTATGGGCAACTTCACACAGTGCAATCAAAAAGGAAAAAAGACACAGAAGTTGCAAAGAAAATAAAACTATGAATGACTTAATAATGGGGGGGGGATCTACCAGAAAAAAAACAATGGAATTACTGAGTTTGGCAAGGTAGCAGAATACAAGGTCAATACACAAAACTCAACTTCTTTCTATATACTAGCTACAATCAGAAATTGAAACTAAAAATACAACAGCAGAAGGAAAAACTAATAAAAAATCAAAGCATTAGCATGAAAAATATTAAATTCTTAAGGATAATTCTGACAAAAGATGTAGAATATCTATACTGTGAAAACTATAAATATCATTGGAGAGATTAATTAAAGACCTAATAAATGAAAAGTGATATATCTGCTCACAAGTTCTAAGACAGGATTGCCAGTTCTCCCTAACTGATTTAATAGATTTCTACAAAAGCAAACATTTTAAAAACCTGGAAAGATACATCATGAAACTACTAATCATGATAGTATGGTAGTGGCAAATAACAGTACTAGAGAGGATCAAGAAACAGACACATGTACAGACAATTGGTTTCCATCAAAAATAATAACTCAGTCTTTCAGCAACTGGATATACATAAGCAAAGTAATAACTGTACTACAGACCAAAATGTAAAACCTAAAACTTTAAAGTCTGCTAGAAGAAACCCACAATGGGGAGAAAAAAAAAACAAACAAACAAAAAAAAAACCTTTGTGATCTTACATTGAACAAAGACTTATTAGATGACATCAAAAACAAAATTTCTACCATAAAACTTTACTGTTTTTCTTTAGATTATGGGAACCCAACCCATGGCTTTGAACATGGTAGGCAAACACTAGACCATTGAGCCATGTATTCAGCCCTATTTTACTCCTTTATTTTCTTGAGACTGGGTCTCAGTTTCATAATCATGCTGCCTTAAACTACCAAGTGCTAGGATTACATGAATATACCACCCACCATGTATAAAAAAAAGGAAACTTTTTTTTAAGTGTGGGAACTTAAGATACTCTATAGCTCAGACTGGCCGAGATACAGTTCACTATGTAGCCCAGGTTGACCTCAAACTTATGACACTCTTTCTGCCTCAGTCTACTAAGTGCTGGCAAAACTAATATGAGGCACTAAATGCCCTGCTAAACTTCTATTTTAAAAAACAACTCTCCAGAAAAAAGACAAAGGCTAGCAAGATAGTTTATCAAGTAAAGAGCCTACTCAAAAATCTGGTGATTCAAAAATTCAAAATTCAAAAATTCAAAAATCTGAGTTCAATTCCCAGAAGCCCATCTGAAAGGAAAGACCTAACTTCCAAAAATTGTCTTCTGCCTTCCATCCACGCACTATGACGTGATGCACTCTCTCTCTCTTTCTCCCACTTTCGAATAAACACATTAAATTTTTTTAAAAAGATAAGTCATAAACAGAAAATATATGGACGATTAATATAGCTGAGGAAGGACTTATATTCTGAATTTACAAAAAACTCTCAAATCAATCAATAAACAATGCAATTTCTTTAGAATATTTTTGAACAGGTTTTTAAAAACAGTTTATTTACATGTGTGTGTGTGTGTGTGTGTGTGTGTGTGTGTGTGTGTGTGAAAGCACTGTGTGTCCCCATGGAAGGCAAGGGTGACTTTGGGAATCATCCTGGATTGCTTCTATCTCCTTGCTTTACTCTAGTATTGCCCAGGCTCTGACCACCAAAGCCAGAAGTGCAGGTTTCAGCCCTTTCTGCCTGGGACCAACAATACAATTTTAAAGTGAAAAACCTGGGCTGGAGAGATGGTTCAGGGGTAAGACTCTACGGCACAAGGAGAAAGTCCTGATTTTGAATCCCAAGTCTCATTTTAAAAAAGTCAGGTTGAAATGGAGCCAACCTGCACTTCCAACTCTGGTGGGCAGACCCTGGAATAAGCAAAAAAGAGGTATAATCAATCCAGGATGATTCCCAAAGGGAATCATCTGTGTGTTCCCATAGGGACACACAGAGCCCCTTGATACACACATGCACTTAAACGAAGTGTAAAGTAAGAAACCTACAGATGCAGGGATTACAGTCATGTACCATCACATCCAACTGGCAACTTTTATAAATGAAGAAGACTGACCCTATTATATATTGGTAAGAATGTGAAACAAACCTTCATATATTGCTGGTAAGAATGTGAAAAGGGTACTCTAAAAAGAGATTGAGCAGTTTAGATTCTTAAAATTTAGTAGTCTTCCATAAACTATACTGCTGATGCATATCTAAGAGAAAATTAAAAAATACAACCAAGCAAAAGCTTATACAAAAATATTAACCTTGACATATCAATGACCCCCCAAAGTCTACCATGGATCACAGGCACTAGGAGCCTTAGAGGCAAGGAATAAACAGTCATAATAGTGTTCCCATACTAAAAGGGAGCCCAAGAAAGGGCTCTGGGCAATGCCACTGAGTCCTTATATCTCAATAGAGTGGAGGGGTCAGAGGGAAGTTTGACAGTCACATTAAACAATGCCCCAGGGAATGGGAGGGGAGGAAGGGGGGACGCTGGGAGAAAGGGAAGGAAGGGGATGAAAGGAAGGGAAAAAGTAGGGGAGGATACAAAGGGGGTTTGGGGAGGGGTGGAGGTAGGGAGAGGACAGGGTATCTATTAAGTTTGTATGATTGAGAAAAAAATCAATAAATATAATAAAAAATAAAAGTGATCAATAACTGAGGAAGATAATATACCTGATATTGACCTTGGATCTTCACACATATGTGCATCTGCATATCCATGTACACACACACACACACAAACAAGATGCAGAGAGCTAAAGGAAGACATCTGATGTTGATTTCTGGCTTTGACAACTTCTGGCTTATACAAAAAAATATATATATTAACCTGCAGATTTTTAGGGACACACACACACATATACATACTAACAGTCTAAAAAGATAATTCAGTGGGTAAATGACTTGGCACATAAGCATGAAGATTGTAAAGTCTGGATTACGAGCATTCATATAAATGCTTTAATGTGAGAAGCAAAGATAAGTGATTCTCCAACATTAAGCTGTCCAGCTACTTAGCCTAATTGGTGAGCTCTAGAAGCCATCAAAGAGCCAACATCAACCTCTGACTTACACACACACACAGGTGTGCATGTATACAAACACATATGCACCCCCATACATATGAACATGAATACATATACACACCATAGAAGCATACAGAAAACAAAAAACTAACAACCTAGAAACCTATGATTGGATACTAAATACATTAAGAAATTAGTAGGTCTAAACAATGGACTGCCATTTAATAATAAAAAGGAATGAATTATAAAAATACATAGCAGGGGCTGGAGAGGTGGCTCAGGGGTTAAGTTTCTGCCTTGCAGGCGGAAGGTCCTGAGTTCGGATCCTGGACCCCACGTATAGACGCCGGGCGGAAGCGGGGGCAGCCTGCGTTTCTGGTCCTGGTAGGGTGGAGCCTGTGAATCCCTGGGCAGAGTAAACAAGGAGGAAGTGGATGTGTCCATGGTGGTTCTCGAATTCGTCCATGGTTCTACATAGACACACACACACACATGCACAATTGGATAAATAATAAATAATAAAAAAATTTTAAAAAAACACATAGCACATGAATAGTCTCAAATTAATTATGTTGAGCTAAAGTAAAGAAGTCAGACCTCTTCCACCAAAAAAGAAAAAAATGCATGATTCCATTAAATAAAATAAAAAACCCAAATTGATCAGATGACAAAAGCAAATGAGGAAATTTGGGAGTTATTATGCTAATTTCACCTAAATGAAGGTTTTTAAAAATTGTGTGTGTGTGTGTGTGTGTGTGTATCAGAGGGCACGGTATGCTCCTGTGGAGGACTAAGGGTGACTTCAGCAGTCACCCTGGATTGCTTCATACATACATTTTGTGTTTATTTATTTACTTATTAATTTGCTTGGGCAGAAAAGAAAGAGAGGAAAAGGGGAGAGGGAGTTGGGGGGGGGAAACAGGGACAGCAGGTGCTGTCCATTGCACAAGTGTAAAGGTCAAAGGCCAACTTTTAGAAGTCGATCTTTCCTACCTTTAGAGCTCAAACCCAGATTACCAGGTTTACACACAGGAACCTTTACTCACTGAGGCATTATCACCTGCCCTGATTTTGCTTGCTTGTTTTTGAGTGTGTAGGAGATGGGCACTTGAGTGTGTGCATGTTTGTAAGGCCCAAAGGTGACACTGGGAATCATTCTGGATTGTTTTTCCACGTTACTGCTTTGTTCTAGAGTTTTCCAGGGCCAGAACTCAGGCCACCATATCCAACCCCAGCATTTTTAATATGTGATCCAAACTCAGGTCCTTTTGCTTTCAAGGCAAAGGCTTTAACCCTGAGTCATTTTCCCAGCCCAGTTTTTTTCCCCCAAGACAAGAAAGATCTCATGATGCTTAGCCTGGAACTTACTACATAGTCAATGTTGGCATGAAATTTGCAGTCATCTTCCTGCTTCTTGCCCCTCAACTCCTAGGACTATAAGCATATGTCATCACATCTCATTTTAACTTTTTAACCACCCATAATAATAGAAAATACAACTAGGAAGATAGCTTTAGTCAATAAAGTGATAGCCTCACAAGCATGAGGTCCTGAGTTCAATTCCCAGAACTCAGATACACACACACACAAAGTCAGATGAGCGTCTGGGGAGATCACTCTGTGAGTTCAAATACCCAGATCCCATGTAAAACTGACAACTAAACATGATAGCCAGCCTGTAATTCTACTCTCACCTTGGAAGGGAGAGACTAGGAATCCTTAGAACAATTTGTTTAGCCCAATTAACCCTATTGACAAGTTTTGAGTTTAATGAGAAACTTTGTCTCAAAGACTGGAGAGATGGCTAAGGGGTTAAGACCCTGCCTCAAAAGCAGAAGATCCTGAGTTCAAATCCCAGGTCCCACATAAAAACACCAGGCAGAAATGGCAGCAGCCATGGATTACCATGAGCTCAAAGCCAATCTAGATTACCAGGCCAGCATATTTTTCAGAGACCCTGTCTCAAAAACAATGAAGATTGGGGCATGCTCACATGTGCTTGTAATCTCAGCATTTGGGTGGCAGAGAAAAGAGATCAGGGATTCAAGGTCATGCTCAGCTACGTAGCGAATTTGAGGACAGTGTGAGCTACATGAGACTTTGTCTCAAAAACAAACAGAAATCCTGCTATATTATAGGCATTCTTTTGTTGTTTTTGTTTTGTGAAATAGGGTTTCACTCTGTAGCCAACCACGTGTGGCTTAATCCAACAATTCTACTTGTGCATATACACCCATAAAAACTGAAAGCAAGGGCTCCAATGGGTATTTGTACACCAATATTTACAGTAGCATTATTCACAACAGCCAAGGGATATGAGCAATCTAAATGTCCACTTAGTTTGAACAGATAAACAAAATTCAGTGTAGCAAGATACAGAAATGAACATCTTATAGTACAGTCTTCTCTACTCACAGACTGAGGCAAGAGAATAACTTGAATCCAGGAGTTCAAGGTCTAACCTGAGCAACACAGCAACATCAGTTAACAAACAAATGGCTCAGTGGGTAAATGCCCCTTCTGCCAAACTTGATAACGTGAGTTCTATTCCCACAGTTCAAATGATTGAAGAGAGAACTAAGTTCTGAAAATTGTCCACTGACTTCTAAACAAATGCAACAGTACACTCACTTGAATGAACTCGGACCCTCTCTCTCCCTCATTTCCTCTGCCTCTCCCTCTCTCTCAATTAAAAAAAAAAAAAAATAGTTCAATAGTTCAAGATGCCTGCTAACAAACCTGGTGACGTAAGTTCAATCCCGGAAGTCCACATGGTGGAAAAGAAAGAACTGACTTCTGAAAGTTGTCCTCTGCTATATCCACGTATCATGTATGCATGCATACTTCCCTCTCATATTTTTAAAAACTTTAAAAAATTTTTTAAAATAGTATGTGTACATTTCTTTCGTTACCAGTATTCTGACAATCCTAGCATGTATTAATCTTTTTGAGTCAAATCTGAAAAATGGTAAGAAATAGAGATAGTATCTCTGTAGAAGACACGGTATTATCAATATATATAATACATCTATATCCTTAGAAGACAGATGTCCTCACACACACACAAGAGTTGAGTGCCTAGAAACATAAAACCTAAACAAAAGAAAACCCCCTCCCTTCCTGCTATTCACTAGCATCTGTAGCCCAGTTAGCCTCTAGGGACTGTGCTGATGTTTTGACCAGTAACCTACAGCTCCTCCCTCAGGACCCAGCTGTTTCTTTTCTACTTGTTCCATTCTGGGTTTCTAAGAGGATCCTGTCTATATTTAGAAATAATGCCAGCATCAACTGTGAGATCAACAGGTGCTTGGAGAACACTTGAACACTGAGCCATTTTCAATTGTTTTCCAAAGTTAATTGGTTCTAGTTCCACAACTGGCTATTGACTTCTACAAGTAAGAGTGCAATACATACATATTAATTCAACAGTACATGAAACAGAAAAACTAAGTGTAATCATTAGACAGCCCTTTTTAGTCCCACTATCAGGACCCAGAAACTTCACTAGAATCACAAGAGTAGTGAAATTTCCATAAACTCTATACTTATAACCCACTACCCTAATCTTAATCAAAATCCATCTGTTGGCTATCAGATGGATGTGATGGTACTTACCTATAATCTCAGAAAATGTTTCTTTTCTAAATATTTTATTGACTTGAAAAGTAGAGAGGGAAAGGTAAAAGACAAGGGGGAGAGGGAAAAAGAGAAGGAGGGAGGATGTGAATGCACATCATGGCACGCATGACTATTAAAGAGTAACTTTCCGAAGTTGGTCCTCTCCCGCCGTGTGGGATTTCAAGGTTTGAACTCAACTCACCTAGCTGGCAAGCCGATATCCAAAGTGCTGAGCTAACTCTCCGGCCCCTCAGCAAAAAAGATTTCAAAGCCAATCTGGACTACATAGCAAGACCATCTCAGGAAAGCTTGAGAGGAAAGAAGGAAAAGGAGAGAAGGAAATAAATCACTGTTGTCATATCAAACTCAAGTTTTGACCAGTTCAAACTGCTTAAATAAAGACAACCAAGATAGGGACAGAATAAAAAGAATAATTGGAACTTGGTTAGGTGGCTATGTTCTGCAATCTCGGTATTTGGGAAGCTGAGATAGGAGGATCACAGAGAGCAGAAGGCCAGCATGGCTACAAAGTGAGACTGTGACCAAAAAAACAGAAGAGGAGGCTTGAAGTAATGGTGTAGTTAGGGCACCTGACTAGCCCTTAGGGATTCCTGGCTAACTCCCAGGGCTGCCAGGAAAAAGAAAAAATAAAAATATAACAAGAGAAGGCAGGGAATACACTTTAGTTAGTACAATGCTTGTCTAGTATGCATAAGATCATGGGTTCAATTCCCAGTACCACATAAACTACACATATTTGTGCATGCCTACAATATCAACACTTGGGAGGTAGAAGAAGATCCTATCAATAAATAAATAAATAAATTTAAATAAAATCAGGGAAACAATCAGGCTCGAAAGACTTAAAGAAAATATCCAACAGCTGAGTTGGAATCCAGTCTTCTTATTCATTCACTCTGTAACCTTCACAAATTATTTAACCTTCAAAATTACAAGAGAAAATTAAGTGAGAGGATTACTTAAATGAAATACTGCACTAAAAAAAAAAAAAATAGCACCTTGCCTAGTCCAGCAAAAGATCAAGAGGCACACTGTTAATGAGTTTGCTATACTCCCTTCTTGGTTTATTTGGGTTTAGGGGTGAGGTTGAAACTGGACTTCAAACCTACCCCATAGTGGTCTCGATTCACTATGTAGTCCAAGAAAACATTGTGCTCCTCATCCTCCAGCCTTCACCTTCCAAATGCTACGATTATACTTGGCTTCTTGCTCAATTTTTATAACATATAAGTAAAATTTAGCTGGGCATAGTAGCTTTATTCACCTGTGATCCCTACAATAGGGAGGCTGAGGCAGGAGTAATCACCACAAATTTGAAATCAGCCTGAGCTAGAGTGATACTGTCTCAAAGATTAAAAGGGGGGAGGCTGTAGAGATGGTTCAGGGGTTAAGACTCTGTCTCCCAAACAGAAGATCCAGAGTTCAATTTTCAAGTCCCACATAAATGGAGGTGCCCGCACTTCTGGCCTTGGTGGGCAGAGTCTGGGAAATCCCAGAGCAAAGAAGGAGGTAGAAGCTATCCAGGATGATTCCCGGAAGTCACCCTTGGTCCTCCACAGGGATATACAGTGTCCTCTAATAAATACACACATTAAAAAAATAAGTAAAAGTACAATTTAGATCATGATTTTTGGATATTTTTAATATAGTCTAATGCTGCCATCAGAGACACAGCTAAGAAATATAAACTGATGGATACCCAGAAACCGTAGATGAGTCAGCAAAACTTAATGCCCCAACAAATCAAAAAGCTTAACAAAAGACATCTATGGTTACAAAATGGTAATAATTTCAAAATCAGCATTCTTCTATTTCGTACCATCTCAAATTTGGTCTGAAAAGCTAAGTAACAAGAAAAATGAAAACCCAGCACATGGGAGACTAAGGCAAGAGTTGCTACCAGTTCAAGGTCGATCTAGGTTACAGAATGAGACCCTCCCTCAAAAAAAAAAAAAAAAAAAAAAAAGAGAAGAAGAAAAAGAAGAAGAAGAAGAAGAGAGGAGGAGGAGGAGGAAGAGGAGGAAGAAGAAGAAAATGAATGATTATAACCCACAAAATACTTTTCCACAATATTCCCAAATCGCCTTGACTCAAACTGGAAAGTATGAGGCAGCTTCATAATTTTGGAGCCAACACCAAACAATATCTTGAGGCAAAACTTCACCTCTCTTCCATGAACATAAAACCAGTATCAGATGGTACATGAGTATTTCTCGTGGGAAATTGAAGCTAATAAAGGATGGAAAACTTACCTGAAAGGCTATTCATCATCTTTCGGTTCAAACACCCCGCGCTCTGCAATATCACTGGCCTAACACGGTAAAATCTTTCCTCTCCTGCTTCATTAAATACAGGTAAACTGCGGACTAACAGCCTGCTGAGCAGACAGGGAATACATTTTCAGATATGCTTCATCAATAAGATGGCTACAAATGATAATAATTATTGAGAGATTGGCTTGTCTTCTTTGAGTCAGTCAAGCCCGAGACAAACCCACTTCTAAAAGAACCCAACTATACTGAGGAAGTAGAAGCAGGATACCCCTCTTAAATCAACTCGCCCAATACTCTGCCCTGATCCATGCCCAAACCAGTAGGCACTGACCTGCCCACTCCGTTCCCTCTCAATTACACGAACGCCCTTCCACCCCTTATCGTTTAAACCCCCTCACAGCCCTCGAACCCCAGGACCCCCGACTCGCAGGCAGATGACTTCACGTCCCAGGCGACCCTTTAGTCATTCTTTTCCATCTTGCACGTTTTTTCCCAAATCCGATCCACACGGCGCCTCCTCACTCCATTGTTCCCCGGCCTATCCCTCTGGAAACTCCCCAACTCGGACCCGTGTGCTCCGCCCGCCCCAGTGACCAGGAAAGAACCCTCGACGCTCAGAGCACCCCGAGTCTCCAAGGACCCACGGCTCCCCTCCTCCCCTCCTCCCCAACCCCCAACAACTGACCCTTCCCCCCCTTTTCCGTCCCTCGAGCCCGTCCCCCCACCTCCGGCTCCTCTTCGGCCCCGCCAACCCGTTCACCCGGGCACCCCCAGCCTCACCTAGTCCGGACCCCCGCAGTCGCCGCGACCCCCCAGTTCCGGGCTCTCGGTCCCGGACGCTCCGAGGTCTGAGAAGAGCCTCCGCCTCCTTCTCGTCCCCGGGAGCCGCCGTCGCAGCCGCGCTCCTCCCCCAGCTCTCTCGGGACCGCACGTGGCCCGCCCCCCGCCCCCACCGCCGCCTTCCCCGGTTCGCCCGTCCGCCTGGCGGAGAGCAGACAATCGCCACCGCGGCCGGGGCCGGACTGCCAGCGGACCCACACCGACCCTCTCCCGGGACTCGCGCGGCTCGCCTCGCTCGCCCCGCCTCGCAGCCTGCGCGTGCGCGTGCGCCCTGGCCGACGAGAGCGCAGCGCAGGGCGCGTGCTCGCGTCGGCGCGACCCCGACGCGCCGAGCTCGAGGTGGCCGCCGAAGGGCGCGCGCGCGGGGCCCGAGCTCGTGGCGCCCGGCGCGAGGGACGCCTCGGAGTGGAGGGGCGCGCGGCCTCGTCCTGACGGTCAGGTGACCTCGGGCGCGCGTGCCTCGCGCCCGCCTCGCACGCCCGAGCCGCGAGAGGTCGAAGGAAAGAGGGTCCTGGACAAACTAGACGGAATGGCGGCACGGGCGGGATGCGGACGCGCGCGACGGCGTGCAGGAAAGCCGGAGGCTAGAAGGAGCGACCTGGCTTGAAGCGGGGGGCGATCGCGTACACCAGGAGGGAAGAGCCGAACGGGAACTGGCGGAAAGAGCCGAAACTGCCCGAAGGTGGCCGGAGCGGGCTCCCCGAGGGGAACCCAGCGCACGGCTCTTCGCCCAGGTCCGCAGAGACCACCCCTCGATAAGCGACGAATCCTCGCGGAACGCGCGCTTCATTTTTGCCAACGTCGCGACCTGCCTTTTGCTCCTAAAGCCCACTTCAGAGTCACCGGCTGCGGGAGACGCCGGCCTTCGGGACGACGCGATCACCCAACCCCAGGGAGTCGCGAGGCAGCGTCGGGGTCAGAGAGAGGATGCGCTCACCGCGCCCGGAACGACATCCGGAGCGAATTGGGTTTCCGTGCTGCCCGCGTTTGCGGGACCCAGAGTCGCCTTGTGTGAAAGTTTTCTGATTGACGCAGCCGTCTGCATCCGTCCATCTGTAAACGAAGACGCGGCGGCCAAGGTCGTTCACGCCCCCTGCGCAACTTTGTGTTAAATCCCTCTCTGTCTCCCTAGTGGAGAATTGCAACCTCCCGAAGGTGAGAACGATCTCTGGAAATCATTTCTTTTTGAATCTTCGTACTCGTCGACTGGTCAGGAGAAACTAGTTAGAACGGGCTTCCAAACCCGCGGCTTCTAGGGCAAACCATGCGGCTGAATGCTTGCCCAACTTACGTAAAACATGAGTTTTTTCTTTTTTGTGATTTCTTTTTTTTTTTTTTTTTTTTTTTGGCGGGGGGAGGAGTGGTTAATCGCAAGTGTGAATTTTACATGACAACTTCATGTAGCAACTTCAAAAGGTAAATGCCTGATAGAAGCAGTGATTTAAGCCAAATCATCCTTAAAATATTAACAAGACTCCTCTTTTGAAGTCAAGCAAAGAAACTCTGAACAGATATCAACAACTAGACCAAGAGAATATTTATATGGACACCCAGTTTTGATTTCCATTCAGTCCCGTTGCATGTGATTTAGCATAATAGGCAGTTACCAAACCATCCCACCCTTGTTCTTTTTGCAAAGTTTGTTTGATTGACTGAGCAGTCCGTTTGTTGTAGGGTCTCACTATGTAGCCTGGGCTGACCTGGAACTCTAGATCCTCCACCTTAGCTTCCTTAGCTCTAGCAGGTTAGAAGCACCGGTGTGCAAACCAGGAAGCTCATATAGTAGAAGAAGGGAACCAACTTCTGAAAGTTATCCTCTGATCTTCACATGCTGCAGTAAGTAAAATTATTTTTTAATAAAAGGTATTGAGCCAGGCACGATGGAACACTAGTAACAGCATTCAGGAGGCTGGGGCAGAAATGCATGTGACCCGGTATGAAATGCATAATGAGACCCTGTCTTTAAAAAAAAAAAAAAAAGCACCCAGCTTTGTGGTTCTTAACTTTTCATGGGTAGAATTAAAAAAATCTGGATTCAAATCAGTGGTGATGCACAAAATCCCAGAACTCTGTTATCCCCATACTTAGGAACCTGAGAACAGAAATGAACACTTTTGAGGCCAGCCTGTCTACATAGTGAGTTGTGAACCAGTTGGAGTAATACAGCAGGACCCTATCAAAAACAAAACAAAACAAAACAAAAAACACCTTTATAGCTTGCTGAGTCCTGGTTAATACACATCCAATTTACCCCAACCATATAATTTAATAGATCAAAAGATGTCTGAGGGAATGGCTCAGCTGATAAAGTACTTGCCATAAGAACATGAGGACCTGGGGCTGGAGAGGTGGATCAGGGGTTAATCCTTTGCCTTGCAGGCAGAAGGTCCTGAGTTCAGATCCTAGACCCCACGTATAGACTCGGGCGGCCTGCGTTTCTGATCCTGGTAAGGCAGAGCCTGTGAATCTCGGGGCAGACTAAACAAGGAGGAGATGGAGGCGGTCCATGGTGATTCCCGAATTCGTCCGTGGTTCTACACACACACACACACACACACACACACACACACACACGCACGCACATGCATACACGCACAATTGAATAAATAATAAATTAAAAAAAAAAGAACATGAGGACCTCAATTTGACCCCCAGAATCCCAGATAGAGTAGCTAAAAAGCCAGTCAGTTTGGCACACACTTGTAATCCCAGCACTAGAAAGGAAGAAATAAGTGGATGTGTAGGGCTCACTAGCAAGCTGCAGGCCAGTGACAATCAAGGTGAATAGCGTTCTTGAGGAATGTTGGGCCAGCCTTCACATATATGTGATCAGGCAGAGAACTGAATCCACACACACACAAAAAAAGACTATGTCATTTGCTTAGTTAAAGCACTAGGGAAAACATCTCACTAGTGAGTCTTCTGTCAAGGTTCAAAGTAGAAGCAAACCATTCAAATATCTGCTTTCGTTTCTTTCATTAAACTGATGCCAGTGCCCAGTGAATGTGGGTGCTGTCCAGGCATTAGCTCACTTACAATGAGAAAAGATCTTTATCCCTAATAAAAGTATGCATTGTAAAGGAGAATTATCCTGCTGTAAAGGAAAAGATATAAGCTATTAAGCAATTAAATATAATGACATTATAAGCCTTTAATCAAGTGCAGAATGATACAGGAACACAAATAATAAGTAGTTTTTCCATAGTTCCCTTTGCTACCCAGGCCAAGTAAGAACAGAATGGCCAACCCTTGTTAATAAGGATTCTATTAACCCACTAAAGCCATTCAGGAAAGGCCTTCCTTAGAAAAACTGTTGATGCTACAAAACAAATATAGGTTAATCAGATACCAAATAAGTCCCCATTCTTGAAAACTAGTATGTTGAAATCTTGATACCTTTCCTACAAGATCTTGGTCCAATAGAAAAAGTTCTTATATATGTACAACTCACACATATAAGAAAAAAGAGTTTTTCTTTGTTTTTATTTTTCTCGTATGTCTATCAGAGGACACTGTCTGTCCCTTGGAAGAGCAGGGGTGACTTCAGGAATCATTCTGGATTGCTTCTACCTCTTTTTTGCTTTGCTCTGGGATTTCCCGGGCTCTGCCCACCAGGGCCAGAAGTGCAGGCAACTGCCATTTCTACCTAGAAAGGTTTTTTTAACATAGAACCTAGGATCTGAACTCAGGACCTTCTGCTTATGAGACAGAGTTTTAACCCCAGAGCCATCTCTCCAGCCTCAAATTTGGAACTTAAAAAAAAATGGCTGGAGAGATGGCTGGGGATTAAGCAGAAGTGCCTGAATCCTTGTCCCAGATCGTACATAAAAACACCAGGGGAAAATGGAGGTGGGCCTCCACTTCCGGCTCTAGAAGGCAGAGCCTAGGAAATCACAGAACAAAGCAAAAAGGAAGTAGAGCAATCCAGGATAACTCCCAGAGTCACCCTTGGTCCTTCATAGACACACACACAGTGCCCTTTGATACACACATTCATCACATGCACACACACACACAGTACACATGCAAAAAAGGGGGATCATGGGACTCTGTGTCTAGAGTCTGTGAATTCCTTTTCCGTCTTTCCCTGCCCCTCAAGGATTCTATGCCTGGAGTCCGTAAGTTCCTGGGGGTTTCTTTGCCCCTCATGGGACTCCACGTCTAAAGTGTATGAGTTCTTTTCCAACTCCTTGTCCTTTCATGACTCTGTGCCTGGAGTTCATGAGTTCAGGGCTCTCTTGGCCGTCATGGATTCATGTCTGTGAGTTCCATTCTTTCTCTTCTCTAATAAATTCTGCCTTAATCCTTTAAAAAAAAAAAGACAGCACCCACCTTTAACCCCAGGACAGAGCAGTGAAGTGGAGACAGGAGTATCTTTGCAGCTTGCTAGCCAGCCAATCTAGTCTAAACTGAGCTCCACATTCAGTGAGAAGGCACATGCATGCATACCGTGTTGCATGAGTAGAGTTCAAAGGAAAACTTTGAGAAGTCAGTTCTCCCTTTCCACCATGTGATCTTCTGGCAATCAAACTCAGGTTGCCAGGTTTGTAAGTGCCTTACCTGCTGAACTATCTTGCCAGCCTGAGAGAAATGACTTGTGAAAGTTGTTTTCTAATCTCCACACATGCACTAGGGCATGTAACGCATATGTGTCCCTTCTCTCCCTCCCTCCCCAATAAATAAAAAGATAGGAGACTGGAGACATAACTCAGTAGGTAAGATGCCTGCGGCACTTGAGTTCATTACCTGAAGCTCATGGTGGAAGGTGAGAAAGAACTTGCAAAAAACTTGCCTTCTGACCTCCACCTGGGTGCCATGGTATGAATGTGTGACCCCCACCCCCACCCCTTTCCCTTCTCTTTCTTTCTCTTCTCTCCTCCTTTCTCCTTCTCAAATAAAATACATTTTAAAATGAAATGGTGATCAATAGAAGCAGACACTGCATGTCAACCTCTGGCATGTACATGGGGTAAATGTATATGCATATTCGAGCATGGACACAGATACGTGTGCATGAGAGAAAAATAGAGAAAAGCAAAGAAAGGATCTGAGTAGATGATTCAGTTGGTAAAGTGCTTACAAGGAGTGATCTAGCCCCTCATGGCCCTTTAGTGCCATGAGTCCGTTTCCAGCTGTCTACTTCTCTTGGAGGCAATCTAACCCCTCATGGCACTCCAGTGCATTAGTCTGTTTCTTGTTCCTTGCTCTGTTTTATTTCTGCTTCTCATGGAAGCGCCCTAGCTCCTCATGGCACTCCACGTCTGGAGTCTGTGAGTTCCAACCTTTCTCTTTTCTAATAAACTCTACCTTAATTCTCAAAAAAAAGTGCTTACAAGAAAGCATAAGGACTCGAATTCAGTCTTCAGAACCCAAATGAAAAAAGCCAGCCAAGGTGGTGCATGCTTGTATTCCCAACACTGGTGAGGAAGAAATAGGTGGATCCATGGGCCTCATGATCAGCCAACCTAACCTGCAGGCCAGTAAAAGACCTCATCAAAAGATAAAGTGGACAGCATTCCTGAAGAATGATACCTGATGTCGTATTCTGACCTCCACACACACCTGTACATATGCACACACACATATCACACACCTGTACACACACACACACACAAGTTAAGTGGATAAGGAATATTTTGTGGCCCAATCTATGAGCACTGTTAAAGCATCACCAAGAAATAGGTTGTGTCAGAACACTCTTGTAATCCCAGCACTTGGGACATGGAGGCAGGAGTTCAAGGATCATCCTTGGCCACATAGAGGATTAGAGACCAGACTGGTTTGAGGGCTGGTGACTATAGCCCAGGGAAAACCCCTGGCATGTGCAAGTCCCTGAGTTCAATTTCCAGCATTGAAAAATAAGTCATTGGGAATTTAGTGAGATGAAGAATATTTTACCTAATAGCTTTTCTCCAAGGAAAAATTCTGAGTAGTTAGGTGGAACATTTGCTAAGTCCTTGGGGTGGCAATAAAGGTAATCTCACAAGATTTTATTGAAAGCATGTTGCATAAAACATCTTGCTGAGTGGGTTAATGAAGGAGACTGCAACTTACGACTCCTCTCCACTCTTTATCCTTATAGTTCTCAATATTTCTCAAGGGTTCAATTAGGTTCACATTTACCATTCTACAGATGTTTCAAATTTATTTTTTTACATGGGTTACAAATATTAATTTTATCATTGTTTTATCCTATACATACATTTTCCACTATTTTTAACTTCAAAATAAAAATGAACATTAATTGCTGTGAAATAATTGCAGTGCTCAAAGTCATTGAAATCTGTAACCGCTGAAGAAAACAAAAAATTCTGGTTACTAGAGTAGCCACTAAAGATTGAAAGCAAAAAGAACATTTTATTTTTATTAAGAAATTTTTAATATTTATAGCTTTATAAACATATCGAGTACTTATCCCTGCTTCCCTCCTTCCCCCTCCTTCTGATTTCCCCTCCCTGCCTTGCCATCAGGCCATCCCACTCCTCCCACCCTTCTGCCAATCCACTTCTATGGCCCCAAGGGTTCCCTCTGGCTTGTTTTCTCTTGTGGGGGTTCAGGCCTCTGTGGCATACCAAGTGGACCTTCCTAGGGCTGCCCCACTGATAGGGGCATTTCCTTTCACTCATTCAGCCCAAGTCCAAGGTTTCCATGGCATGTAATTATCTCTTCTGAGATACTCACTAGTCTATTGGGACATTTTGGTTTGTCAGTCTTCATGCAGATCTGGTAAGGACGAGTCTCACTGCGGTGAGTTCCTAGATACAGCAGCCCTGTCTTGAATGAAATGTCTTGTCCAAAGGTGGACCTTTCCATCTTTAGGCTCCTACAATCTTACTGTCTCCTCTTCCAAAAGGTTCCCTGAGCCTTAGGATGGAGAGAGATTAGATTGGTGTGATTCTGCATGAGCATTATAGGGATATCCACTTCACTGGTCTTCCACTGCCAAGAATTTATATGTAAATGCGTGTGTGTGTGTGTGTGTGTGTGTGTGTGTGTGTGAGTGAGAGAGAGAGGTGGTACGGTGTGTCCCTGTGGAGGCTCAAGGGTGACTTTGGGAATCATCCTGGATTGTTTCCACCTCCTTTCTTGCTTTGCTCTGGGAATTCCCAGACTCCATCCACCAGGACTAGAGTGCAGGCCACCGCCTTTTCTGCCTGGCATTTTTTTATGTGGGACTGGGGATCCGAATTCAGGACTCTTTCCTTGAGAGATAGAGTCTTAACCCCTGAGCCATCTCTCCAGACCAAGAATTTTTTGATATACAAACAAAATGAGTTTCTGTTCATACCTTCTGTTCCTCCTTTCCCACTCCGTGGAAAAGATCATTTAAAAAATAGCATCCAGGGGCTGGAGAGATGGCTCAGGGGTTAAGATTCTGCCTCTGCAAGCAGAAATAGTTCCTGAGTTCCGATCCCAGATCCCATGTAAAACGTCAAGTGGAAAGTGCAGTGGCCTGCACTTCTGGCCCTGGTGAGTGCCATGGTGGGTGGAGCCTGGGAAATCCCAGAGTGAAGCAAAAAAAAAGGTAGAAGCAATCCAGGATGATTCCTGAAATCACCCTTGGGCCTCCAAAGGGACACACAGTGTGCAATGATACACACACGCGTGCACACGCGTGCACACATACACAGGCAAAAATAAAGTTATAAGACAAAATATATTAAAACATATTAAACGTATTTTAAAAATGTAGTCTAAGCTACATGACAAGACCCTAATTTAAAAAAAAAAAAAAAAAAAAGGCTCGAGATAAAGCCCTTGGTTTGATCATTGACACTGAAAAAAAGAAAGAAAAAGGTAAAATTTTCAATCTCCATTACTAAAGTCACAAAGCAAAACACACAAAAAGAGAGAGAGAACAGCTCCTAAGATCGTCTTTCCCT
Source organism: Typhlomys cinereus (assembly GCA_023101885.1). Lineage (NCBI taxonomy): Eukaryota > Metazoa > Chordata > Mammalia > Rodentia > Platacanthomyidae > Typhlomys > Typhlomys cinereus. Next base: position 1,014,856 of record JALPQD010000069.1, on the reverse strand, counting down.
TTACCTACACTACATACCTCTTTGTGTGTGCAGATACATGCACACGCATGTACAGTCCAGAAAGCAACCTCCGGCGTTATTCCTCAGCACACCTTTTTTGGGGGGGCACAGGGTTTCACTGGCCTGGAACTTGCCAAATAGGCTAGGCTAGCTAGCCAATAAGCCCAGGGCCCACCTATCTCCTCAGTGCTAGGATTACAAACGTGTCACCATGCCTGGCTTCCCCTCCCTCACCTTCCATAGGTTCTGGAAATTGAAAGTCCTCTTGCTTACAAGAAAATGCTTTATTGACTGAGCTGTCCCCAAAGCCCACTACCTACGTGGTACACTTAAAAATATTCATGGTAACAATTCAAACCATATATCAAAAAAATTATTTCCATGGGATACTAACTGAATGAATGTTGTATGACAAATTGTTCCATATCCAGATAGTTTGTACGCTGGTTAAAATCAAGCTAAATTGGTTGGTTTGTGGGATTTTTTTGCTTCCATTTTTGTTTCTTTGTTTACCCCCCAGAGCATTTAATGTGCTACTGTGTCTTGTTCACAGAGAAGGTAACAGGATACATAGTGTGCAACTTTCCCCTTGGAAGCAGCCCCTTCTCAAAGTTTTTTATTTCTTTTTTTAAAAACTTTATTTGTGTGTGTACGTGTGTGCTTGCATGCTCACACACGCACACACGAGCTAGTGTATCAAAGAACACTGTGTATTCCTGTAAAGGCCCAAGGGTGACTTTTGCATTGTTCTGGGATTTCCAGGCTCCGCCCACCAAATGCAAGCCCCAAGCCATCTGTGCCTGGTACTTGGGATCCCAACTCAGGACCTTCTGCTTGTAAGGCAGAGGCTTAATTCCCGAGCCATCTCTCTAGCCCTCAAAAGTTTTTTCAAACTTTGAGAATGTTTGTTTTAATATTGATTCTGTGTTCTCGGTCACTTTTTTGTTGTTCTTGGTGTGGGGAGATCATGACACCTTTAAGAAGTGGAGGCTTGATAGAGTAAGGGAGGGGCGGGTCTTGAGTTTGGGTAATCCTGCCCTGCTTTCCTCCAGCTTCTGCTGCCTGCCATGCCATTCCCACCATAACGGACTGTATCTCCCCTCTGGAATCGTAAGTTAAATAAATCTGCCTTTCTCCCTTAACTTGTATTTGAGTATTGTCTTACAGCAGCAGAGAATGTAACTGAGAGGGCACTGTGCGTGCCTGTGGAAGCCCAAGGGTGACACTGGGAATCATCCTGGATTGCTCTACCTCCTTATTCTTTGCTGTGGTGCTTCCCAGACTTTGATTTCCAGAACTGGAAGTGCAACCCACTGCCTTTTCTGCCTAGTGTTTTTTTTTAATTTTTTATTTATTCAAGTGTGTGTGTGTGTGTGTGTGTGTGTGTGTGTGTGTGTGTGTAGAACCACGGGCGAATTCGGGAACCACCAAGGATGCCTCCACCTCCTCCTTGTTTACTTTCCCTGGGGATTCACAGGCTCCGCCCTACCAGGACCAGAAACACAGGCCGCCCCTGCTGTATACGTGGGGTCTAGGATCGGAAGTCAGGATCTTCTGCCTGTAAGGCAAAGGCTTAACCCCTGAGCCACCTCTCTAGCCCCTTGCCTGGTGTTTTTTTACATGGGATCTGCGGCCCGAACTCAGGTCCTTTTGCTTGTAGACAAGGCTTAACCATCTCTCCAGCCTTTGATTTCCCCCTTCCCCTCTTCCCCTGGGTGTTGGAGACTAAACCCAGGGCTCTGACCTCCTGGCAAGTGCTCTAATACGAAGATTTACAATCCTTCTTTGATGTTCTATTAGGCGGTTCAGTTAGGTTAACATTTACCGTTTAACAGGTAACAAAATTAAAGCTCCAGTCAGACATGATTGGGAGATTGAGGCAGGACAATTTCAAGTTCAAGGGATGATTAATCTATATAGCAAGACTGTCTCAGAAGGCAATAAACATGACTGTGGATATACCTGAGTGATAGAACATCAATCTGTCAAGCCTGCAGACCTGGGTTTAATGTCCAGCACTATAGAAACTAAACAACAAATTAAAGGGAAATTGAATTTGATCTTTAGTGAATTAGTTCCTATGTAGAAAGATATACTACTATTTTACTATAATCCGAGTTTTAATTCTGATGTTGCCAATAATTTTGTGATATAACACTTCAACAGTAAAGGCTAATCTGAAATGTTGTCATGTTCTTTTTTCATTTATATTTTTGTCATTTCTTTTTTCAAAAAGTAGCCAGGCATGGTGGTACATGCCTATAATCCTAAAACTTGGAAGACTAAGGCAGAAGGACTGTGAATTTGAGGCCAGCCTGTACCATATCACAAGACGCTGTCTGAAAAAATTTAGTGCTGCCTAACTTCCGTAAAAAGTATTTTACAATTTATAAAGGGCCCTCAATACATTGGGACAGTCGATTGTGTCATCATCCCTTTAATACAGGCATCATTATCCCCATGTAATAAATATGAAAACTGAAAACCAAAATTGCTAAATAATTTATACATTTAGTAAATATCCTGTTATTCGTATTAGGAAAAAACATAATTTCTTTACTGAAGGAGGTTGGTAAACTTAAGGAAAGACTTGCAAAAACATGAAATAGGACCCCATGTTAAAAAATGCTTGTGAACCAGTCCAATTTAGACAGAATACTAAAGGAATTCAAGGGGGAAGGATTACTGAAGGTAGAATTAATCAGGGAAGGTATTATTTAGGGATCAACCTTAAGCTGGGCCATAAAAAAGGGTAAAGATTTAGATCATCAGAGAGAGAAAAGAATTGTAGGAAGGAAGAGTGGCATCGATAAAGACAGGAACGTTAGAACAACAAACACGCTGATGAGGAACCAGAGCTTGAAGGGAAGCAGGTCTTACATGACAGAACCTCCTCTTCGCTGTGGAGAGGTCACCTGCTAAGAAGCAGTGAGTTCCTATAAAATATTTAATGCTGTGTGCTTCGATTAAGTAATTATCAGCTTTCAAACTCAGATTACACTGAAAAGCAGCAAATTCTAACTGTGCTGTGGACCCCAGGAAGGAAAGGAAAGAAAAAAAAAACATAGTCAAGTCCAAAATAGAGAAGCAACAGAAGCCTTGATGGCAACTTGTATGTGTTGGGGAGACATCTGAACAGAACACATTGATATTCTTCCCCCCCTACACACACACACACACACACACACACACACACACACACATACACACACACACACACATACGTGCACACACACACTTTCTCTCTCTCTCTTTTCCCAGTACTATTTCACCTGCAAGATACCTTCTTAGGTGGTGTCTGCAAAGCCAAGTGTGGCGGCACGTGCCTGTAACCATTTTGGATGTAGAAGCAGGCGGATCATGATTTTGAGACCAGCCTTGCCACATAAATCCTAGGCCTACCTCACAAACATAGTAATGGACTGCCTCAAAGCAAACAAACAAGTAAATAAATGGAAAGGGGGCAGTGAGAAAGCTGAGTGGGTAAGACTCCCAAACCTGCAGCCTGAGTTCAATCCCCAGAAGTCTACATGGCAGATGAGAGAACTGAATTCTGGAAGTGATCCTCTGCACTGTGATACCCATATGTGTGCTTTCTCTACCCACTCTGTGGGGGGGTAGATCAAGGGGGTGTCCCTCCCTCTCTCAAATAAATACATTTTTTAAAAGTCAAGCACAGCAGCATGTGTTTATAATTTTAGCACTTGAAGCAAGAGGATTGAGCTCCAAGCCAGACTAGGCCACATAGGAAGACCCTATCTCAAAAAAATAAGGGGGGGCAGTGAGATCATTCAGTTGATAAAGGTGCTTGATATCCAAACACATAATGATCTGATTTTGAATCCCCAGGAACCGTATAAAGGTATAAAGAGAGAACCAACACCACAAACTTAACGTCTGACCTCCACACGTACATCATAAAATATGCACATGCATATGTGCGCATAAACACAAACAAGATAAATGAAAATAAAATGTAAGAGGAGTGTGTTGAGGAGATGGCTCTGTGGGTAATGTGCTTATTGTATAAGCATAAGGATCTGAGTTCAGATCCCTAGAACCCATATAAAAGCTAGATGTGGACCATGCATCTATAATACCAGTTCTGGGAGAACAGAATCAGGTCCCAGGGGCTGACTGGTCAGCCAGTCCAGCCAAATTGAACTCCAGGTTCAATAACCAACCCTATTTCAAAAAATAAAGTGGAAAGGGATAGAGGCAGAAATACCTGATTTTGATCTCTGGCCTGCACATACATACGCATGGACAAGTGCACCTACACACACAGATCTGCACACAGGCATTACAACATACACACATGAGTTAAAACAATGACAACTGAGTTTATATGCTAACTCAGACACTGTCCAGCAGATTTTCTCTACAATTTTCCCAGCCCAGAAATGGAACTGAGGTCTGAAACACTGTCAGATTAAAGTTATATCTTTGTTAAAATTATCCCTGGGCTGGAGAGATGGTTCGGGGGTTAAGACGCTGTCCCTGCAAGCAGAAGGTCCTGAGTTCAGATCTCAGGTCCCACATAAAAATGCCAGGCAGAGGGGCTGGAGAGGTGGCTCAGGGGTTAAGCCTCTGCCTTGCAGGTGGAAGGTCCTGAGTTCGGATACCAGATCCCACGTATCACACATACACACACACACACACACACACACACAAAATAAAAATGCCAGGCAGAAAGGGGTGTGGCCTGTACTTCCAGCCCTGGTGGGTGGAGCCTGGGAAATCCTAGAGTAAAGCAAGAAGGAGGTAGAAGCAATCCAAAATGATTCCCCAAGTCACACTTGGCCTTCCACAGGGACACACAGTGCCCTCTGGTACACACACACACACACACACAAACACACAAAATAATAAAATTAAAAATAATCAAATAAGACACTTTAAAAAAATAAAATATAAAAAAATAAAATAAAATTCTCCTTTGCAACTTTCCCAGACAAGACAAAGTTTTATTCTATTGAAACTTGTTAGTGAGATTTAAACCCTGAAAGTCCAAGGTTTCTTGCTTAGAGTTATAATCTTCTGCAAATACACAGATGGACTATGGAAAAGTTGGGTAAGAGGAGGAGGGAAGCAGGGGAAAAGAGAATTGGGAAAGAAAGGAAAAAGAACAGACAAACATTGAAATGAAATCTCATTTAGCAGGAACCCTGCATAAATTCTTTATTTTTAAAGAATCTCACCTTAGCACAGACAAAACCAATCATCCAACCAGCAAAACAGCTGAATAGGTTTCAGTCCCTTGTGGTGACTTAGGAGAGACAGATGGCAGAAACACGAAGCAAAAACAAAATCAGCTTCTCGGGATGTGAACATCCAGAGCAAAAGCATGAGATATGTTCAAGCAAAATTTCAACATGAAATAAAGAGTTTGCCCCAGATTTCCCCAGGAGATAAACAGCAACTGAAAAACACCCTGCGATTGCAGCCTTCCTTGAATAACATCCCGAATTAAACTCTGCGGTAGTTTTGCCCTTGTTACAAAAAGGGCAAAAACTGAAGAGTGTGCCTGCTAAAGAGGTGCTACTACCAGACTTTTAAAAAGGGGAAGAAGGGGTTCTGATCGAGATGGCTCACCTGGCAAAGGCACTTGCTGCTAAGCCTGACAGCTTGAGTTCAATCCCTGGAACCCACAAGGTGAAAGAAAGAGAAAAAGAAAACCAGTTCCTTCAAGCTGTCCTCGCTTTGACGATGTTTGTGTTCTCTCTCTCTCTCTCTCTCTTTCTGTTATAATTTTTTTGTTTGTTTTTGGAAAGACATAAGCAGAAGCAGGATAAAACTGGCAAATTGTAATTGTAATTTTGTAAGCAACATGCTCTTTGAGCTTCCAAAGAGTAAAGCTTGCTCTCTCTGTCCTGTATTCTTGTCTAAACTTTCATTTATTTTTGACAATTATTTAAGACCTTTATATTAACAGATGCTTTCAGTTTTCTGGAAAAAAAAATCAAGTTGTAAACTTTTATTACAACTTGGGGTTGGACAGATGGCTCACGGGTTAAGAGTCTGCCTTGCAAGCAGAAGATCCTGAGTTCAGATCCCAGGTCCCATGTAAAAGCACCAGAGCAAAGCAAGAAAGAGGTAGAAGCAATTCAGAATGATTCTAGAAGTCATCCTTGGACTTGCACAGAGACACACAGTGCTCTTTAACACACACACACACACACACACACACACACACAATCTCACCTTGGCAGATATGAAACAATTTAAAAACTTTTAAAGGTGTATTGAGAAAAAAAAAACACAAGATTAAAGAAAAAAACACATTTGTCATTACCAAAAGAGACATCTTTAGGTAAAAATAATAAAAACCCCATGCTGCATAGATAATGCAGAAAGTTTGGTGTATCTGGTCAATGGGCAAAAAGCAAGCACTTAAGGTCTTTAGCTCCACTCTTTTGTTCATTTACTGGCTAAACTTTTAAAACTTAAACATGCTCTCCCTAATATATGACTTTCTACTGTTCTGAGAATTCTAACTTCACTGGGCAGTCAATTGCCTCTTTGTGGAATTCCCAGCTGCTTGGATCCCAGTCTCTGGTCAATTGTTTTCTGTTTCAAAACATATATAGTAAGCTCCCTCCCCACCACCTCCCACACACACCCCTCATACCTTCAGCTAACTTCCTAGGACCACTCTCCACAGAAAAAAAAAAACAACTAAGACATTATCAAATTTAACTCCATTACTCAAAAGCCTCTTGGGTGTTAGAATACATGCAAATATAACTCTTAGATATGGTGCCTAAGGTCAGAGGATGTGGTTTAGTTGATAAAATGCCTAGTGTTCATTGGCTCCTCAGTTCCAGATAAAACCTGGCATAATGGCAGACATCCCAGCACTTGGGAGCTGGAAGCAGAAGGATCCGCAAAGTTACCTGACACATAGTAGGTGTGAGGCACACCTAGGATACGTGCAGCCCTGTTTTAAAAAAAAAAAAAAAAGGCAGGGAAGGAGGAGCTGGAGAAATCCTTCAGAGGTTAAATAAAGCCTTTGCCTCACAAGCAAAAAGACCTGAGCTCAGATCTCCAGGTGGTGTGTAAAAATGCGGTAGCCTGCAATCCAGCCCTGGAACTGTGACACCTAGAGCAAAGCAGTAAAGAGGTAGAGTAATCCGAGATGTTCCTGATGTCACCTTTGGGCCTCCAGAGGCACACACAGCAAGTGCCCTTTTGTACATGATTACACTTGTGTATACACATACATACAGACAGACACATGCACACACACACACCCACACACACACATGGCAGGGGGGGCAGGTGGCACAGCAAGGTATTTCAGTGGGTAAGGTGACTGCTCGAAAACCTGGTGACTTGAGTTTAATTTCTGGACACTCACAAGAAGAAGTGGCCTCTGACTGTTGTGAGTGCTGGGGAATTCAGAGATTCACCAAAGGTTAAAAGTTTTAAAAATGAGAGGTTTTATTGGGGGAAGAGGGGGCTGGCATAAGAACAGAGTGAGCTTGAAGCCCTGAATTATTACTTTAAATATGGAATTGGGTGAAGGAGGACAATAAACTGGGTTTGCAAACTCGCACCTGCAGACTAGATGTATATGTTCTCAAAGACAATTGGGCGACAGGCTTGAAGTGAGATAACACAATTGATTGTTAAGAGTTATAACCATCCCTGTATATCTGTTTGTAGAACCTCTATATGAACTCTATAAGTCTGACATTATATTCTTAATTAAGGGGGGACTCTAAGAAACGGGGCAGCGGGAGCATTCATGAGCAGTGCCTGCCAGCCAGTTTTTAGTTTAGTTTTGTTTTTATTTTCTACAGGTATATGAAAATTTCCCTTTTATTCTTTTTATATTCCCTTCAGCACTGACCTCCACTAGTGAATCATAACAAAGCAAAAAAAAAAAAAAAAAAAAGGATGATTCCTGAAGTCACCCTGATCCTTCACAATGTCCTCTGATACACACACACACACACACACACACACACACACACACACACACTTGCATGCAAAAAAAAAAAAAAAAGAGAGAGAGAAGACTAGGGAAATAGTTCAGTTGGGTAACACATGGTAAATGTGAGGATTGGAGATTGGATATCCAGAACCCACATATAGCTGGGTAAGTATAGTGGCAGCCTATAATATCAGCACTCAGGGGGCAAAAACAGAGAACCCACAAGGCAAACTGGCTAGCTACGCTAGCTGATTGCTGATCCCTGAGTTCAATTGAAAGACCCTTGCCTTGATAATAAAAGAGGAGAGCAATTGAAGTAGACACCTAAGGTCAACTTCAGGCCTCCACATACACAAGCACAGACATGCATGTGACCAGCACACATGCAAATACACACACACACACACACACACACACACACAGACTCACACCACAAAAATACACGAGAGAGAGAGAGAGAGAGTGAGTGAGAGAGAGAGCTAGGAAATATCCACGCTTAAAGAGTAACATATACAAACAAAAATCAAAAAAGAAAGACAGGCAGGCAGGAAGAAAAAAGAAATACTAATAAATTCTGAGGCTGCTTGATTTAAAGGATGATATATTGTCTGGACCTTGAGAACTTAATAGCTCCACAGTATCCTGTTCTGTCTGAACACACTGAGAATTGCATTTAGTTCTGGGCACCACAATTTAAGAGCCGTATTGACAAGAGCTATAAAAATGTTCATGCCCTTTGACCTACTAATCTCACTCACGGGAATTTATTCCAAAGGAATAATTCAAGAGAATAGATGAATTAGAGGCAACACTCTTTACAGCAACATATACATATATGTACATATGTATAAAATAAATATCTGTTTAAAAGGGATGGTGGGGGGAGGCAGGGGAGATGACTTAATAAAATGCCTGCCACACAAACAGGAGGACCTGAGTTCAGATCCCAGGACCCACATAAAAAGCTGGGCGTGATTAAGCACATTTGTGACCTTAGGGGATTGGTACAGGGATGGTACAGTCAGGTCCCAGGAGTTGACTGACTAGCTCGTCTAGTTGTTGAACATCAAGTTCAGTGAAAGATTCTATCTCAAAAGATAAGGTGAAGCACACAAGTGCTCACATACATGCATACTATAAACACACACAGAAGGATTAGTGAACAACACTAAAATACAGTGAGTCAGTTAAATATAAAGTATTTATTATAATGCTACATGCTACAGCATGGATGTACCTTGAAAAATTATGCCGCATGAAAGAAGCTAGACACACAAAAGATAGCATACTCTGTGATTCCATTTATATAAAATGTTGAGGATAGGCCCAGCTGTGGTGGCTCATGACTATAATCTTAACACTAAGGAAGCCAAGACAGGTTCAAGGTCAACCTGGATTTCAATTCGAGAGCTTGTTTCAGAATAGTAAGTAAATAAGTTGAATATGTGGCTAACACCTACAAAGCCAGCATTTGGAAGACTGAAACAGGATTGCTAGGAGTTGGAGGACAGCCTAAGATACATAATGAGTCCCAGTTCTGAGCTATAATACGAAACTCCGTCTCAAAAGCCAAAATAGATGGATGGAGCATGGTGGCACATACCTGTAATGCCAGCACTTGAGAGATGGAGGCAAGAAGATAGTGAGTTCAAGTTCAGCCTGGGACACATGAAACCATCCTCTCTCAAAACAAAAACAAAAGGTCTGGAGAGATAGTCCAGGGTTTAAGTCTCTACTTGCAAGCAGAAGGACCTGAGTTTGGATCCCCATCCCATATAAAAACACCTACCTGAAATATCAGTAACCTGCACTCCCAGCCCTGGAAGGTGGAGCCTGGGTAACTCCAGAGCAAAGTACAAAGAAAAAGAGAGTAATCCTGGAATCATCCTGGATTGCTGGGACTCCAGAGACACATATACTCAAGTGCCCTCTACTACGACCACTACTATTATACACATACACACGTGAGTGCGTGCATGCGTGCATGCACGTGTTTGATAAATGAATAAATAAAAACAAAAACAAGAAAAGGATGGCAAGAGTAGGAGTGAGGCCTGATGATAGGGATAGATGTGCAAGAGGGGCCTAGAAAAATAAGTTAAATGGGCTGGAGAGATGACTCAGGGGTCATCCCCAATCCCATGTAAAAACACTAGTTGGAAATGGTGGTGGACCGTACTTCCGACTCTGGAAGACAGAACTTGGGAAATCCCAGAGTGAAAAGCAAAAAGGAGGTAGAACAATCCAGGATGATTCTGAAAGTCACTCTTAGGACTTCAGGAGCACACTCAGTGCCCTTTGATACACACACACACACACATACACACACACACACACACACAGGAATACACACACAATAAATAAATACATTTTTTGGGCTGGAGAGGTGGCTCAGGGGTTAAGCCTCCGCCTTGCAGGCGGAAGGTCCTGAGTTCGGATCCCAGATCCCACGTATAGACGCCAGGCGGAAGCGGGGGTGGCCAGCGCTTCTGGTCCTGGTAGGGCGGAGCCTGTGAATCCCGGGGCAGAAGGAGGTGGAGGCGTCCATGGTGGTTCACGAATTCGTCCGTGGTTCTACACACACACACACACACACACACACACACACACGCGCGCGCGCGCACATACACACGCATATGCACACAGTTGAATAAATAATAATAATAAAAATAAGTAAATAAATAAATAAATAAATACATTTTTTAAAGAAAAGAAAAATAAGTTAATTGATTAGTTAACAAACAAAAGAAAATATCCAAAACTAGCAAGTTCACAGAAGCCAAACACAGTAGTGGTTGCCAAGGGGTGCTAGGAGGTAGTAATGAAAAGTAACTGCTAAAGGATATGGGGTTTCAGGAATTAGAGAGTAGTGTCAGTCACATATGTGAAGAGACTCAACACAAGGACATTTCACACTGGGAGAGAATGATTTTAGCTAGGCATGATGCCTGTAGTCTCTCAGCACTTGGAAGGTAGAGACAGGAGAATCAGGAATTCTAAGTCCTCCTCTGCTGGCTGGGTAAGATTTTGTCTTAACAAAATGAAAGAAACAAACAAAAAGGAAATAAATTTTATAGTATATGTTATATTCTAATTAAATATATATAACAGCAAAGTTACTACAGCAATATATAAGTGTTTATTGATTCCTAAGTATTTTTACATATTGTAGTAAAGTCATTATCAGTGAGTGGAAAAGGCAATATAAAATTACATCTTTGCTTAAATTCAACTGTGTAAAATGATGTACGTCTATGAATGAGAAGAAGAAGAAAAACAATATAGTTCAAAACACAGAGTAGGATGCAGGTGTTTTTGGAAGGGAATAGTCATTATGTTGTAGTTCAAGCAAATAAACAGTTTATTTTAGAGCAAGCCTGAACCTGTAGTTCCTGCTGCTCTGGAGGCTAAGGCAGAATAATGACTTGAGCCCAGAAGTGTGAAGCAGAGTTTCTATTTTTTTTTAATGCCGTGGGCTATGCTGAGGTTCAAACCAAGGTGATGGGTATGCCAAGCAAATACTCTACTATTAAACAGCATTCCTAGCCTCTTAAAAATGTTTTTTTTAATTTTTGGGGGGGAGGGGTGAAAGCCACGCAAATTTTTATATTACCATTGGTCATAGTAGAAAAGGAGCAAATCAAATGACATTCCTGCTGAATGTCAGAAATGGTCATTCAGTGAAAGCAAACTTTGGCCTGTGCCCAGTGCAGACTTTGTGGGGTAAAAACAGAAGAGAGAAATACTGCATAGGAACTTACTTGGTTCATTTCCTCTTCAACGTCATCTCAAATACCCTTTACATTTTCCTTTCCTTGTCCTTCTCTTCAGGCTTCTTCTCGTCTCTAGCTGCCGAGCCTGCAGCCTTGAATGTAGCCAAGAGATCCCACTGTCAGAACCTGCTGGCTTAGAATGGAATTGCTGGCAAACAGGGACTCCTCAGGAGGAACGTAAGGAGTCTTCCTCATCTTCAAAACGTGCATTTTCTTAATCAAAATTGGCCCATTTAGATGCAATTTAGTAGAAAGTAGGAAGCTGTGATGGAGTTTTTTTTTTTTTTATTTAAAAAATCTTATTTTCAGGCCAGTGAGATGGCCCAGCAGATAAAGTTCTTGTTGTTAAGCCAGACAACCTAATTTCAAGTCCCAGAGCCCACATGGTAGAAGGAGAAAACCAACTCCTGCAAGTTATCCTTTAAACTATACATGTGCACCATGGCATATGCCCCCCTACTCACGCACATACACCAAACACACATAAATAAAAGGGCTGGAGAGGTGACTCAGGGGTTAAGACTCTGCCTTACAAATAGAAGATCCTGAGTTTGAATCCCAGGTCCCATGTAAAGAAACATCAGCCAGAAATGGCGGTGGCTTGCGCTTCCAGCCCTGGTGGATAGAACCTGGAAAATCCCAGAGCAAAATAAAAAGAAGGTAAAAGCAATCCAGGATGATTCCTGAAGTCACCCTTGTTCCTCCACAGGGACACAGTGTCCTCTCTGATACACACACACATACACACACACACACACAATGATAAGTAAAAAATAAAGTTAAAATAAATTTTATTTTCTTAATTAAATGTAGTGGCACCTACCTTGCCACGGCATAGTCCATTCCGCTGGCTTGACAAAGTCGCCATTGGAAGAAAATGGCTTCAAGGAAGTCCATTTTCCTGGACAAGTCATGGCATGTTTTCTCTTTCTATAAAATACTATTTGGCTGTTGTGTGTATCTGTTGCTTAATATTTAGTAAAATCATTAACAGCTTCAGGATATCCCTCAGCTTTGATTAAATTAAACAGATGAAAATTTTAATATAGAAACTCCTGAATGGCCTGGATTTCTTAACTTGGCTACAAAACAAATTTTGTTACATGTACTATTGTACTAACTCAGAAATTCCAGAAGCATGAGACTGTGCTATCAGTTCACTAGAACTTTAAACTGTGATATCCTCTTATCCTGGCTGAAGGCCAGGGAAGAGACTATCATGCCAGAAAGTCTAGACGCCAAAACTGCCCCTGGAGATAGTATTTGCAATCCAAACTCGGAGAATCCATGTCGGTAGCAAGGGGGCTGTGTCTTTCCTTTCCCAAACAGCACTCTTATGAGAAATCACAGAGATGGACCATTCGAGTGCACTCCCACCAATGATCGCCTCCGCCCCGAAAGAGACACCTTGGCATATGGGGCCCGACAGTATGGACCCCAGGTTTGGAGTATGCATGATTCACAGATGGGTAATCTAACTGATGTCAATATATTTCTGGAATTCCTCATAAGAAGAGGGCTCTTGAGAAATCCAAGCCATGACACCCCTAGTCCGGGGGAGCCCTAGTCTCAAGGCCGCGACTCAGGTCTGTGGTAATTTCTCATGTCTACAAATTTAGCTATGTGAGCTTAAGAATTTTAGAAATATCCCAACCATTGTCTACTGAATTTCTAGTCAGTGGTTAATAGTTAACCTGTCCTAAGACATGATATTTCAGTTGTTAAGGAAGCTTGATTTCTCCAAAACAGAAAACACTGGCTAGGTCCCAATTATTCTCCTTCACTCTTATGATTGATTTGTTTTGTTCCTTATGTTTTGTCCGTACGCAACCTGCCTTTGTTTGCCAAAAAATTGGTACTTAAACTGTAGCTATGTGCCCAATAAACGGACTCAGATTCACCTTCCACTAGAGTTGTGTGTCTCTGTTTCCCATCGCCGACTCCTTCGCTCACCTGGTTCAGGATCCCTGGATTCCCTGTTCTGGTCCCGACTCAGTCGGTCCGTGGCACTACCTGTAATCCCAGGGCTTCTGAGGCAAAGGCAGGAAGATCTTGAGTGTCAGAACTACCATCTCAAAAAAAAGAATTTTCATACCAAAACAATGTCCACAAGAGGGCAGCCAGAAAATGACAAATCAAACCATTTCACATACTCCTCAGGTGAAAAGGACCACAGAATCCAATGTTAAAGACAATCTTAAAGGTCAGAGAAGTCTAACTTCCTCTTACTACAGGGAAGAAACTGACAGTGTGGTGGGGTGACCTTTCCAGTCACCATATTGGTCAGCAGAAGTAGTTAGGTCTGGTGTTGAACACCTGCTGGTTCTGGGAGGTTGGGGGAGATACAAATTCAAGGTCATCCTCAGCAATAAATAGTATGAGGACATCTATGATTCTATCTCAAGGGAATAAGCACAAAAGACTGAAAGGTAGAAGTAGAGCTCCTTCTGTCACATCTTCTCCCGTCCTTATTTTACTGAACTGTAGTTCTTCAGCAAGGTAGTGCTTAAGGTGGTAAAGGGAAGGTTTAGGGATTTGAGCTGACAGATAATTTACTATCAAGAAAAAAAAAGAGTTTGGGGCCAGTGAGATGGCCCAGTGGGTAAAGTTACCTGCAAACCTGGTGACCTGAGTTTGATTCCCAGAGATCACATGATGGAAGGAGAGAATCCAGTCCTAAAAGTTTTCCTCTGCTCCATCCTAAGGCTTTAGGAACCTCGTAGAAGAGGGGACAGTGAGACTGTAAGAACTTAAGTTGGGAAGGTTCACTGCTGCACAAGACATTCCATTCAAGACGGGACTGCTGCATCTACGAACTCACTGCAGTGAAACTTGTCCTTATCAGACCTGCATGATGATTGACATACCAACATGTCCCCATAGACTATTGAGGAACTCAAGAGAGATAAGAACATGCAGTGGAAATCTTGGGGACTAAAGCTGGATGAGTGAAGGGAAATGTCTCTCTATCAGTGGGGCGGCCAGAAGAGAGGCAACTTGGTACGCCACAAGAGACCTGAACCCCCACAAGAACAGACAAACCAGAGGGAACCCTGGGGTCTATACAAGTGGACAGACAGGAGAGAGTGGAATGGATTGATGAAGGGAAGGGAGAGAAATGGAAGGGAGGGGGATAAGTACTCAAAATACTTGTAAAACTAGAAAAATAAAACAACAGTTTTTAAAAAAGCTTTCCTCTGACTTCTACATGTAACTGTGGCACACGTTTCACTCCCTCCCCTTCTCATAAATAAATTATTTTAAAGGGGAGTTTTGTTTTTGGTTTTGGATCTTTGTGGCTAGAGATGGGATCCTAGAAAGAAATTACAGATTAAAATTTAACACAAAATTTGGTCCACAAAAAGAAAAAACTTTCACCTCATTTTCCTTTTCAGGGGATTAAACTCAGATCCTCACAAAAGTACTCTAAAGCCAGGCAAGGTAGTTCACATCTATAATTCTGGTACTTTGGAGGCTGAGACAGGCTTACCATGAATTGAGGGCCAACTTTAGCTACATAGTGTTTGTAGTGAGATCAAAGACAGCCTAGGCTATGGTATCTCTAAGGAACAAACAAAAAGCATTCTCTGAGACAAATCTTCGAGCCATTAAAACATAAAATAACTTCTACCTAAACTTGCTGCGCCAAATGTGTAATCTCAGCTATTTGGGAGGTTAAAGCAGGAGGATCACAGGTTCAAATCAGAGTATGGTTTAGAGAATGACGCTCTTGGAGCATTTTCTGTTCTCCAAAGGTGTTTCTTTAAAAAATTATCAACCAGAGGGGCTGGAGAGGTGGCTCAGGGGTTAAGCCTCTGCCTTGCAGGTGGAAGGTCCTGAGTTCGGATCCTAGATCCCACAGATCCCACATATAGACGCCGGGCAGAAACCAAGGCGGCCTGCATTTTTAGTCCTGGTAGGGCAGAGCCTGTGAATCCCGGGGCAGAGTAAACAAGGAGGAGGTGGAGGCGGTCCATGGTGGTTCCCAAATTCGTCCCTGGTTCTACACACACACACACACACACACGTACACACACAATTGAATAAATAATAAAAAAAATTTTAAAACTTTTGACCAAAAAGATGGCTCAGCAGTTAAAGGCACTTCCTGCCAAGCCTCATGATCCGAGTTCAATCCCTGGAACCCATACTCCTACAATTGTCCTCTGTATAATGTGACATACATGCACCCACACAAAATAAGACCACAATCCAGAACTTCAGAGACTCTATATCAACCACCTAGAACTAGGCCAGCTTAGTCTCTCCCCATCTTGAAGCTTAGGGAAATTTGCGGAAGAGGGGGCGGTAAGAGTGTAAGAGCATAAGGATGGGAGGAGCAATGATATGTAAGATACTCTATACTAGTTAGGGCTGAAGCAATCATAATTGGACTTTGCATGCCCTGCGCATTGTCCAACACACTGTTGACCTCACAAAGTCTAGCATCTGCTAAAGGCACCAAGATCCTTGGAGGCAAAGGATTGGCAGCCACAGCAGTGTTCCTATACTTAAGGGGAACACGGGAAAGGGTTCGGGAAAGGCCACTGGGTCCTTGTACGTCATCGGAGAGGAGGGCCCAGAGGAAAATCAGACATGCACAAGAAAGGACTCTCTGGGAATTGGGGTGGGAGGCACTGGGGGATGGGGAGGGAGAGGTGTGGGGAGGGGGAGCAGTGGGTACGGGGGGAGGAGGAGGGAGGGAGGGAACTGGTGTACCTAATAAGTTTGTATGAGCTGAAATAAAAAAAAAAAAACTAAAAATAATCAGTATTCCAGTGTGCCATGGGAGTGAATTCTCTGGACTCCTTCATCAACAAAATTCTACTTTTTTGTTACATTGTAAACAGGATGTCATGCATGCCAAAATATATGTTCATGCCATCTGGCTTCAAAAATACATGTATACTACTCAGAGCTAACATTCAAAAAAGAAATGTGAAGAATACATATGTACACACACAGAGTAAAGGTACTATAAGTGAAAACATAATTTCAACATGTTCTAGTCTTCAGGCTTTCTCTGAAGATTGAGACATCCTGGTGTCTTTTTCAATATCTATCTATAATTTAATAAGGCCACCTTGAAATGTGCATTGGCTGGTTCCCAATTTTGCCCCGTTTCCTTAAAAACATATGAGAAGTAAAATCACAAATCTTTCTATGAGTCCCCATAAAACAATTTGTTCTAATATCCCAGGACATCATTTATAGCCTTGTGATAGTTTCAAGCCCTGAATGAAGTAGACTTTGATTTTTTTTGTTAATTTTTTATGAGACACAGAGAGAGACAGAGAGAGAAAGGAAGAGAGAGACAGAGAATGCATGCATGTGTACACTACGGCATGTAGTTGGAGCTTGTAGGACAACTTTCAGAAATGAATTTTTTCCTCCTCGCAGGCTTCCAGGGGCTGAACTCAGATCAGGAGGTTTGTGAGCAGGTGCCTTACCCACTGAACTATCTTACCAGCCTTGACTTTCATATTTCTATGCCTGTGTCTTTGTTCTCCATCAGAATACAAGCTCCCAGAGCCGAGTATATAACTTACAATAGACTAAGAGTGCTGGGAAGACCTGAGAACTCAGCCAATTCCAAATAACCATGTCTGGACCATATGAAAGGTTCTCCACCACACAGCTCCAGAGAACTGTCCCTGCACCACAGCAACTAGTTCTTCCACTGGGGAAAGTATACCTGTTAGAAAGTATAAATGGAAAGCTGGAGAGATAGCTTAGGAGTGAAAGGGATTTCCAGACCCCATGTAAAATGCTGAGTGGAAATGGTGGTTGCTTTCACTTCTGGCCCTAGAAGGTGGGGCCTGGAAAACCCCACAGCAAATTAATAAGGAGGTAGACAAATCTGGGATAATTCCCATTGTCACCCTTGGGCCTCCACAAGCATACACATTCAAGTGTCCTAACACACACACACACACACACACACACACACACACACACATACACAAACTAAAAAAAAGTATAAATGGAATTAAATAAATATTGTTGTGAGCCTGAGTCTCTAAATCAGAACTTGAATTAGGGCTAGCCTGACTGGCCAGCTTGTTGGGGGAATTCCCAGGCTCCTCCTTTCCAGGGCAAGAATTATAGGCAGCCACCAGCATTTCTATATGGGATCTTGGGATCTGAATGTAGGTCCTTTTGCTTTGGAGTCAAAGACTTTAACCACTGAGTCATCTCCCCAGCCTAACCCAGTGGTCTACACATTAACAAAAAAGTTAGACAAACTTCCTCCATCACACACTAATATACCAGAATGAAATGAGATGGTATATTTTTTCAAAGATATTTTATTGATTTTATAATATGCCTTTTGCAGTGTGGTTTTAAGAAAATATAGCCAAGAGTGCAATAGGCAAGAATTTAAAAAATTTGATATGTAGGTACATTTCTATCATAATCTTTTACAATACTTGAAGGTTTTCTTCATCTCTACTGCAAGCAAGCAATTTATTGTTTATTGGTTTTAGCACTTTGGGGATGGACAATGTAGACAAAACCAGACTTAGAATATGCTGTTCAGTTCTGCCATGAAGAGTCCATCCTGGGAGGAGGTGCTTCTCACCTCCAGGATCCCCTAAGCTTCTTGGGCTGACTGAGAACTTCATATGCAGCCTGGATCTCTAGGAAGTGCTTCTGGGCCTCCTCTGTCTGGTGTCGGTTGTGGTCAGGGTGCCAGAGCTTCACTAGCTCCCGGTAACTCCGATGTATTTCTTCACTTGTTGCCTCTTCTGAGAGGCCCAGAACCTTGGAGAAGAACCAACAAGTTAACATCTCATAAGCAGTCAGAGTACCTGGGTCTCTCCCTATTTCTTTGCTAAATCAGATTCTTGAATCTTTAGAATGGGTCAGCACTTCACATTGGAAGCAAAGAGGTAGAAGCAATCCAGGGTGATTTCTAAAGTCACCCTTGGGCCTCCACAGGCCACACAGTGCCTTCTGATACTCATACACACACACACACACACACACACACACACACACACACACACACACACACACACAAAATAGAGTAAATAAATTATTTTTGCCTAGGATATTATACAATAATACAAGCTATTTACAGTTGTCAGTTATGGATAAATCTCATAAACATAATGCTGAATGAAAGATGGCAAATACATATTAGATAGGCCCCATATTTGATGGTTCAGCATACAGCAAACAAAACTTAGGCCAGCTGGATGACTAAGCAGGTAAAGATACCTGTAAGCATGACTGTTGACCTCAACTCAATTCCCAGAGTCTACAAGGTGCAAGAACAGAATCAATCCAGAAGTTGTCCTCTAGCCTCTTCACACCTGCATGTGTGGTTTCTCTCTCTTTCTCTATCAAAAATAGATAAAACTTGGCCAAAGGGCTAGGGATATGGTTCAGGGGTTAAGACTCTGCCTCACAAGCAGGAGGACCTGAGTTCAGATGCTGGGGTCCCATGTAAAAACACCAGGCAGAAATAGCAGTGGCCTGCAGTTCCACCTCTGGAAGGTGGAGCCTGGGAAACTCCAGAGCCAAAGCGAAGAGAAGGTAGTTAAATCCACGATGATTCCTTAAGTCACCCATGGGATTCCACAGGACCCTCTTGATACATACACACACACGTGCAAAATAAAAATAAAACAAAATATACTTAAATAATGATATGCTTTAAAAAAAAAAACTTGGGCAAAAAAAGGAAGGGGAGAAGAAAACTAACCAAACTAATTTATCTGGACATTGTAGCACATGCCTGTAATCCTACTACTTGGGAGATAGTGGCAGGAGGATCACCGCAAGTTGTAACCCAGCCTGATTTTCGTATTGAGTTCCAAGCCAGCCAGGGTTCCCTAAGAGACTCTGACTCAATATATGTATCATGACAGAGATAGGGATCCATATACAGTTTGTAGCTCAGTGGTACAAGTGTTCACCTAATAGTTATGGGTTTGGTCCTCAGCACTACAAAACAAACAACACATCAGGTTTCCTTGTTTTTTATAGTGGTTATCACATTTGCCTCATACAAACAGCAAACAAAGCCTCTAATCCTCTGTGATAGAAGCTAAAAACAGGTAACCTCTGAGGTAAGAGCATAGATTAGAGAGGCAAATGAAGGAGGCTTCATAATGCTGAAAATGTTCTACTTCTTGATCTTCGATAGATAGATATTATTATACTTTGTATGTGTTATACTTCAATAAAAAATGATATAAGGGCAGGACTTAGCTCAGTGGATAAGGCACTTGCTCTATACGCATGAGAACCAGAGTTGAGATCCCCAGAAACCAATTAAAAGCCAAGCAGGTGTGGCTGCCACCTGCAATCCCAGCAAAGATCCAGAGGGAAAGGCAGGGAATCTCCAAAGCATAGGTTGTCTAAAAATAAAGTGCATTTAAACTCAAAAAAAAAGGAAATCCCCAAAGCAATCTGGCTAGCTGCCTAACTCTTTAGTAAACTCTGGGTTCCATTGAGAGACCCTGACCTAATATTAAAAGCAGAGAGAGCTCAAAGAAGACACTTGATAATTAGCTTCAGGCCTCCACTTACACAAGCACATACCTGTACCTACAAACACATGTGTATCTGCATACATGCAAGCATGCATATTCCTCCATACATACATGAAAAAAAAAAACAAATGTTATACACATATATTCCTCACTATTAGTGTCTCTATACCTTCACCCATTACATGCAGAAATTCAAAGAAGGCAAGATATCAGTCAAGGCCCTAGCCTACAAACTTGCAGAGTGCCAAGACCAACAGTATTTTTTCCTAACTCACAGAGCCCAGACAGAAAAAACTCCAAAATAGGCTCAACTTCAAACAGTGAAAAAAAAAACTTACCTGGTAAGCTAGCTGACGCTTCTCATTCTGAAAGCTGTCAACAAATTGATAGATCTTTTCCCACTCCTGAAACTGTCTGTTGCTGAAGCCAGGATCCCCAACTAGTAGCCACCAGATCCGGTAAGGCAGAAGGAAGACAGACTCCATGAGACAGCCAAGAAGTGGGAAGAAGTTGAACCAACTCAAGAAGGAACCAAGGGTCTCTGCCACATAGCCGAGAGTGACTGTGGTGTTGTAGAGGGCACTATATGCCAGCGGGCCTGTGAAAGCCAGGTAAGCCAAGCCCAATCGATACAGCCGAACGCTGACTGTGTCTGGCTCCATCGAACCTTTGTAGCGGCGATTCTTCTGGGCTGTGATGCTAGCAGCCAAGCTGATGGGCAGGATGGCTATGGGGCGCCCATAAAATATAGGGGAAGTAAGGAATGCTGCTCCTAGAGTATTCTTAAAATCTGAGGTCTGGTTGCCAACAGCAGCCACCAGCAAAACCCCTAAGCCCACGGCCAGTGGGAGGCCCACTATGTAGAAGTAGGCCATGGAAGAAAGACTAATCAGAGCCACAAGGCCAAAATAGATGCCCACTATCATCTGGGCAGCAAAACGAATGAGACTCAGGGGAGGCATTCCTTCTCTTGGCCTCTGTCTCTGCCCCTGGGCTCTGTTGGCTTGAGCAACAAAGCTTGGAAGCTTCCAGAATTCCCACAGCCAGCCTAACCCACCTCCTCCCAGGGTAAGCATCCAAAGCAGAGCATGGCTGTCTCTCCCCAGATACAGATGGTGGAGTCCAACAGGGCCCCCTACAGCCCAGAGGACATAAGTCACCAGGAGCCCCTTGGCCATCCTCTAGAGTAAGGGTCTCAGAGCAAATCCAGTGGCATCTGACATTGTTTAGAATACAGACTTCTCAGGGTCCTCTGCGAGAATCATGGCCACCATAATTCTAAGGTTTGTGCTTAGACCCTAAAAGAGAAACAAAGCAGATCATAAGATTGTATCCAGGCTCCAACATAATAGCTACTTCTCCTTAATAAAAGTCAGGTCTGGAGCTGCCTTGAGGTCCCTGAAGTGCTCTTGTCACCTTTGTGTTCACACCTCAGTCCCATTCTTTACAATCACAGGGACTCCAAATCTAGGAGAGAGGAGAATGTTTTGAATACTTTCAGTTGAAAAACTGAGAGTTCGGTGCAGGAACCCCCCCCCCAAAAGAAATTTCAGATAAATAACCCATGGGCTGGGGGAAGGGATGAATGGGCACCTTTCCAAACTTCCCACATACCTTAAAAATCCACTCCGTGCCACCCACTGGTTTAACCCTATGGTTTTCTCCAGCCATGAAATTTTCTCATAAGACAAGTTAAAAGAAGTCCAGAATTCCTTCCACTTAAACATTTTGGAGAACATTTTTAATTACACATTAGTACCCCCACAACTCGTACACTCCCTTCTCAGACAAAATTAGGAAACCTCTTGAAAGCAGCTGGGGAAAGCCTCAGAATGTCAGATCAGGTGCCTAAGAGTGATCTGGGTCCTGTCTAGTTCCAGCAGGCTTACCCGTCAGTCTCGATGGAGCAGCAGTACCCGGCTGCCCCGGCTCCTGGGACGTGTCAGACCAGTCATTTCCTTTGACCACAGGATCAAAATGGCCCTTCCTACTTGGCTCCCACTTTCATCCAAGTGGACTTTGTCTCTCTGGTCAGCTGTGTCACGGAAGTCAGGCAGTTTAGGGCCAGGCCCCGCCCCGAAGCCCTCGTAGACTTCCTCCGATTCCTCTTCCTTGTCATGCCTTCCTTTTACTCAAAAATCTTAGATAATCTCTCGGGAAAGCTTTTCCCGATTCACCCAGCTGTTAGGGGGGCTGCAACCGTGCCCCACTCCCCGCAGAGCGCTCCTCCTGCAGCGCGGCATTGAAACCACCAGGTGACGCTGCTGCTTACGGGAGGGAGGTTCGGGAAGCGTCCTAGACTCTTCTGACACTCCAGCCCGGAGCCGGCTCTATCAAGGAGCTTACCTGGTGGGAACAAACGACTGGTTTTATCATAAAGCTAAAAATCCGATTACCTCTCACCGCTGCAACTGGGAGGTGACCTCTTTCTCTACTCACAAGCTGCACGTTTGGTTCTCCACACTAAACTGGGATTCAAAACGCCCTTATGGTTTTTGTTCCTTTACCAATTCTTTTTTGTTTTGTTTTGTTTTTTTGTTTTTTTAATGTGGGACCTGGGATCCGAACTCAGAACCTTCTGCTTGTGAGACAGAGTCACAACCCCTGAGCCATCTCTCCAGCGCCTCCCCCCCTTACCAATTCTTTAAGGGAGAGGCCCTCTCCTATAGACTGAAGGCAGAGTCCTCCCTGTCCCTTGGGTTTTGCCTTACTGCACTGCCTCCAAGCCTTCCAACTAGGGGTCTCCATTGTTGCCTGAACCCAAAACCAGATGACTGGAAAACACAAGAGAGCATCTTTTCTCGGTCTCTTACAGTTTCTGTAAGTTAATTTACGTCATTCTATTGCTAATTTACTATTGGTCGTTTTTTGAAACTTACATCTATGTGAGCAAGGTTACTCGGTGGTCTTTGGCAAGAAGCATGTTTACAAAATCAGAAAAAGCAGGTAAGGCCATTTGCCCTTGAACAAGCAGTTGTTCTCAAGGCTATGTCCTTGTGGTTTGGATTCCAACAGAGGTTGTGATTTTATTGTAACTGGCCCAGGCCTTCCTCACCCTCTATGCACGAGCATCTCTGCTTTATTCCGACTAATATATATAGCTGTTAGCCAGCTCCAAGTAATCCTATTATCCAATTTAAGAGGGCTTTCCTGCCCCACCACATGTAGACCTGAGCTTGCCCTGAGTAGCCCAGTGTCCACTGTGAATTCCAAAGCTGCTCTAACCCACTCTTCCAGCTATGCCTAAAGGAGAATGTCAAAACCAACAAGAAAGGGATAGAGGATAGGAGCACACCATCAGGAGAATAAGGCGGAATTTCAATATTCCAGGCTCAGGCCTTTAGTTCCACTATGTGACCTTGGCCAAGCCATGGCCTCTCACGGGCCTCAGTTGTAAAGGAGAGCTTTGGATCTCCAAGATCGTCCAGTCTTAACTTGAGGTCAGGACGGGCACAAAGAGCTCTCTTAGGGTCACCCGCCAACGGCGGGCAAAAGGTTTGAGCTCTCTCCAAACCCTTTGCCTGAGTTCCCATCTCTCAACGGGGAAGGAGGGAGTAGGAAATGTAGATCCCCCACGTACTCCCTTAAGGCTAGCTGAGGAGGGGCAGGGAAGCGGCAACCCAGCCACCGGCTGGGGGCGGGGATGGACGGAGGCGCTGAATAATGAATGAGACTTAATTGGGACCGAACCGTGCGGCGGCGCGCTAAGCTTGGCAAACAGCTCAGGCGGCAGCAGCCTCTGGACAAACAAACTAGCTCGGGGATCCGGGTGGAGACCGCGGCGGTTGGAGGGGGAGGGAACCCGCAGTCAGCCA
This sequence comes from Typhlomys cinereus, assembly GCA_023101885.1. Lineage (NCBI taxonomy): Eukaryota > Metazoa > Chordata > Mammalia > Rodentia > Platacanthomyidae > Typhlomys > Typhlomys cinereus. The sequence continues at coordinate 990,825 of JALPQD010000069.1, read as the reverse complement.
CGGCCTCCTGGGCGCAGTCCACAGCTGGCTCCGCAGCCCAAGGAACCCAGGAATGCCGGGCTGCGCTGGGGGGGATGCGGGTGGGAGCAGCGAGAGAACGTGGGCTCCAGGCCCATCCCAAGAAGCAAGGAATGGGTGGGGAGAGAAGCAGTTTTTGAGCGCAGAGCTTGGGGTCCTAGGGCGGTGTAAACCGTGGAAAAGATGGAGAAAAGAGTGGAGGGTGGAAGAGAGGGAGAAGCAGCTAGGAAAAAGCGCCTCGGGAGAGGGGGTGGCGGAGGGTGCGGAGCGGGAGGAGAGCTGTTACAGAGAGGAAAGGGAAGAGCGATGGAGGAACAAGCGAAGGGAGGCGCGAGGGGCCGGGGAAGAGGAATTGGAGAAGAGTCAGGAGAGGGAAGGGAGGTGACCGGAATGAGAACGAGGGGGCGGCGGGATGGACGAGGAGGCACCCCGGCTCTCTTCTCGCCCCGCCGCGCTCCCGCCCCGCCGCGCTCTCTCCAGCCGCCCGCACTCACTTTGTCACAATTACGGGGCCGTCACTCCGCCGGGATTGTTTTCCCCAAATTGTTGTTCTATAAACTGGCGCGGGGCGGGAGGTGGGGAAGATCTAACTATCCGAAGGCGGGAGGGGACGGGCTGACCCGAGGTCCGGGGCGTCGTGCCATTTTTACCACAGCTGGTCCGGGGTTTGCCCGGTAACTGTAAACATCTGTGCGGGAATTCTGGTTACCATTCGCCCCATCACTGATTCTGCTTGTCACTTGTCAGACCTCTTTCAGCCTTGGCTGCCTCGGTTTCCCCAGCAGAGCTTGGGGGGGGTGACACAGGCGATTAGGAGATGCTTCCAGGACCACCCGGTACTTTTTGGTTTTTACTACCTAGATCTCCCTAGCTCTCTGGAGCTCCTGCTCACCCGCATTGGTTTGCCAGCCTCTGGTCCCCCTTAGAGGGCTGGACAGATCCCATTCTTCTCGTGCCCTCTCATCCCCCAGTCCTGGACCCCCGGCTGTTCTAGGCCACCTTGCTGGTCCCTCGATTCAGCAAACATCTGTTGCGCACCCACTGAGCTCGAGAATTGCGCCAGTTCCCCCTCTTCTTTTCTCCCCCGCCCTCTCGCGCCCCGCCACCCGCCTCTTCTCCGCCAGCCTGGCCTGTCGGCTCCGTGACAGCCGCCGGCGAAGCCCGGGCCCCGCGGGAGCGGCCGAAGAGGAGACGCCGCATGGCTGGCTCCGGCACCGGCCTCCCTCGCGGCTCCAGGGGCAACGGAGGATGGCGGCCGCTGAAGCGAGACCGGACTCGGCCTGGGGAGTTGGCAGGGCTACGTGGGGGAGGGTCTCTCTCAGCTTATCTAAATCCTGCCGTTCTAGTTCAGTCGCCCTCGGGTCCCCGCTCGGGCCCGGACCCCGCCTGACTCCTAGCGCCTGGGACGCGGTAGGGCTCCCCGAGCCTCTCCCTCACCCCCAGTCTGGGTGATTTACACGCGGGCTCCGCGCAGCGGCCGCTTCCCAATCAGGAATATCGACCCCGGGCGGGGCCCTCGGGCCGCATCGATCCCTCTAAGGCTCGGGATTTAAAAATGTCAAATTTGCCTTTTCCAGGCGGGCGGAGGGGGCGGGAGCCGGGAGGAGGGCCGTTTGCAGGGTGGGGGACAGATAGGAGGGCATCGACCAGGCGCTTGTGCCCGGAATAAGAAGCGATCTCGGGCGTGCCCGGGCATGGCCCTGGTCATTCTTGGGTTCTCAGTTGCCTACGGATGGGGGCAAGAAGGAAGGTCTGCCCCTGCCAGCTGAATCATCCCGCGACCTCACTTTTGCATTAGAATGTTCTTACAAGGAGGTGCACCAAGAGACAAAAATCCACTCCCAAAATTGGTGTGTGTGTGTGGGGGGGGGTTGGAAGAGATGCCTAAAGGTGGAAACACTTTGAAGAGGCAAGGGCACAGAGGCGCCAAGGAAAACCCTTCTCTGAGGATTAGCAACCTAAACGGAAGATGCCACAAAGACTCCATTGAAGAAAGGGATCAGAGATCCAGAGTCACCTGCTCTGTAGGCACATGAGATTCAGCTGTGGCAGCTCAACTAGAGGAGAGAGGAAGAATGAAGGGGGGGAATTAGGTGCAGATTGATTATAGTGTAATTACTATTATCCTCCAAAGACATCAACTAGCAACCAACTAGTAGCCAACCCAAAGATTAGGCTTCTTGCAGTTTCTGCTTCTCCAGGCTCTAAAAAAGTGGTCTCTCTTAGAGGTCAAAAAGTCTGGCCTTTCCCATCCTGAGCACCACACAGGTGTCACCAACCTGGGGGTATCCAAATGGGTTGGAGATCACATTTTACACTGGAAAACTGTACATGTACTCTAACGTAGAGCTATGGGATATGAAGAACTTTGTCAGCAGGCATTATCTTCAAGAAAAATCTAGATCTTTTTTGGGGGGCTCACTATTTCAGTGCTTTAGGAAAGGATGTCTGATGGAGGTGGTGGAAGAAACCAGTTATCTTGACCAGCACTCTCACAGTTAACGCACATCACACACCTCGAAGCAGCACACCTCAGCTGTCACCCTGCGCACTGCCATTTCCTCCAGAACAGCAGACAGAACTGACAGCAAGTTGAGGGGAGGGCACAGGCAGGGAGGGGCAGTGGCTCATTCTTAGACACATGAAGCTCTCCCCTCCACTGATAAAACCAGGCAAACACATCCCTGGCAATGACCTGCATAGTCACTGATGTTGACGCATGATCTGCGTCTATCTCTGCCGCAGACCATGTCTGTGAACAGTCACCACCAAGGCTTCCGAGGTCAGGCCACAGTCCCTGGTCCTAAGACCTGTCTGCAACCTTTCTTAACATCTGGACCTCAAATCACTTAACGCGTTTAGGTCCCGGTCCAGCTTCTCTAATTCTACCACAAGGGTGAGCACCAACTGAGAGACCAAGTTCAAGGAAGTCAAGTACCAAGGTCCTAGGGAAGAACGGAGAGTAGGGGAAGCTGTTGAGACTGTTAAACACTCTTTTACACCCCCTTCTGCCACTGGACACTTTTCTGGCACGTCCATTTGCCGGCGGCCCGACCCGTCGACCGCTTGTCAGAGTAATGAATGCGCGCTCTGGGTCCAGCCTCCTTCCCCCCCCACCTCCTCCCCTCACTCGTTCATCACTGCCAACACCGCCCACCTCTGCCTCCCGCCGCTAGGGCTCTGCCGCCCAGGCTGCAACAGCCCCTCTCCGCCCCCCCCCCACCACCACTAATTGTCAGATTGAGATGTTGATTTGTCAGCTGGGAGCCAGCGCCTTAGAGTCCGCTGTAAAACCTGGACTCCTTGAACTTCCTCTCGACTCCACTTGGGTTCGCCTGGATTTGGAGCATTTCTTGATTTGATGTGGATGGGTTGAATTTTACTCCAGAGAGCCGAGACAAGATGATGAGATGAACAGTGTCATTCTGTTCCGACAGGAGGCGACATAGTCTAGAGACCCTGGGTTTTCTTGAAAGGGGGTGGTCTTGGGTTTAGTTCCACTTTGGGTGACTGGAGACCCTGAGGCTTGGTCCTTCGATCTCGCAGTACAGGACATCCCGAACCACGATTCTCCTCTCTTCTGCTGCTAGTCCCTGCAGGAAGGCCTCAAGCCACAGGTCCCTAGACGCCCTTAGGGAATGCCTAGGGACAAGATCCCTCGGTCTTTGCTCTGTGGGCGCCTCGGAGCGCAGTGCTCGGTTTTCCCGCAGGAGGCGCACCTGCTGCGGGTCTGCCCTCGCTGGCCCTGGGCACCTAGGCTACAGTTCCAGCCCCGCCCTCTTCCTGGCCCGGGAGCTCCCGGGCGGCCGGCTGAGTGACGGGCGGCGGGTGATTATGCGGAAGGGGGAGCGGGGTGCGCCGCGGGCGGCAGCGCTGACCCTTCACATTTCCGATCCGCCGGGACCCTCATCCATCCGAAGCTGCTCTTTGTCTGGCCGCCTAATTGCCGGCGGACAGGATGGATGGCGGGACCGACAGCCGCGGAATCCCTAATAAAGGCCGCGGCCGCGGGGGAGGGAGCGCAGCAAGGAGGGGGAGCGAGAGGGAAGAGATGGAAAGAGATGGGAGGAAGCACCGGGCCGCGGCCGCGTGCTTCGAGTCTCTGCTTGCAGCGCGCACTGAAGCCAGGCTTACCGAGGGTGCGGGACAAGGAATATGGGGTCCCAGTACGGGTGAGGTGGGTGTGATGCTGGTTAAGTCTGTTGCTTTTCATAAAACCGGGAAGAACTAACTAGGGGCCCCAGGCAGAAGGAGCATCTTAGGGCCTACCTCACTTAGGTGAGCCTGGAGACTTCGAGGTTGACGTTTCTTCCTGAGCTCCCAGCACTCAGCAGCCCCTCCCTCCGCTCCGTGCACCTTGCCCCCCCTCCACCTGTCGGTCTCCATGCGCGGGATTCAATATCCCAACGGAGACCTGAGGGGTATGACAGCTGTCGGTGCAACCAATTGCCACATTTCATTAACCAGAGGCTGGAGAAGGCCAGCTTGGGGAGGGGGAGTAGCAAAGGGAGTTGCAGAAGGAGACAAGCACTTAGAACCTACATCTGGCTAGGCGGCCAGGGCTGCAAAAGGACGTCAGTAGCGCGCTCAGGCCTGGTAGACCCTTCAGAAGCACTTTACCCATTCGCTGGCGAGTCGGGAACCCACTCCCAGTCCTGCGGGGCCGTGAATCCATGGCTGCGTGAGATCTGGCCAAGGGCACTGGCTGATGAGTGAGTCTTGGCCTTGGAGATGGCACGCGCCCTCTGGCCTCCGGGGCACGCGCGGCGTCTCCAAAAGAAGGCAAAACGTGCGCGGACTCTTCCGCCGCCACTGTTTTTCCACCTCAGTCTCAGGAGAGACAATTTCGGTTTTCTTTTGGGCGCAGTAAGTAAAATTCCTCCAACTCGCTTTGTTTTTCATCCCCTCCTGTCCCTCTCCTCTTCCATCTGAGCAGTTATCTGCAACTAACTTTGGCCTTACATTAACCAACATTCGGGCCCTGGTGGGTGTCCAGTTGGCCGTTGGGTAGGAGGATGTGGGCGTGTGAAGTTAAGTGTGGCTTCAGCATACAGGTTTACGCTAAGACCTGATCAGTCTCTCTTGCTTCTTCCCATCTTGCTTCTCCCGGCCTCCCATTGCCACAGATGCTATTGTCTCCTCTCCGGGGCACTGGAAAGGAAGTCAAAGTATCAGAACTACCATTCTAGAAATGCACCTCGTGTAGGGTGGTAACTATACAAACATTTCCTAGTTGAGGATCCGAGTTTCCTAAGGACAACTTACATGTTAAAAGCCCTAAAGAACAATGAATCCTGGGTAATATTATTTCCCTTTCTGAGAAGTTCCCTGTTTCCTCAAGCAGATAAAGTTTCCTTCTCTTTATTCAAGGGACCTGGAACTGGATAACATAAGTGGGTTATGAGACCTCGGATATAGAGTTGAAAGCCAAAATATGGGAGAGATAAGAGAAAGTCACTTTCTGCTATCCCTGAAGGGCAGAAAGGAAATAACTGGGGGAGAGGTGTTATGCTGGCTTCTCTTTTCTTATAGATGAGGAAACTGAGGCTGTTCAAGAGATGGAAATCGATCACACTGCCATGTCTTCCCTCCAGTGGATCGGTCCTCTGTTGCTCACCTCCTCACCCCTTTTCTTCCCTTGTGAAGGGGTTTGGGTCAGTGATAGGATGAGAGAAGAATGAGAGAGAGAGAGAGAGAAAGAGAGAGAGAACCTTCAAGGAGCCAGGACCTTTCTGCTAGACTTCATAAAAATTTAACATGAAAACTTCCAAAGAGTGGAAGGCACATAACACATGCAAATCATATGCTAATCGAATGCTAATCTGAAGTCTAGTCCTTAAAACTCTGAGACACACCTGTCTGTAGCCCTGGGGGAAATTCTGGGGAACCCCCTAGATTCCAGGACAAGTGAGGGGGCATTCAATTTAAGGTCTTACTACAGTTAGAGTTACAGGTACAATTTACTGAAAGACCCCAGAGAAGTTAAGTGCCTAACCTGGGATTAGGCTCAGCATTAGTGCAGAGTCATTGATATGGTACAGGTTAGTGCAAGATTCACATTGGGGTGCACTTTTAAACAGGAGACTGTTAAAGTAATCCTCTCTTCGTCTTCTTCCCATATCCTGCACTACCCCTTCTTTGTCTTGCTGCTCACTTCCTACTCCTAAACACCCCACTTCCCTGTGATCTTCCAGTTTGGCCACCGGAAAACTTGGGGGTAAATTGTTCCCAACTCTAGCCTATGTCCCAGCATCGTCTCGTGGATTCTGGTCTCAGGAGCACTGGCTGGTCTTGGCCTTACCTAGGTCCCTCTTTGGATGAATGTGACAGCTGCAGGGGAAGCAATAAGGACCTGGTAAGCTGGCAGCTTCATTCCAGAGCGTGGGGAAAGAGCAACAGAACATGAATAAATTCATGGAGCTGGCCCCTTAGCTCCTTGTGAGCCAAGCCTGCTCCCCCCACGCCATACACACCCGCTGCTGCCTGCAGCCCTGCTGGTCACCGCTGCTCACAACCCAGGCTGGGGACAGGAGCAGAGGGGACGCTCTAGAGAGGAGGCCTGACACCTGAAAAGGGCTGAGGTGAGAGGCTAAAAAGAGGTGGGTATTGGAGAATAGAATGAGTGGGGGTGGGGAGCAGAATGGGGCAGAGAGGGAGAGATGGAGAAGGAAGAAGATGGGTGGCAGGACTTGGGGTGGATGGGGCCTGAGGCTCCGGCAGGAGACGCTGATGTGAGCTCGGGCCTGTTTTCTCTGATCCATCCATCATGCAGCCTGGGGGAGCAGATCTGGAATTAGACATGCATGGGGCCGACACGGCCCTCAGCCTCCCCCCCCCACAGGAAGACAAATGGCGACAAAGACCTTGAATAAAATTTGTATTTATGGTTGGAGGAGGCGGCCCCTCCCCCACTGGCTGCCAATCCTTTCTCTCCCAATCTTTTCTGGCACATAGGGGCCTCTCTCTACCCCAACACAGACCTAGTCTCGGTAACTGCTTTCTCTCAATTGATTACGAGTTGTGGTGAGTGATCCAGAGAAGGAGTACAGAAAATAAGGGATAAGGAAATCACCCTGTGCCCAATATCTGTGTCCTGATGAGCTGTGTGCCCTCCATTTTGTACAACATCTTCCAACATCACACTCCTGGCTGACACTACTTTCTTAAAAGGCCTTTGCTGCTTTCCACCTCTAGGTTTTCAAAACATCCCCACTTTTTTCATTCCTAGACCCCTTTCTCCCAGTCTCTGGACTGAGATCCCCAGAAGAACCAAGCCCTAGGGAAGGATGTAGTCTAGGCTTTTCTTCCAGTTACTCATCTATCCAAACCCGTAGTCCCTCAGGTCACTCTGAAAGTCTAGCCACCTCTTACAGGAAGGCAACGAATTTTTAAGTTACTATGTATAACCAAACAAAAGCCCTTTTAATTTTAAAGAAATTAGGCTCTAATTTCTTTGGGTTTCCTCTGGCACTTAGGGAGCAAAGAAGGGGCTTTCAAGTCTTCTGAGGCTGATGGTGTCTGGAACTAGGACGGGACTGGGGTTGGACCAGGTCGGACAGCTCAAGTAGGATTGGAGCAGTCTTTCTCTTTCCTTCCAAGGGACTCCATAGACTTAGTCCTGAGACAAGAGAGATGGCATCTGTGGGTCTCAAATTTGAGAATTAAGATGAAAACGTACAAATATCTCCTTTAAGCAGCTTCGCACATGTATACACAAAGGCAGTCCCCAGTCCGTGGTCTCCCTCACCCAGGGACACACAAGGCCAGGATCCCGCGGCCACGCTTCTCCTGGACTTTCCAGCACTCAGCCACGAAGCACAGACCCAGCGCCCACCACTCTGCTTGCAGAGCTGCCCCGCCCCCGCGTCTTCTCCACAGTTGATGTGTCACATTGGAGTCCGAACACGGACCTGGGTGTCTCTCTGCAGCGCCATTTACATTTCTCTCGATCTGTCAACCTGTTCCGGCTTCTCTCTCTCCCTCTCTATCTCTATCTCTCTCTTCCTCTCTCTCTCTCTCTCCTTCTCCTCCCCCCTCCGAGTTATCAGTCTCTTCTGTCTCTCTGTGTCTCTGTTTCTTTGATTCTCTGTCGTTCCTTTTTCTGCTTTTCTGTAGGTCTTTCTCCTGGCAAACACGCGCGTACACGCACACACACACACACACACATGCATGCACACGCACATTTGCACGGCTGCTATGAGTCCCCGAATCCTAGGGGCCAGGGTGGGGGTGGCAGATTTGCCTTTTCCCATTCAGGTCAACAAGTATCCGTTGAACCCCCTTGCCATATTAGTATTCGGTTGCGGGCATCGACAAATCTTAGGACGGTGGATTGCTATGTTTCCCCCTTGTTTTGATTTGTTTGTTTGTCGTGAGTCCCCTCTTTCCTTGTTTGAGCTCCGCAGTTCCCCTCTAGGGTCTTTTGAGTATCTGGATCCTAACTCCTGCTTATCCTCTCCTTGTTCCTGGTTTTCCCGAGAATACCGAACTCTGGGTGGAGGGTGAAAGTAGAGAGAGACTGTGGGTACCGCGGATCGCTGCAGAGCCTTGGGAGCCGGTAAGGAACCCGGAGGCCTGGGGGCTCGGCGGGGAGGTGGCGGGGAAGCTGCGGCGCCTGCCCCGCCCCCGTGCTTCCCCAGCCCGGCGCCAGGGGTCGCTCCGCCAGCGGCCGCTTATAGTGGCTCCTGCCGCGCGGCGCCTCACACCACCCGCACCGCCGCCTCGGGAGGAAGGGGAGGAAGGTTAGGGACGCAGAGGAGAGGGCTTGCTGGAGAGGGACTCCGAGGCTAGGGTTGTGCGAAGGGCCGCGGCCGCGGCTGCGGGAAGCAGGCGGGTAGTGCTTTCCAACAGCCAGAGTGCAGAACCTCAGACGAGCCCGCGTCCGGCGGACGCGCCGGCTGCTCGGAGCCCTGGGACGGCCGGGGCGCAGGGAACGGTCCCGGCTCCGACCAGGAGAGCCCGGCAAGAGGAATCTGGGGCCCGGGCATTGCCATCCGTGAAAAGACAACTCTCTGGAGAGCAGACATCCCACATCTGTGCGAAGAAACCGTCCAAGAAGCTACGGATCTCAGGATCTTAAGAGCCTGGGATCGTGGAATGCATGCGAGGGCAAAAGAAGACCACAGGCTCTGAACCCCCAAGGAGTTGTTTCTGCCCCACCCCCACCCCCCGGGACCTGCACCTTAACTGACTGGGAAACGGCACCGCCCCGGGAAGGAGCCCACCAGGGCAGGTTGGTTGGCCACAGCCGTCGGGGGATCCGGAGCCAGGATCGAGCCCGCGGAGAGCCCCGGGCCTCCGCCGCCATTGCGCCCAAAAGCGAGGAGGATTTGCTGGCCCTGGCCGCGTCCCGGCTGAGCCGCCGCAAGCGGGTGGCGGGCGCGGCCGTCGGGGTGGCCATGGTGCTGCTGCTGCTGGTGGCCATCCCGCTGCTGGTACACAGCTCCCGCGGCCCGACGCACTACGAGATGCTGGGTCGCTGTCGCATGGTGTGTGACCCGCACGGGCCCCGAGGCCCAGGCCCCGACGGCGCGCCCTCCTCCGTGCCTCCCTTCCCGCCCGGTGCCAAGGGAGAGGTGGGTCGGCGTGGGAAGGCGGGCCTGAGGGGACCCCCGGGACCTCCGGGTCCCAGGGGGCCTCCTGGAGAGCCGGGCAGGCCGGGTCCCCCTGGTCCTCCCGGCCCAGGCCCGGGAGGGGCAGCGCCCCCTGCGGGCTACGTGCCTCGAATTGCTTTCTACGCGGGTCTTCGGAGGCCCCACGAGGGTTACGAGGTGCTACGCTTTGACGACGTGGTGACCAACGTAGGCAATGCTTATGAGGCGGCTAGTGGCAAGTTCACCTGTCCCATGCCGGGCGTCTACTTCTTCGCTTACCATGTCCTCATGCGCGGCGGCGATGGCACCAGCATGTGGGCAGATTTGATGAAGAACGGACAGGTGAGATTGCCCCTCTACCCCTTATCCCAGATCTTACTAGCGGCTTTCTAAAACTTCCTGCGCTCAGCCAGCAACCACACTCCTCTGAAATAGTACCAGAGAATCTAGGAATGCCAGGCTGCTAAGAACTTATCACCTCATTTAGCCAAAGAGTAGGAGTTGGGGGCAGGGGGGATCGGAAAAAGTAAATCACCTGTCCATAACCTTACAAAGCATTAGGAATGTGTCAAAATTAGAACTCAGGACCCAAAGCATGTCTGTAGCCTGGATCTCACACTTCAAGCATAGGTGCCCAGCACATACCCTTAGTGTCTTGCTCTCCTCCTCAGCCTCTTTTCTCTTCCTGTCTTGAGCTGCCCTCTCTCCTAGAGGCAGTCTTCCTAGTCTATGGGCTTCTTGGCCCTGGTATGAGGCAAGGGGAATCTGGATCCATGGAATTAGGATGGAATCTTGCCTCGGGCAGTGACAGTCAGTAGCCTTCCTCCAGTGGGGGATATTCAGATTGAATTTTCAAGGAAACTGTAAAAAGAAAAATGCTTGTGGATTTACCAGGCAGTTGTGCTATTGCTCATCCGCAAGGCCTGGGGCCAAATCTAAATGGGACCTTGTCCTCATCCTCAGCTAACACCAAGTTCTATAGGCAAAGGTGGAAAATGATGTGACAGTTCAGTGGCCAGCTAGGTGGTGGAATGAACGGATTTGATTTGGATTTGGAGGAGTTAGGAGGCAAGGGATGGGAAGAATGGAGGTCTGGTTCACATCCTGTCAGCCTCCAGCTCCCACTACTTGCTGCCCCAGCGGATGGTGGGATCATGCTGCCTTGGTTTTGGGGAATAGCTGCAAGGATTCAGCTCAAGACATACGTTTGAGCCAGCAAGAGGCCATAGGCTAGGTGGAGGAAGCTCCCAGGCTGTGCAGGCCGAGGGAGGTTTGCACTGCGCAGTGACCTCTGAATGTTCCAGAGGGGTGGTTCCTGGTACCTCAGGCCTGCTCCTCAGGAGCCTTGGGCTTGTTATAGTCGCCATGCCCTCCTGAACCTAAGATGACATCACCCTTCGCCTGCCTCCTGCACCTGCCTTGGGGCTCTGTTCGCAGCAGGATCACCCTAAGAACCCAAGGAAAGGATTTTGGGTCATGGTACCAAAAGACTGTGGATTGTGAAGGTGTCGGTAAAACCTTGGCATCTGCCTGCCTTTCCCAGTAGGTGGGCTTGGTCTGTGTGTGGCTTTCTGAGAGGAGGTGGAAAGGGTGTACAGTGTGTTGATTTTGAGGGGGGCGGGGCTGCGAGGCTCCCACTCTGTATTCTGTGGTGTGGGCGCTGCGGCCCTGGGGACGGTAAATAATGATTAGAATAATGATGAATAATTAATAAGTTAATAACCAGTCCCGGTGGGATGGAAAGAGTTGGGTGGGGAAGGAGCTGCAGGCTCAAGGCAACTGCTACAAGTCCAGAGAGGAGCCGGACTCCACATCCTTGGGCCACCAGCTGGCACTCCACAGAGAAATGAGCACCCCAGAGGTCAGAGGGCGACAGTGCACTTTCCCAGGGTGCACCCATGTGCAGATACATGTATGTCCCAGTACCTAAGGAATGCAAATTTAGGAAGCCTGAGTAGCAAAGAATCTTAGAATTATCTTACAGGCTAGTTTTCTTTTTAATTAATAATGTGTATGTGTGTGTGTGTTGGTCACAGGACAACTTTCAGGAGTTGGTTCTTGGTTCTCCTACCATGTGGATTCAGGGGCTTGAGTTCTAATTTGACAGCTAGTGCCTTTACCTACTGGACCGTCTTGCTGGCCCTAGTTTTAGTTTTCAATGACAATAATAACGCTAACATTTTTCTGTTAGGCAAGACAGTGTTTTGAATTCTCTCTACATGTAGTAACTAATTAACCCCACCTAGAGGCCCAGAGAGGGCCAGATGTTGGCGTGAGTCACACAATTAGTGAACAGCAGACCTGGAAAAGGACTCTGATCTCCTAGCCTCTCTCCATTTCCTGTACTTGCAGGTGTCCTGCTCCAAGGAATAGTCACCCCTGCTCTGCCCCAACGTTAAGCTGTTTTCCCTCCTCCCTCCATAGGTCCGGGCCAGCGCCATAGCGCAGGACGCTGATCAGAACTACGACTACGCCAGTAACAGCGTCATTCTGCACCTAGACGTGGGCGACGAAGTCTTCATCAAGCTGGACGGTGGGAAGGTTCACGGTGGCAACACCAACAAATACAGCACCTTCTCTGGTTTCATCATCTACCCAGACTGAACCCGGCACCTCTCCCGCACTCGGGTTCACCCCTTGTTCCTGTCCATACCCACTTCCTGCTGGTCCCACCCAAGGTCCCACTATCCTTTGAGAGTCTGCTCCCCCCCCCATGATTCTCCTGCCTTCAGAAGCTACCTAAATGGGTAGATTTGGGGGGCTCAAGTGGCAGAGGAGAAATGGGGCTGATGGGGGGGAAGGACCACTTGAATCCACTTGTGCTTCTGTGAAATCCAGACTCCTCTCTTCTGCCAGGAGCTGGAGAGCAGGTTCACTAGCTAGGGCTCAGACCCATGAAGAGGAAGGGAAGCCCCAGCAACTTAGAGAGAGGACAGAGATAGGAGCCTCTGTAGTGAGAGGAAACTGGCATAGGGTAGGCATTGGCTTCAGTCATGACAACTTTCTCTTCCTCCCTCTCTTCTGCATCTCCATTTTTCCAGATTTCCCGTGAACTGGATGAACCAGTTACTTCTTTCCTAGCACTTAAAACTCATTCTGTACAGTCCCCATTCCACCCCTTTCCAGGCTAGGAACTGTGGCTACTACTATTGCTCTTCCAATAAAAGGAGGTTGGGGGATTGTGTGTGACTGCTTACCTTGGTGCACAAAGTGAGGTGTATAACAATGTGGGACTGGTCCTTTCCCCAAACACCCTGCCTTAGTTAAGTGTGGTGAGGTCTGGGAAGAAGATCCAGCTCTGAGGTCGGAAGGGGTGAACATTCCCTCCAGGATCACTAGCCACACCAGGCAGGGAGGGAGGATTCAAAGGTGTGGTTTTCTTATTGCAGGGAAAGAATTCTAGTTTGTTTTTTTTTTTTTTCTTTGTTATTGTTTGCTTTGTGTTGAGATGGGGCACAGATGTGCTTCCTGGACTGGCTCAAGTGATCCTCCTGAGTTAGCCTCCAAGTAGCTGAGACTATGGTACCAACTGAAAGTTCTAGCCGATGGCCTTAGGAAGTGAGACTGATCTCGAGGCTTGGGGAGAGAAGCACAGGTCCCACAGCTGCCCTCCCAACCCTCTGAGAACTTGCTAAGCTGGGCAGGAGTGGGAAGATTCCTGAGAACTCAGTCAGGTCCCTCTAAGTTGGACCACACTGCCACCATGTGGAAAACTGGAGAAAAACAGCAGAGGCTGACGTTGGGATTGACAGTTGGACATTTTGACACTAGAAACTTTATTAAAGGATAAAAGGGTTTTGGCTCCTGGACCAACAATAAATAATGCTAAAGGGAAGGGTGAGCTCAGCAGAGCAGAATCGATGGAGGCCGGGGTCATGATGGAGAACCGTGAGGGACCACAGAACCAACCGGAATGAAACACTGGAGAAAGAGAGAGATTTGGTCACATTCCCACAGCTTTCCAGTAAAGGAGGTGGGGTGAAGCTGCCCCCACAGCCTACTGTGCAGGTGTGGCTGCAAACTCAAGGCTCACCAGGGCATCCTGCCATTCAAGTAACATGGCCACAGGATTGGTGCAGACTCGCGTGGGTCCTGGAGGTGGGATCCGGCTGGTGTAGAAGGCACATTCATCATCCAGGCGGGCCTCGTGGGAGCAGTGGATGGCGGTGAGACATGCTTTGAGGCGCTGCCTCAGGGCCAGGGTTCGAGGGGCCAGACTCCTGGGGCCTGAGAGCCATGGAAAGTTTAGAGGGAGCTGTGGAGTCCTATATTCCCATGGGGTACTGCCCTACTCCCTTCCCCAAGGGCCACGCTAGTTAGCAGCACAGGCCTACAGAAGCAGCTTCAACTTTGTCCCTGTGGGAGCCAGAGGAAAGCAAGCGTGGTAACACCTGTGCAGGGCAGGACCCCCACACACACCCTTCTCATCCCTAGCCAACTCCTTACCTGAATGACCTGTCGGGGACCTTAGAGACTGGAGTGAGCGGATAGGGGGGCTGGCACAGAGTGGGCTTTGGGAAGAGAAGGTCAGGCTGGTGCTTGCTCGAGGTCCCTGACTGCAGCAGGGTTGTGGGTTGGACTCTGGGCTTCCAGCTTCTAGGGAGTGGGTCACTGATGCCCCCAGCTCTACCTTGGGGCAGGCTTCAAAAGATCCATCCTGCTCCTGGGGGCTAAATGGAAGGGGTCCTGGCAGTGCTGGAGGAGGGGCTTCAGGGACCTCTGGCTCTTTCTGGGGGGACTCTGGTGGTTCTTGTCTAGTCCTCCAGCAGGGCTCTGGGGGCCCCGGCTCGATGGGAGAGCACGGCTGAGACTCCTTGATCTCTTCCTGGGGGCAGCGTTGCGGTTCCCCACACTCCTCTGAAAAGCAAGGCTCTGGTAGTCCAGACTGTTTTGACAGTCCAAGAAAGTGGGAAGTTACAGAACTATGTTCTGGAATATTCAGAGTGCTAGAAATTTCAGACAGTAGAGGCTGAAGTCCAACCATATCCAGAAAGGAGCCTCCAGTAGGAAGGACAGACTTGCTTCCTGCCAGCCCCTCTACTTCCTGTCGCAAGAGCTGCTGCAGGATGCTGATGCGCTGTGGTGGGAGAGAGTGATCCACTGTACTGTTGCTGTGGGTTCATTACACCTTCCCCCTTCCCCTCTCTGGCTTCCCCACCCTCTCACACCCAGAAGGCATTAAAGCTTGTCACACCTGCATCTTTAGCTCCTGAAGACTGGGGGCTTTACTGGGGTGGGGCTCAAAAGTGCTTGCCACAGATGGTTTCCCAGATCCTTCCCGCAAGGCGACACAACTGTCCTGGTCAAATAACCGTACGGCAATCTGCTCCTGCCACAGAAGGAAAGGGGAAGGTAAGAAAGCCGGGCTAGCACATGAAGACAAGTTTAT
This sequence comes from Typhlomys cinereus, assembly GCA_023101885.1. Classification (NCBI taxonomy): domain Eukaryota; kingdom Metazoa; phylum Chordata; class Mammalia; order Rodentia; family Platacanthomyidae; genus Typhlomys; species Typhlomys cinereus. The sequence continues at coordinate 975,825 of JALPQD010000069.1, read as the reverse complement.
CCCCACCTTTGTGAGAAACGGATTGAAGTTCCCGACAGCCCTAGAAGTCAGGTATACCAGGTGATTTATACCTGTAATTCTAGCTCTCAGGGGGATCCAAAGTTTGAAGCCAATAGGAGATAGAGACAGTGACAGGAATGGAAGTGGGGGGGTAGGGATGACATCTCTAGACTTAGTCAAGGCGCAGTAACTTCTCCAGATAGCACTTCTTCCATCAATCACCTGGCCACCAGTCTTCCACTAGGGCCCTCCAGACAGGAAGGCTTTTGACACTTACCCAGGGCAGGACAGGTTCTTCAGGGCAGGACTGAGGGGAGAGGCCACCCAACCACTGAGCCTGTGACAGAATCGACACATCAGTAAGACCCAACCCCATGAGGATAGGGGTGAAGTGGGGGGACACAAATCCCCCCTTGGCTTCTATCTTAACCTCCAAGTGCCCACTCCTTTCCTTCCAGGCTTGGCCATGTCTGTTCCCCTTTCTAAAGCCTGCTTTTACCTGTTGGATTCTGGGGAGTGATCGCATGGGTGTGAAATGGGTTTTGGGTTTCACGGCAAGACGTCGCAACAGGGAATATGAGTTCTGGGGAGAGACGGGGGTGGTTGAACAGGGACAAAACCTTGGACCTGGCAGGACTGTCCAGCCTGACCCTTCCATCCTGCCCGGCCCCCGGGAATTGATACAAACCACAGATGAGAGGCCTGGGGAAGGGACACGCTGAGCCCGACCAAAAGGTGACGGGCGGGTAACGGAAGATGGCGGCACACAGCCAGGTATGGGCTGAGCTATGGGGGCAGGAGACGGCATCAGATGGGAGTTGGCACTGCCCTGTAGGGAGGAAAACTACTAAGAAGAGTGATCTCTCCGCTTTTTCTTCCGATGCCCTATTCTCCTGCAGCAGTCAGTGTGACTCTTTAAGACAGGGTCTCCTGTAGTCCAAGCACGCAATGGGATTCTTTCGACTCTGAAATTTTTTCTCTCCTCTCGACTTTCCACTCATCCCAGGAAAGAGCAAGAACTTACACTAGTTTGCAAGTCCTTATCTGATCTTGTCATCACTGTAAACTCCTCCCTTACCCTTTTCCTTCTCACTTGGCTTCGATCTCCCTGGCCTATTTTGCTGGCCCACAAACCCTAGCTAATTCTCTCCTCGGGGCCTTCGGATCTGCAGCTTCCTGGCCTGGAATGTCTCTTCACCATTCTCAGCAGCTCTCATTCTCATTCCTGTCTTCACTTAAACACTGTCTTCTCAATGACAATGACCCGCCCGATCTACTTTTCTCGAATTTATTTTTTATTTTTGTACTGAGGATCAAATCCAGAGCCTTTCTTATTCAAGGCAAGTACTCTACCATTGAACTAAATTCCCAGCCTTTATTTATTTATTTAATTATTTATTTAATTAATTATTTGGGATGTATTGTGCTATAACCCAAGCTGGCCTGGAATTCATTATGTAACAACCCAGGCTGCCCTTGAACTTGCATTTATCCTGCTTCAGCCTCTAAAGTGTTAGATCATAGACATGCACTATTTTAAGCTCTACTTTAGGGGCTGGAGAGATGGCTCAGGAGTTCAAGTCTTTGCCTTGAAAGCAAAAGGACCTGAGTTTGGATCCTCAGATACCATCTAAAAACACTGGGCAAAAATGTCAAGGGCCTGTACTTTTGACTCTGAAAGGCAGAGCCTGGGAAACCTTAGAGCAAAGCAGTAAGGAGATAAAGCAATTCAGAATGATTCCTGATGGCACCCTTGGGTTTCCACAGGCATACACGGTGCCCTCTTCTACAGACACTTATACATACACACTCACATCTGTACACACACAAAGTAAATTAAAAATAAAAACTTCTATTCCAAACTACTTCAAACTGTGTGGCCGGAGAGATGACTCAGTGGGTAAAGTGGTTGGGGTAAAAAAATATGAGGACTTAAATCTGAATCCCAGAACCCACAAAGAGTCAGACATGCTAGGGTGTGTGCAATCTCAGTTCTCTTATGGTAAGGTGGGAGGTGGAGACAGGAGGATTCTCAGTAGTTCATGCAGTAGAGGACAATACAGTAAAAGTAAAAAGTTGTTCTCTGACACACACACTCACACAGATAGACAAAATCATACATAAAATAAGAATAAATTATAATACCAGCTTCCCCTGACCCCCTTTAGTGCCTATTTTTTTTTAGAGACTATATCCACCACATCTTAAGTATACATGCATTTATTTATTTTGCCTCCTCCTTCAAGAATGTATATGTTTAGCCTCTATAACAGTATCTGCATTCAACAGGTAGTCAGTAAATATCTGTGGGATGAAGGGATGAATACTTTTGGCTGACAGGTGTCAGATGCATGTGATGTAAACAAACATATACGGGTCTGTCACCTCTCACTCCAAGTCCCAGGTAAAGAAGAGTCAGACACACTCTCAGCAGAGCTCAGCCAGGGCAAACTCAGACCTAATGATACTTTGACGCCCGGGACAACATGGCTCCACCCCCAAATCCTTAGTGCTGGCTGCCCTGCCAAGTATCTCTTTTATTTTCTGTCCCATCTCAGGAGCATCTTGTCTCACCCTGGTGTGTGTTATCTCTCGTGTTTCTCTTAATGGTACTCGTTGGGCCAGATCCAAAACAGCTCCTCCTCCTTCATCTGAGTGAGGGACAATCTTGTGGTCTCCTGCAGGGGGCAAAGAAGCTGGAAGGAGACATTTGCTGTAGTATCTACAATACCCACCAAAGTATCCCGAATCCCCTGAGGCCAAATACTATCACAGCAAACACTTATCAATCCAAACACCTTGACTGGGCTAGGATTGATGATAGCTCTTAGGGGTCTAGAAGAGAACAGTGAGTAGAAATTCGAACTTGCAGGAAGTAACAGGGAGAGGATAGGAACAGAGTCACATATGTAACTGGGCCAACGGCTGGTCTATTTCTTCAGTGTGTGAGTGTGTGTGTGGTATGTCTGTGTGTCTGTGTAGTATGTGTGCCTATATGTGTGTTAGTGGGGACTGAACCCAGAGCCTTATGAATGCTGCTAAGCAAGCACTCTGAGCTAGTCTCCCTAGCTCCCAGTTTTCTCATTCTACCCCTACTCTCCAAAGTCTGCTGACCTTTTCCTTGTCTTGTTTCTGTTGCAGGCAGCTCGCCCACCCATCCTCCATTTCAAGAGCCAGACACTCACCAGGCTGAACTGGAGTCTCCAAGAGCAATCTTGAGGTCTGGCTCACTGAAGTCCTGATGACAGCAGGGACAATATTAGTCACTAAGTATCAAGTTAGAGCTGGATATCTGCTATGTGTTTCACAAACACCATCTCATTTCATTTCCTGATAACTTCCACTGGTAACAAATGTTATTCTTACTTGACCAATAAAGAAACCACAGAGAGGTTAAGGCAAACTTACAGAACTAGCAGTGGTAAGGGTCAGGAATTAAATTCAAATTCTATTTATTGTTACAGTCTATGCTACAGCCAAAAGAAACAAGCGCCATATTTCTGCCACCCTTCCATGGAATGCGAACGCGCCTGCTATGAAGGTCTAGACTGTTTCAAGAGCTCACTCTTCGGTGGTCAGAGGTTTTCCCCACTCCCTCCTTCTCACCGGCTGTTGCTACATGTCTGTCTTCTTAGCTCCTGTAAGCTGGGGCGGGTGGAGGGATGAAAAGAAGGTCCCGAGGGTAGATTCTGATCCACAGGAACAAGACATGAAAGCCAAGTCAGAAGGGTGCCCCAAACTCGTCATTACCACCAGCCCTGCCTACCCAACAGGATCTTTTTAGGTGCCTTCTTTCCCAGGGTTCCTAGAAGGATCGAGAGTTAGCCCCTCAAGGTCACTCACCACAGCCTTTAATCTCTGGGGGCACAAAGTCCGGCCTCGAGGTCCTGGTCCCTCCAGCCTCGAGAAGCAAGAAGCCCTGGCAGGGTCCAGTCGAACGGGGGTCTTGGATGCCAGGTACGCTGAAGACCGAGCATTCTAGGACCCCAACAGGAGCTATCAGAAGGAGCTCAGAATTCTCTCTTCAATCCACCCCAGTCTGATTCACATCCTTTGCATTACCTGGCCCCTCCGGAAGTTGCCTCCCTTGCTCCCTTGAACCAGTACTCTCTGAGCCAGACTGGACTGGCGCCCCAGGGTACAGCTCTTCACGCCCTCACCTGACAGGATGGTAGCCAGCGCTGCAGGGTCAGCAACAAACTCTATGGCCCCTGGAGCCTCTGTAAGGAGAAGATGAGAAGGAACAAGAGTGGGAGAGACTGAGGAGTCAGGACCCTAGCAGTCACCTAAGATGCAAGAGTAAGCAAAAGAGACCGATTCAAGTCAGGCTTGATGGTGCACACCTGTAATCCCAGGGAGAATGAGGCAAGAAAACTCAAGGAAGGGCTGGAGAAATGGCTCAGGGGTTAATACTCTGTCTCACAAGTGGAAGGCCCTGAGTCAGATCCCAGGTCCCACATAAAAATGCCAAGTGGAAAGGGCTGGGGCCTGCACTTCTGGCCCTGGTTGGCCGGGCCTAGGAAATCCCAGAGCAAAACAAGGAGGAAGAAGCAATCTAGGATGGTTCCTGAAGTCACCCTTGGTCTTCCACAGGAACACACAGTGCCCTCTGATACACACACACACTCACACACGCACACACACACACAAAAATATTTTGAAGAAAAAGAAAACTCGAGGAAGCCTGGATTACATTTTATATGAGATGGGGGTAGGGAGAGGATTCTGACTCATCCGATTAAAAGTAGCTCACCGAATGTTGGAAGGAATTCATGTAAGACGTTATTCTAAGCATTATGGTCAAATCAGGGAAGACAAAGCCCCTGTCATCAAGAAGCTATCTTCAACTACTGAGAATCAAGAGACTCCAGCCAAAGTATGGGCAGATTATAAAGGAAGTACTGCAACAGTGTTAAGCCACTACAGAGCAATCAACTGTGCCTAGGGTTACTGAAAGGGCTTCAGAAAAAGTGACATTTTGCTGAAGGCAGGGTTTAACTCTAAGAGCAAAGAGGAAAGAGCAGAGATCAGGGGATGTGCAAAGCGCCCAAACCCCACTGGACCCTTCTCACACCCAGGCCTCCAAGAGATACCTGTCTGGGCAGAGAGCCCAGTTCCCACATTTTGCCCCTCAGGGCTAGGTTTGAGCTCCACCAAGGGGTTCCGGGGCTGGGTGCTCCCCACCAATTTTTGTGACTTCTTTCCATAGTGCAAGGCCGTGGATCTGAAGCCTGCTGAGTCGACAAGAGGACGCGGAGTATTCTGCTTTTGCGCCAGTCTCTGAGAGGAGGAGAAACAAAAAGTTGGGACTCGGAGTTGGGGGTGCACTGCTGACGCACGCTGCCTCTCCTCAACCACCGCGACCCCTCTTACCCTTGGATCTTGATTCTCCTGATCCTGGGAGTACGGCTTAATAGTGGGAAAAGCTGGGCATCTCTGAGAGCGTATCGGAATCTTGCTGGGGGTGGGAGATACGCCTCGGTGGGGGAGCTCCTTCGTGGTCATGGCAGCTACAACTGAGATGGAGGAAGAAGGCAGACCGGACTGGGGATCAAAGCCAACCATTTCTGAGGGTACAAGGCTGACATTCCTGCTACTGCCACCTCCGTCCCATTCCATGCGCCCCAAAGCCCCCACCACCAGCAAGGCCGCTTTCCTGGCTGACCCCAAACCTGCTCTTTCTCCACTGGAACTTCAAACTGTTCTCCGTAGGAACTTCCGCAAGACTCACCTCCTCCAGAGTCCCCCGGCCGCACCTTCCCACGAACCCCCGCAGGATCGCCTCCACTTTCTCAGCCTTCTCACCGATTTCTCCGGGCTTGTGCTGCTGCTACTTCCCCAGTTTGTAAAATACGCCAGGCTCCTGATTGGCTGGTCCCGCTGCCGCGGAAGCGCGTGACGTCTGACCTGGACGTCCAATCCGCAGGCTCCGGAGGCGGGCCCAGAAGAGAGACTAGTGGTCGGACCGCTTTCTCTCCGGGAAAAAACTAGCCGGGTTCCACCAGCCAATCCAAGAGCTGAGCGCGAGTGGAAAGAGGGGGTAAAAGGGAGGAGGATGCAGTTGTGAGGCCCGGGAAGGCCAGTCTGGGCTGCAACGGGCGCTGTGGTACTCTCGCGAGGTCTCGGGACAAGTTTGTGAAGGGCCTTCCCGGAAGGGCCGTGGCATTGTGGGAAGGGATGGATGGACTTGGCCATGGGCCCTGATGCTGTTGGACCCCGGATCGCAGCTCAGTCCCTGGTCCTAGTGCGGGCCCGAACCTTCGAGACTCCATTCCCGACATAGTGGACACGGCCTGCCTGGGATGGGGAAATGACTCCAGCGGGCGGGAGGGCTGGAGGGAATGAAACTGACCCTAACAAACAAATTTGGTCCCTGGTGGGCTGTGTGGTCGGGCCCCGTGTAGCTGAAACTCTTAAACAGGAATCGAGTGGCTCCTGTCATTCGGAGAGGTCTCTCCACTTCAAGTTGCCTTTCGCAGGTCTGGCGGTGCGTGAAGGGGGGTGATTCTTAATGGAGGACGGGACATGGACAATGGTTTTCTTTTTTCTTTGCAAGACAGGGTCTCAGTCTGTAGCACAGAGATCTTCATGCCTCAGCCTCCCAAAGGCTGGGATTACAGGTGTGAACTATCACCCCCCTGCTTAGACAACAGTTTCAAGGACGGGGCACTGCTACACAAGCGGGGCGCGTGGTAGTTATCCCCTGAACTACTTACGGACCTCCCCAGTCCTCCTTTCTTTTGTTCCTACTGATTACCTTCTGAGTATCTTTTTAGAATTCAGCCACTTCGTTTCCACCACCCTACTACACCATGGGAGATTGCAGTTGTCTTCCAGGTGGCATCCCGGTTCTTATTTTTTTGCCTATATTAACCCATTTTCCTTATAATAGCAAAAAAAAAAAGTTTTTAAAAAATGCAGCCGGCTACGTTACCATTGAGCCTTCATGTCTCCCACTCACCTGGCGTCTTGTGATCACTCTGCCCCCTTGTTATGACTTCTAACTCCATGGCCTTGTCTGATTCCTTCAATCTGCCATGCTTTCTATAATTCCTCTATCTGGAATGCTTGCTTTCATTTGGACAAATTAATATCTATCTTTGCTTTCACAGAGCAGCTTTCTTTCTGTGAGACACTCTGAATGATCTCTCTCAGTCCCAGGAAAGATGTTGGTATGTTCTCCCAATGAGAAGCAGGTATTTCCTTAGGATAGGTTAATTGGTAATTATATATTCGTCAGTGTGAACACAGTATGTTAAATGATGTGTCTCCTGTTAGTGATGAAGTGACCCCTCTATTCGTCTTCATAATTTCAGTGGCTTAGAGCACTTTACAAACTGCTGGCTCTTTGTTGGATGAAACAATGAATAGGCCAATAAATGACTGAATGATTGCATGCTGGTGGGGGCAGGGAAGTCCTATAAGAAGTAAAAAATGGGGCTGGAGAGGTGGCTCAGGGGTTAAGCCTCCGCCTTGCAGGCGGAAGGTCCTGAGTTCGGATCCCAGATCCCACGTATAGACGACAGGCGGAGGCGGGGGCGGTCTGCGCTTCTGGTCCTGGTAGGGCGGAGCCTGTGAATCCTGGGGCAGAAGGAGGTGGAGGCGTCCCTGTGGTTCCCGAATTCGTCCGTGGTTCTACACATATACACACATAGACACACACACACACACACACACGCGCGCGCGCACATACACACGCACATGCGCACAGTTGAATAAATAATAATAAAAAAAATTTTGAAAAAAAAATTTAAAAAAAAAGTAAAAAATGTAATGTTTTATTTTTTTTAATTTTTTAAATTTATCATTTATTCAATTGTGCGTGTATGCGCGTGTGTATGTGTGTATGTGTGTGTGTGTAGAACCACAGATGAATTCGGGAACTACCATGGACGCCTCCACATCCTCCTGGTTTACTCTGCCCCGGGATTCACAGACTCCACCCTACCAGGACCAGAAACGCAGGCAGCCCCCAGCTTCTGCCCGGTGTCTATTCGTGGGGTTTAGGATCCAAACTCAGGACCTTCCACCTGCAAGGCAGAGGCTTAACTCCTGAGCCACCTCTCCAGCCCTATGTTTTATCTTTTTTGTGTGTGTGGTATTTGGGATTGAACTTCCATCATGCTAGGCAAGTGTGAGACAGGCAAACATAGGTAATAGCTTAGGACCTCCCATTTGGTTTGAGCTAAATATTACACACACACACACACACACACACACACATTTCTTGCAGTAGAATTGATTAGGTTTTTGATCTACACATACAACATGGCTATTAGGCCAGACCCCTACCTGTATTGGGTTACATGTACATCTCTCTTAATGGACTGGTTGCTCCTCCTGTGATAACCATCAGATTTAGACATGGTAAGAAGAATGGTAGAACTGAACTGGCTTAAATTGGTTTGTGTGAATGTGCAGCAGGACAAACTGTCCTCTAAATGACCTTTCTAAGAGAATTCCCTATTTACCATCTCATACCTATGCATAACCATGCATTGCATATGATTAGAAGCAGATACATTTCAGGAAAAGTTCTTGTTTTCTATATTTCTGTCTCTGTGTGTTCTTTTTTCTGCCTTTCCTATTCCCCAGCCTCAGGGCAACTTCATGGGCTGTCCTGCTGTTTGCATCATATTTAATGGAATTTTATTAAGAATAATGGCTAGTGTCTCAAGGTCTTTGGAATTCCTAAAACCCATCCCCCACTGCTAGAACCGCCCTGAGGGAACACTCCTGCTGAGGAACTGACTCCAATCCTCCCAGAGATAAGATGGCCAGCTTCCCCATGAAGTGATTATGGAGATGAGCTCGTCATATCAAACAATTTGATCTCTAGCCCACATGGGCCCAAGAGCAACTGGGTTGGGCTCCGATGGGAATTAACCAATGGGAAAAAGCCAGTTTCCCGGGCTTGTCTAGGTGTATAAATATACCTAGCCCTGGCAACCATCTTTGGCAATCTAGTCCCTCATGGCCCTTTAGTGCCATGAGTCCATTTCCAGCTACCTACTTCTTTTGGAGGCTCCCTAGCCCCTCATGGCACTCCAGTGCCATGAGTCTGTTTCTTGTTCCTTGCTCCTCATGAATTCCATGCCTAGGCACTGTGAGTTCTCATGGGCTCCCTAACCCCTCATGGCACTCTAGTGCCATGAGCTCTGTTTCATTTCTGTTTCTCATGGGGGCCCCTAACTCCTCATGGCATTCCACGCCTGGAGTCCATGAGTTCCAACCTTTCTCTTTACTAATAAACTTTACCTTAATTCTCTAAAAAAAAGAATAATGGCTAGTAAGAAAAAAAAGTAACTAGATGGGCCCAATCTTTCAATCAAATTAAAGAACCACCCACCCAGATTACACCCCTTAGTAACCAACCCTTCCTTCTTTTGCAGTGACCTTACTATTGATTTGCTCTGAATAAAAGTTCTTTGTTAATTTTGTCTGTGTAGACTTTTATTCTCTAAATATTTGCTGAGAGAGAGAGAGATATTGACAGAGAGCAATGTATGCCATAGATGGACAGGTTGAGATCAGATTGAACTTTCAGAAGTCAGTTCTCTCCTTTCACCATATGGGCTTCTGGAGATCAAACTCAGGTTGCCAAGTTTTCAAGCAGGCATTTTACCCACTGAGCTCTCTCACCAGTTTCATTCTTGAATAAAAATCCAAGGACATGGAAACACTCAGTCAGACCCTGACTATAGATACCAAGTGTACTACTCAACTGCATTTCCAGACCCCCTATCCTCCCCCCCCCCTTTTTTTTTGCTTTTTATTTCAAGATAGGATCTTGCTAAATTGCCCCTGCTGGCCTTTAAGTTTCAATTTTCCTGCCTCAGCTTCCTAAGTAGCTGGGATTACAGGCCTGTACTACCAGGCCTAGCTTAATTTCTTTTAAAGAGTCAAGAGAAAGACAGTAGAGCTGGGGATGTGACAATGTTGCATGCTTCCTCAGCATGCATCAGGCCCTGGATTCCACACCCAGTTAATACAGGGAAAGAGAAATTATCATATTATAGTCACTAGGGATGGTATTTGTGAATCAAGAAGATGAAGCATATGGAATGTTAGTGAATAGCGAGTCCTCAGAGGTATTAATAGAATTTAGGGAACAGATAAGAAGACTAAAAAGACCATCTGAGTTGAGGGAAAGGATCATCGTACTCATAGGCACTATGATGATGCCAGCCAGATCTTAACCACAAGATCAGCACGATTGGCTGCTAGTAAGTATTATGTAATTAAGTGTAAGGCCCTTTGCTAGGTGTTGTGGGGATGAATGAAGGAACGAGGCTGAAGTTTAAGGATAAGGAACTACCTTTTCTGGGTTAGCTGAGGCTCATGACCAGCCATTATTCTTACTAACCCATTAAATATGATGCAAACAGTGCAATAGCCTGTGAAGTTGTCCTAGGGCTGAGGAATATGAAAGGTGGAAAAAAGAACACATGAGAGACAGAAATATAGAAAAGAGTTAGCCAAAGCAGCTAAGACACCACCTAGTCCTGCTAGACTTCATTTATAATCAGGGGGCTGGGAATCTGTATGCGAATTCAGGCATGGGACTTCTGATTGATGAAGGAGAGAGGATTATGAGAAAGCTTTCCTAGCTTCTAGCGCATTCTTAGACTGCCAGCCTGACAGCCAAAGATACAAATCCTTCCAGATATTCAGCAAGGGCCAAAGAGAGACAGTTTAATACAAGAGACATTCACAGTCCAACCAGAAATCCCTATGGTCTCAGGCTGTGGCCTTATGCAACAGGGGCTTGTTGCAGTTTGCCTACATGGTTGCTGATAAATGACCATCAAATGGCTTAAGGAAACAAGGGGTTTATTTCCTTACAACTGTCTGGTTACAGTTCATATTGCAACTTGACAGGAGAGCACTCACCAACACCAGGGCCAAGGGAACTGGCCACACTATCACCACATAATAGCTGAGAGAGGGATGATCCTTCCTTGCCAGACCAGCATGTCTGGCCAAGTGTACAGAAGGATACCAACTCTCTCGATCAGCTGTCTGTATTTTATTCACCTGTTCAGGGCCTAGTATATCACCCACCATGGTCTGGGTTTGCCCCATCAACTAGACAATCTCTTGCAGGTTCACTCTGGTCTTAACCCAACCACTAATTCTCTACAAATGTGCCCAGAGTCAAACCCTCAACCACCAAGTTGACACCTGCACACAACCATGACAGGGCTCCAAAAAGCAACAGTGGGTGTGAGGCCAATGGGTACTTCAGTTTTTCAATGGAAAGCTCATGATTACAATTCCTCTCAGTCTTTCATGCTTTTTTATGAAGAAGTGAGATCTCTTTTTTCAGTATGTGGTATCCCAAACATCACTTTCCACTAGTTTGGCTCTCTACATTTACTAGAATGGAAAACCCATATACAGTGCCTTTACATACATGGTTTTAAGGTAGTCTACACAATCCAGGTCTCTTACCTTATGACCTCAGAAATTCAAGTTTGTTTGGTACCACTGAAGATCTCAGTTTATGTAATCCCTGCTTTTAAAAGATAGAGGTAGGAGGATGAGGAAGTCAAAGCGGTCTCTGCTCTGCGAGTTTCAGAGAGAGAAAGAGAAAGAGAAATGGAGTGATCCGATGGTTCAGGATTTTCTTCTCTTCAGGGAACCACCTTTCCAGTCTTAAAATGCAAGACAAACTGCATTTACACCAAAACAACCTATGTGGAATGGTTGTGTCACATGCCTATAATCTCTGTTTTTAGGAGGCAGAGTCCAGAGGATAATGAGGTGAAAGTCAGTCTGGGATACATAGTAAGAACTTATCTCAAAAATGGTGCAGTGGGGCTGGGGCCTAGACTAGAGAGCTAAATGGTAAAGGGCTTGCCCGCAAGTGTGAGAACCTGAGTTTCATCTTCTAAAAATTTTTTTTATTATTATTTTTTATTCAACTGTGCACACGTGTGTGTGTGTGTGTGTGTGTGTGTGTGTGTAGAACCACGGGTGAATTCGGGAACCACCATGGAAGCCTCCACCTCCTCCTTGTTTATTCTGTCCCAGGATTCACAGGCTCCGCCCTACCAGGACCAGAAACGTAGGCCACCCCTGCTTCTGCCCTGCGTCTATATGTGGGGTCTAGGATCCGAACGCAGGACCTTCCGCCTGCAAGGCAGAGGCTTAACCCCTGAGCCACCTCTCCAGCCCCCCTGAGTTTCATCTTCTGCACACATTTTTAGAAGCTGGACAGTGGCATGTGGTTGTAAGCCCAGATCTAGGGAGGCAAAAGCAAGCATAACCCTGGGCTTTGCTGGCCGCCAGCCTAGCCAGTCACCAGCCAACCTCGCCAGTCAGCAAAAGACAACTGTCTCAAAACAAAACATAATAAAGTGTGTGGATTTTTTGGACCAACACTGGAGATTAACACACACACACACACACACACACACACACACACCAGCTATACTAATATGCACATGCAAAAGAGAGGGGAGAGGGTGAGAACCAGTGCCCAGAATACCTGCCATACCTATTAGAGGCTCTTTCTTTCATGTTTCTTTTTCCTTGCAATGCTGCTGCTGAAAGCCTTGGAAATGCTAAGGCAAGAGCTCTGTCCTGAGCTACACCCAGCCCAATCCTTTGAGCACTTTACACAGTGTAACTGACAGGAATCCCACTCCTCCACACACCCCATACTCAAGGCAAAGCTGCTGCTTGATGAGTGCTGCCCCCCTAATAGTTGGTGCTCATAAGAGCACATGCTTGCCTGATCCTTAGTTTAGCAGGGTCAAGGGTCAAGGTCAAAGTCTGATCCTGGACTGAGCAAAGGTCTCAGAAATCACCTCCAGACCCTGCCCCCTCAGCCCATCCACCCACCCTGAGGGTATAAGACCCACTATTCCTTTCTTCCAGGTCTTTTTTTTTTTTTCTTTTATTCTTTCTTTCTTCTCTCCCTCTTCCTATGATTAGGTCAGCAGTTCTGAAACTCGATTAAAAACTTGCATCTATTCTGTGGTTTGGTGGGTTTTTGAGGTAAATACCTTACATTTATACCTTATAGTAACCATTTCCTATTTAGAGAACTAATACATTGATTTTCTATCCAGCAATCTTAATGAACTCTCTTTTGGGTTTTCCTAGTTTGTCTATTGATTCTGTTGTGATATTTGTGCTTTCTGCAAGCAAACCCATTTTCATGTGTTCCCTTTCAATCTTTTTGTGTGTGGGGGGGGAGAATGTAGGAATACTTAGGATCAAATCTGCGGTCTCTTGCATGCTAAGTAAATGTGCTAACTCCCAGCCTCTTTTTCTTTTTTTTTTTTTTTTTTTGCTTTTTTCTTTCAAAAATATATTTATTCACTCATTTGAGAGAGAGAGAGCGAGCACATTGCACATGAGTAGAAGTTAGAGGACAGCTCTAGGAAGTCAGTTCTCTCTTTCCATGCTCGGGTCGCCAGGTCTGCAAGCACTGAACTGTCTTGTACCCCTTTGCTTTTTGTTTTCAAGACAAGGTCTCACTCGTAGTCTCGGCTGACCTGGAGCTTGCCCACACCATCACTGCATTTGAAGCAACACTCTTACACCACTGTCCCGATGGGATTATGGACATGAGCCATCATGATTGGAACAATTTTTTCCTTTACTTCGTTTATGTCCTTTAGTTGGTCACCATGTAGCCCAGACTGTGATTGAGAATGTTCTTGAACTTGTAAGTGTCCTGCCTTTGCATTCTGGGCTTAAATAGTGCTGGGGATCAAACCCAGAGCTCCCTGCATGTTAGGCAAGCAGCCTGCCCGCAGAGTTATATTCCCAGCTCTTTTCACTTCTTCCTTAAATTTTGTTTTTGTTTTTTGTTTTTTGTTTTTTTGTTTTTTTTTTTTTGTTGTTTTTTTTTTTGAGACGGGGAAGCTCATGTAGCTCAAGTTGACCTGGAGCTTGTTATGTAGCCAAAGAAACTTGAACTCCTGATCTCTGGCCTCTCCTTCCAAGTGCTAGCATTATAGGCATCTACTTCCACACCCAGAAATATTTTTTAAAACTTTTCAAAGAAAAAGTCCTCCGATTTTATTTTAGAAACATAAATGACAGCTTATTAAAGGGAAATAGGAAAGCACTTTAAAAACTTTTTTTATTATTTATTCAATTGTGCGTGTGCGCGCTGTGTATGTATGTGTGTATGTGTATGTAGAACCACGGACAAATTCGAGAACCACCAATGGACCGCCTCCACATCCTCCTTGTTTACTCCGCCCTGGGATTCACAGGCTCCGCCCTACCAGGACCAGAAACGCAGGGCAGAAGCGTCTATACATGGAGTCTAGGATCCGAACTCAGGACCTTCCTGAGTTCAGGCTTAACCCCTGAGCCACCTCTCCAGCCCCTCATCCTAGATTATTTCTACCTCCTTTTTGCTTTACTGGTATTTCCCAGGCATGCCCACCAGAGCTGGAAGTGCAGGTCACCAGCCTTTCTGCCTGGCATTTTTATGTGGGACCTGAGATTTGAACTCAAGACCCCTCTGCTTTCAAGGCAAGTCTTAACTCATGAGCCATCTCTCCAGCCCAGGAAAGTACTCGAGAATGACAATGAGCTAGTGAGCTTAGGAAAGGCCTACACTCAAAACCAAAAAGCCTTTTCTTTTCTTTTCTTTTCTTTTCTTTTCTTTTCTTTTCTTTTCTTTTCTTTTCTTTTCTTTTCTTTTCTTTTTATTTCCTTTCCCTCTCTTTCCTTCTTTCCTTCTTTCCTTCCTTTTTTTCCTTTCTTTTCTCTTTCCTTCTTTCCTTCCTTTTTTCCCCGTTCTTTCCTCTTTCTTTCTTTCTTTCTTTCTTTCTTTCTTTCTTTCTTTCTTTCTTTCTTTCTTTCTTTCTTTCTTTCTTTCTTTCTTTCTTTCTTTCTTTCTTTTCTTTCTTCATGTGTGTCTGTATATACCAGAGAACACTATGTGTGCCTGTGAAGGCCCAAGGGTAACTTTGGGAATCACCTGGATTGCACCTCCTTTTTGGTTTGCTCTGGGTTTCCCAGACTCTACCTTCCGGGGCTGGAAGTGTAGGCTACTGCCATTTTCAGCTGGTGTTTTTATATGGGATCCTTTCTTCCTTCCTTCCTTCCTTCCTTCCTTCCTTCCTTCCTTCCTTCCTTCCTTCTTTCCTTCCTTCTTTCCTTTTTTCCTTCCTTCTTTCCTTTCTTCCTATAGTTTAACTATAGCTCAGACTGGTTTGGAACTAAAGATTCCCCTGCCTCAGCCTCCTGCCTGAGTATGTATCATCAAGCTCTTTTACACCTAAATATATTATTGGGGGTTAGAGAGATGGCTTGTATCTTACAGTGCAATCCAGGTGATTCCCAAAGTTACCCTTGGGCCTTCACAGGCACACATAGTGTTCTCTGGTATATACAGACACACATGAAGAAAGAAAGAAACAAAGAGAGAAAGAAAGAAAGAAAGAAAGAGAAAGACAAACAGAAGGACCTGAGTTCAAATCCCAGATCCCACATAAAAATGGCAGTGGCCTGCAATTCCAGCCTTGGAAAACAGAGCCTGGAAAACCCCAGAGCAAAGCAATAAGGAAGCAGAAAAATCCAGAATGATGATTACTGATCTCACCCTTGGGCATCCATGGGCACACACATTCAAGTGCCCTCTACTATGCATAGGCATGCATGCGCACACACACACACACACACACACAGCATGTTGGATTTTTGTTCCTTTTGTTTGATACTTAAAGTTTTATTTTGAGTTTGATTCACATGTAAGCATTACACACGTTTATGAGTGTGATATACTTTAATACATTGATTTAATAGAGTGATAAGCATATCCATCATTTTAACTATTTAGCATTTCTTAAGATGAGAACATTTAACATTTCTTAAAATGAATCTTTTCTTCAATCATTTTGAAATGAGCACCGCTTTGTGCACTAATGGCCCTTTTGTGAAATAGAACACCAACACTTGTTCTTGCTCTCTGTACATTGTCACTGTAGGCTTTGGCTTGACTTCACTGAGCTTTTTTTCCTGTGATTGCTTTATTTCTTTGTGTGTGTTTTATTTAAAAAAGCGAGTAAATGGGGCTGTAATTAAAAGTATGGTAATTTCCTCTTCCCTCCACCTCCTCCCAAGCTCCCTGCCCCATCCACCCTTTGTACTCCCAATTCTTTCCTTAGCAAATGAAGAACTCAATCCCTAAAAAGGTGCATGGTATAGACTGCTCCCCTTTCCTCCAACCTCTATTCCTAGGCAGGGCAGAAACCTCCGTTTGAATGCACGGGAGAGCCCAGAGCTGGGACAGAGACAGGGGGAAAGGGGGAGTACAGTCTGGTGAAGTGGGGGTTCCCGTAGCCTGGAATATCAAAATGGGGCCTTGAAAGCAAAGGACAGGGAGCAGGCGCCTTTGGGAAGGGACCTTGCGGCCTCCAAATCTTCCCGTTAGCAATAATGCTCCCGCTTGCAGGTCACAGAATCGCTCTCCTCCGGCCCGCGGCAGTGCTCAGCGATGAGCTGAGGAACTGCAGGATCCTGCTCTTAACGCGGCTCGCAACACGCGCTTGCTTTCTCTTGCGGGCTGTACCAGGTGCTCCGCTGTGTGCGTCTCCTGGAGGTTCTCGTGGTCGCGTCTTCTGCAGCAGGGACTGCAGTTTGCACATGTTCTTAAAGCTCAACTGCAGGGTCTTGAAGCTGCAGGTGGTGGTCTGGCTGACCGCCTTCTCGAAGAGAATACCTAGAGTGAGCCCCGTGTCAGCCAGGGTGTACCCCGGCGCGGTCCTCTTCTGTTTCAGCATCTTGGCAAACCGTTCCAGGTCTTTCTGTAGAGCCTTCAAGTCCTCTGGTTCCACCTTCTTCCCCGCCGTCAGAGCCCGAAGGTGAGGGTTACAAGCCCCCGGGAAGCCCCCTGAGTTGCATTCCACCCTGGCTCCTCTCTAGCTCTGGGGCTGCAGGGTCTCCGTGCACACTTCAATCTGAGGTCCACAGGAGGTCACCTCTCCACAGAAATCATAAGCTGTAGGAAATGGGGGAATCCCCCATACCTAGGTACCCGGCCCAATACCTGGTTCTATTACCAGCCCAAGGGCCTTAGAAACTCAGTCAGGTCCAAATGTCCTTCCAATCTGACTCATCCCCTCCTGGGTCCCCAAGCCAGAGTCCTGATGGAACCAGGGCTCACCAAGAGATTGCTGAGCACCTCTCCCCTCCCTCCCCAATTCCTTGCTGAATATTTTTTATTTATACTATTATACAAAATCGACATATTGACATTAAGGCTAGGAAGATGGTGTTTACCACGAAAGCACAGGACTCTGACCTAGACCCCACATAAAATTGGAAGGGGTTGTATGTCTGTAATGCAATGCTCCTAGGTTAAGATTGGTCGGAGACAGGAGAATCCTGGGAAGGTCTTGAGACAGCTAGTCTGAAGGACAGTTTGGAAAACCACAAAAACCCTGCCTCAAACACTTGGAAAGCAAGGAGTTGTCCTCTGACCTTCACATGGGCACTAACGTTCCCATACTCACATGTACATCACATGTAGAGAGAGGGAGAGAGGGGGAGAGGAGAGAGAAAGAAAGAAAGAAAGAAAGAAAGAAAGAAAGAAAGAAAGAAAGAAAGAAAGAAAGAAAGAAAGAAAGAAAGAAAGAAAGAAAGGAAGGAAGGAAGGAAGGAAGGAAGGAAGGAAGGAAGGAAGGAAGGAAGGAAGGAAGGAAGGAAGGAAGGAAGGGGCTGGAGGGATGGCTCAGAGGTTAAGCCTCTGCCTTGCAGGCGGAAGGTCCTGAGTTCGGATCCTAGACCCCACGTATAGATGCCAGGCTGAAGCAGGGGCGGCATGCGTTTCTGGTCCTGGTAGGGCGGAGCCTGTGAATCCCCTGGCAGAGTAAACAAGGAGGAGGTGGAGGCATCCATGGTGGTTCCCAAATTCGCCCGTGGTTCTACACACACACACACATACATACACACACACACATACATACACACACACACACACACACACACACACGTGCACACACGCACAATTGAATTTAAAAAGAAAGAAAGAAAGAAAATATGAAGGCCCCGAAAGTCAACAATGAAGAGTGAGGCGGAAGAGGAATAACAGCTGAGGAAACCAAGGCTGAGGTGATAGGGACCCCATCAATGCTATTGTCCTTCTCTGAGGAAATACATGCTAATAATGTACCCAAGGGAGATGAATTATCAACTAGTTGTCTAATTATTGAGAAAAAGTTATGAATATTTATGCAGATTTCCTGTAAGCTTGAGGCCGTGTTGTAAGAACAAAAGTGTGTGTGGAAGAAATCTTAGGTGATTTCCCATAAGTCATTGTTGCTGGTGGTGGTGGTGGAGTGTGTGTGTGTGTGTGTGTGTGTGTGTGTGTGTGTGTGACAGATGATAACTTCAGGTGTCAGTTCCCAGCAGCCATTTGCCTTATTTTGAAACAGGGTTCCTCACTGACCTGGTACACACTAAGTAGGCTAGGCTGGCTGGCCAGTGAGCCCTAGGGATCTGCCTGTCTCTACCTTCCCATCATAGGATTATAAATGTACTGGAGAGATGGGCTGAAAAGATGGCTCAGAGGTTAAGACTCTGCCTTACAAGCACAAGGCTCTGAGTTCGGATCCCACATCCCACATAAATAAACGCCAGGCAGAAACAGTGGCAGCCTTCACTTCCAGGCTTGATGGATGGAGCCTGGGAAATCCTGGAGCAAAGCAAAAAAGAGGTAGAAACAATCCAGGATGACTCCTAAAGTCACCCTTAGTCCTCCACAGGAACACACAGTGCACTCTGATACACACACACACACACACACACGCACACACACAAAGTTAAAAATATTTAAAATATTGTACCACAGTGTCTTCTTTTCTTCTTTTATGTGGGGTCTAGATTGAATCCAGTACCACTCACGAGGCAAGCTGAGCTATTCCTTATCCCAGCACTTATAGATGCTTTCTGTCTCTGTTTCTTTTTCTTTCTTTCTTTTTTCTTTTTCCTTCCTTCTTTCTTTCTCTCTCTTTCTTTCTTTCTTTCAAATTATTTTTTAATTTATTATTTATTCAATTGCGCGTGTATGTGTGTGTGTATGTATGTGTGTGTAGAACCACGGACGAATTTGAGAACCACCATGGACCACCTTCACCTCCTCCTTGTTTACTGTGCCCCTGGACTCACAGGCTCTGCCCTACTAGGACCAGAAATGCAGGCCGCCCCACTTCCGCCCGGTGTTTATACGTGGGGTTTAGGATCCAAACTCAGAACCTCCCGCCTGCAAGGCAGAGGCTTAACCTCTCCAGCCCCGGGGCCTTCATATTTTCAAGGAGTACAAAGCAGTTATTTATTTTAGTTTAATTTATTTATTTTCTTTTTTGATAATTTTATTGATTTATACTTGCATTTTACCTCGTTTTCTTTTTTGTTGTTGTTTGTATGCATCTGTGCATGTATGTATGCATGTTTGTGTGTGGGAGGACTCACACGTGTGCACAGGTGCATGTGCACTTAGGGGCATCTGCTTGTGGAGGTCTTGAGGGTAACGCTGGGAATCATCTTCATTGACCATTTCATTTTATCTTTTAATTCTTTTAATGTTTCATACATGGATATAGTGAATTTATGACATTTTCACACCTTGATCCCCAATCCTATCTCCTCTAATCTTCCCATTGCAACCTTTATTCCCCATCAGTCTCCTTCTTATTTTCATATCTTATTTTATTTTATTTTATTCAATTGTGCGTGCATGCGTGCGTGCATGTGTGTGTGTGTGTGTAGAACCACGGGCGAATTCGGAAACCACCATGGACCGCTTCTGCCTGGCGTCTATACGTGGGGTCTAGGATCCGAACTCAGGACCTTCCGCCTGCAAGGCAGAAGCTTAACCCCTGAGCCACCTCTCCAGCCCCTATTTTCATATCTTTTTATGCATGTGGCCCACTGGGTTTCATCTGGTTTGCTTTTGATGTGCATTGAGGAAAGTATCTTCCACCCTCCCCCCATATCATCAGTATTAACCCTCATAAGTCTCTCAGGTATAGGGCCTCTTGAATCTTTTCTTTTCCATGGTCAAATGTTGACAAAGCCCATGCAGGTCTTGTGAAAATATATAGAGTTGCAGTGAATTCATGGATGCAACAGCCCCATCATATCTAGAAGATAATGTTTGGAGCACTTCTGCTCCCCTCAGACTCTTCCCTGAGCCTTGGGGTGCACCTCATTGTTTTGAGTCTGGGTCTCTGAACTCAGATCGTGCCAGATCTTTGGATTCTCATGGTCTGCCTTTTTTACTGGGATTACAGGCAGCTGCTACACCAGTCTGGCATTTTTAAGTGGGATCTGGAGATCAGAACCTCAGCCCTTTTGTTTGTGGAGCAAGTACTTTAACTGCTGAGCCAACTCCACAGCCTAGGTTACTTTTTCTTTCATAGGGTCAGGGTCTCTCTGTAGACCAGGCTGCTCCCAGTTTATGACAGTTATGTCACAAAAGCTCCTTCAGTTGGTTTGTGTGGTGCCTCTTCATAATGAGACCTGGTAGCATCTTTGCATAACTGTCACAGAAAGATGCTGATTCTTCCTACTGCCTACTGTTAAGCACAGTTGTAGTCCCATATCCAAAGTCAAGAGCAGAGAGGGCAAAGGCCCAGTGCTGCATTCCTAACATGTCATCCCACCTAAATGCTGACTAGCTCCTCCATCATTTTAACTGAGACTTCATGGTTATCTAACCACTCTTTCTTTTTACTTTTCATTCTTTCTCACTTTCTTTCATTGTTCTGGGCAATGAACCCAAGGTCTTGTACATGTTAGGCAAGCAAGAGTTCTACCATAGAGCTATACCTTTAGCCCCCTTTAAAAAATTAATTATGGCACATGAATCGGGTCAGATATAAGTCATCACAGACTAGATGAAATACAGTGGGCCACACAAGCAAGAAGATTTGAAAATAGGAGGGAGTCAGGGCTGGAGAGATGGCTCAGGAGTTAAGACTGCCTAAAAGCAGAAGGGTCTGAATTTGGAATTCAGGTCCCAAGTAAAAACACCAGGCAGAAAGTGGCTGCTTTCACTTCGGCTCTGGTGAGCAGAGCTTGAAAAATGCCAGAGCTAAGCAAAAAGGAGGTAGAAGCAATCCAGGATGATTCCCAAAGTCACCCTTGATCCTCCATAGACACATTCTGTGCCTTCCGATACACACACACACACACACACACACACACACACACACATAGGAAGGAATCAGGCAGGGGAGATGAAGGGGTATAAAAGAAAAAGGAGTGGAGGTGAGATTTGGGACTAAGGGTCAAAAATATTATAGTCACTATATTCATGTATATAATATTAAAAATAACAAAAATTAAAAATTAATGTGTGTATATGGTGGGGGACATGCATGTGTTCTGCTGCATGTGTAGAGCCTGGAGATAACTTTGCAGAGACAGAACTCTCCTTCCATAACATGAGTTCCAGGGATCAAACTCAGGTCACCAGGCTTGCACAGCCAGTGCCTGTACACACTGAACTATCTCACCAGTCCTTGCCCCTCTGTGATAGTTACTCTTAACCGTTGCTGTAAGGGAGCATTCAAAGTCAAGCAAACTTAAGGGAGAAAGGAGATTTATTCAGCTTATGGTTCCAGAGGGGAGAAACAGTCTTTGGTGTTAGAGGCAACAGGCTGGTGGCTGAAGCTGAAGGCAGTCTAAGTCCCTGCAAACTTCTGGAGACTCAGAGCTGCTCAGCCCATTAGGCCAGTGTGTGACGGCTGAAGGCGGGAGGAAGTCCCTCTCTTCTAAGTCCTTTGTCGTATGGCTCCTTTTATCTGGTTCTCTACTGGGAGATTCCAATCAGTTCTAGGGAGGTTCCAATCATATCTAGGGCTGGTCTTTGTATTGTAAATGTATTGATCCAGATGATCTCTTCGGGTGGTCTCAAAATTAATGCCAGGTGTGGTCAAGTTGACACCAGGGATTAACTATCATGCCCTCCCCTACCCCCTTTCTGTTTTATTTCAAGACAGATTTAGTAAATTGCCATGGCTGGCCCTGAATTCTCTTTGTAGTGTAGGCTGGCCTCAGGGGCTTCCTGAGTACTGATATCACAGGTGTGCGCCACTGTGTCCAGCTTTCAAGCTGATTTTGTTTTCCTCCAATGGGTGCTAGTTCCTTTGAGTGGAGATTTTTATTGAGAAACCAAGATCTGAACACATTAGCTGCATCTACTATTATAAAGATGTTGCTGCTCTCAGGCCTTCTCAGTGGAAAGAGCTGGGAATTACATATATATATTCTATATTTATGTTATTTACTTTTTTAAAATATAAAATGAGCTTCCTATTGTACTCAGAATATAGTTTCTCATATCAAACATTTTAAGACTTTGATGAGACAAGAATAGGCTCTCTTTTTTTTCCCAGATCCAAATTAATAAAATGAGGTTGAGATTTAAAATTTCACAAAAACTAGAGTCAGGGGAATGGCTCAGAGAGTAAATACACTTACTGCATAATCCTAGTCCCTGTACCCATGGAAAAAAGCTGGAAAATAGCTGTTCCCAGAATTCCTATGATGAGAGGTAGAGACAGGAGAAGGTATGGGGAGTTGTCTTAAAAGCATTTGCCATACAAGCTAAAGGTCTAGAGTTTGAATCTCCAGATCCCAGGTAGGGATGACATCCCACTAGTAATTCCAGCCTTGGAAGATAGAGACTGGAAGTTCTCTGAGCAAGGTGGCTAGTGGGACTAATCATATCAACAAGTCCTCGGTTTGAGTAGAAACCTTGTCTCAAAAAAGAATAGAGCTTCCAATCAAAAATGATTCTTGATATCAACCTCAGGCCTCTACATGCAGGCATGCATACACATGTACACACATGTGCTTGCACAAATGCACCCACACATATCTAGCATATGCACATGGAAACAATAAAACTACCTGGCAGCTTGCAGTCAAATTAGTTAATCTTGAGTGTACTATGTAGCCAACAGCAGAAACAAAAAGAAACAAATTAAAAGGAGAGTACTGACTCCTGAGAAGTTATCCTCTGAACTCCCCACATACACAATGACACATTCATACCAGCACACACACACACACACACACACACACATGCACAAATTTTCACGAAAAAATTTAAAAAGTAAACAAAAGAAGTAAATAAGATACACAAGAGTTCCCAGTGGGTAAAGATGCCTGTGTGCAACATGGCACCTGGATTAATCCCCAGGGGCCATATGGTAGAAGGTGAGAACTGACTTTAAATGTGTCCTCTGACCTCCTCATGCTTGCTGTAGCATGGGCAAAGCAGCTCTTCTCTCTCTTTTCAAATAAAAAAATAGATTCTTGATATCAAATAGATAAATAAAAATATTTTATAATAGATCTAGCCATGGTGAAATCACGCTTGTAATTTCTGCAAAGGGAACACTGCAATTTGAGGCCAGCCTGGGCTACATACACGTGAGACCTGCCTCAGTTACTTTCCCATGCATGGATGGATTATCCCCAAAGTCTTACCCATATCTAATTTAGATGATTTAAAATATGTGATTTGACTGGGACTTTCTTTCTTTCTTTCTTTCTTTCTTTCTTTCTTTCTTTCTTTCTTTCTTTCTTTCTTTCTTTCTTTTTCTCTTTCTCTCTTTTTCTTTCTTTTCCTGTGTATTCCAGCCTGGTCTCAAACGAGCTATGACCCTTCTCCTTCAGCATCTTAAATCTGGGATTATAGGTACCTGTCTGGGATTTCAAATTTATTGGCCGATGAAGACATCTATATGCGATTTTAGATTTCAGTTAATACTGAAATGAGTTCAGACTTTTGGAGACCTTGAAATGATGTCAATGCACTTTGCATTTAAAAAAAAAAAAAAAACGGGAATCTTTGGCGTACAGAAGGCAAATACAACCAACAATTGTTTTACTGTTAACATTTGTTACCTTAGGTGGGCAGTCAAAGTGTAACAGGGATCTGGAGTGGCCACCAGTATGGAGAGTTCCACACACTATTGTGGTAGGCCTGATAATACCCTTTCCCAAAGATGCCAGCATGCAGAAGGAAGTTGAACGATGTGATTAAAGATTTTGAGACTGGTTGATTATCCTTGGCTATCTGCGTACACATAACATATTAACCAGGATCTGAGCAAATTGGAAAGGTTAGAGTCAGGGAGCTGTGATAACTGAAGCAGAGGCTATGTAACCAGAATACCAGATGCCTGTCACCACAAAGGCCAAGGAGCGGAGACAGGAGTTGAATTTTTAAGTTGCTTTTTATTGAAAGAACCGGTGATCTGAAAGGATAGTAAGCTCGCCTAAAAGTTGGCCTTCCATTCATCTCCAGCCAATCATGCAGGGAGAAGGGAGGGGAGCAAAGGCAGTCAGTTGTTTCAACCTCAGCTTTGCTCCTCTGGCCAGGTGACCAACCACATCTTGCGTTATCTATGTTTCTCCCATTAGCGTTCTTCATTCTCCACTCATTCTGCACATGGGTGGGCTGTAGCGTGTCTTGAAATGTTGGGTTTAGTTAGTTTTATTCTTCCAGGAGCATGTGGGTTGGGGACAGGGGTTAACTCAGAACAAACAAACTACCAGCAATGTAAATGTACCAATGTTTTGAACCTGACTCCCCACCAATAAAAGCAAAAAAACAACTAAACAAACCCAAAAGGAACATAAAAGTTGAAAACAATTCTGGGGAGAGCAACACACTCATATGGTCTCATTTGATTACTGGAGTAGAAAAGATTACTAGGTCCCAGGAATTAGAGGTCAGACTGGATGAGAAGAAGAGAGAGAGAAAGAGAGAGGGAGAGAGAGAGGAGAAGAAGAAGAAGAAGAAGAAGAAGAAGAAAAAGAAGAGGAGGAGGAGGAAGAAGAGGAGGAAGAGAAGGAAGAGGAAGAGGAGGGGGAGGAAGAGGAGGTGGAAGAAGAAGAAGAAGAAGAAGAAGAAGAAGAAGAAGAAGAAGAAGAAGAAGAAGAAGAAGAAGAAGAAGAAGAAGAAGAAGAAGAAGGAAGAAGGAGGAGGAGGAGGAGGCGGCGGAGGGCGAGGATGAGGATGGGAGGATGCGGCGGCGTCGGCTGGAGAGGTGGCTCAGGGGTTAAGCCTCTGCCTCGCAGGCGGAAGGTCCTGAGTTTGGATCCTAGACCCCACATATAGACGCCAGGCAAAACCGGGGGCGGCCTGCGTTTCTGGTCCTGGTAGGGCGGAGCCTGTGAATCCTGGGGCAGAGTAAACAAGGAGGAAGTGGAGGCGTCCATAGTGGTTCCTGAATTCGTCCATAGTGGTTCCTGAATTCGTCCATAGTGGTTCCTGAATTCGTCCATGGTGGTTCCTGAATTCGTCCATGGTGGTTCCTGAATTCGTCCATGGTTCTACACACACATACACACACACGCGCACGCGCACACACACACAATTGAATAAATAATAAATAATAAAAAAATTTTAAAAAAAGAAAAACAAGAAGAAGAAGAAAGAAGAAGAGAAAGAGGAAGAGGAGGAGGAGGAAGAAGAAAGAAGAAGGAAGAAGAAGAAAGAAGAAGAAGAGGAAGAAGAAGAAGAGAAAGAAGAGGAGGAGGAGTAGAGAAGGAGAAAAGGAGAGAAGGGTAAAGGATCTTGAAAGATTGCTTTGGAGCATCCAACAGGAGTGTAACTCTGCCAACCCACTTTCTGATGTCCAACAAATAATAGATTTGTTGGATTAAGCTGTGAAGTTTATAGTAATTTGGCCTTTTAAAATATTTTATTTATTTTGAGAAGGAGGAAGGGGGAGAGGCAGGGTAGAAGGACATGCATGCCATGGTGAATAGGTAGAGGTCAGACATCAGTTCTCTTCTTCCACCCAATAGGTGTGGTTTCCTGAGGGACAAACTCAGGTGGCCGGGCTTACTAACGGAACTATCTCACCAGCGCTTAGTAATTTGTTACAAGGACAAGATGAACCTAATAAAGTATGGAAAAGACTGCAGCATACATTCAAGCTTAGGTGCAGACAGTGCTGAAGAAAAGTTGAATGCTAGAGTGAGTGGTAGCTCAGAGGTGGGAGCGCTTGCCCTGGGTTCCAGCCCCAGCACTGGGGGGGGGGGGATGGAGAGAAATAAAGAGCAACCAGCACTGTGAAGAGCAACTAGCACTGTGACCTTTGCTTTGCTCGCAATGTATGGCCATATCTGTGCTCAGGCAAGCAGGCCTGCTAGCTCGGAAGCCATATTCTGAACCATGGTACCATGGTGCCACAGGACAGGCAAAGCCATCCAGCTCTGTAGAACTATCAATCTCATAGTCACTATTGCCCTTTGAAATAGTAATTTGTCTCCATCTAGCAGATTAGGAAACTGAGGCAAAGGAAAGTGAAATATCTTCCTCATGTCCTATATCTAATAGTGAAAACATCCATGATTCCAATACAGAGATTCGCTACCTTGCTATTAAATAACTATTGTACTTTTATGTTTTGTGTTTGTTTATTTGTTTGTTGAGACAGGGTTCAATCCCTAGCACAGAAAAGAAAAAGAATCAAAAAAAAGTTTAAGGTCAAAAGTGACCAGCAATTGTTCTATTGTTGGCGTTTGTTAACTTAGGTGGCAGCCAAAGTACAACAGGGAACTGAAGTGATCACCAGCCTGGAGAGTTCCATATGTAAGGATATTGACTGGTATGTCTTACTCAGGGGACAAAGATGTCACTTTATTTAGTAAGCAGTAAAGCAGGTATCTTCAGTGACAGAAAGTGAGAGTAGAATCGAAGAAAGCTCTGGAAGTCAATATGCATTGCTTCTAGGCACTATAATGGTTAATCTTCATTGCCAACTTGCCTGCATTTAGAATCACCATGGAAACTCACCTCTGGATGTGTGCTTGAGGGTGTTTCCAAGGAAGGAAGACTTTAAATGTGGATCCATATCCAGGGGCCTGGACTGAATAAAAAGGAGAAAGAGAGCCAAGCACTAGTATTCCTTTCTGCTTCCAGATTCCAGGCGCAATATGACCAGCCACCTAGCTTCATGCTTCCCCCACTATGGTGGATTGTACCCTCTAAGTCAAAAATCAACCTTCCATAGGTTAGTGTTATCAGACATTTTGTTGCATCCACCAGAAAGGTAGCTAATACAGTGGTGGAAGGCATGCAATTGAAGTAGTATTTAGGAGGACACATAGATCGCTCAAACTCATGATACTTTTTCTCTTTGTGACTGGATCCCCAGAAACAGTGAACCCCCAGGTTAGGAGCAATGCAATCCTGCTGCCAGGGAGGCCCCAATCATCTCCCAGGTTCTGTGGGACTCACCAGGACTCGTTCTTCCCAGGAGGCCAAGCAGTGCAAATGTGCTCCCCATCCTGTGAAAAAAGACCACCCCCACTTTCACCACAGGCAACCGTAATGCTTTTCCTCCTTATTTGAGAGAGCACCTTGGTCTCTTCCTGCCGCATCTCCTTTTTTCTTTTCTTTTCTTTTGCCATATTGGGGAATGAACCAAAGGCCAGTCTCAGCCCCAGCTGAGTCTTCATTCTTCGAACAGTGCAAATGAATTTATTCAACAGATGGTACTGACAGACAATCTCTGCTGTAACAGTGGGCCTTTACTTCCAAGGTGTCCTGACTAGATGTAAAACTGTTCCTCCAGTTAACCTTCTTCCCATGAGTGGAGCTAATCCAGCTCAACTAATCCAGGAAGCACAAGCTTTTTAAATTACAGTCAAGTCACAGCCCTGTCATCAGATCACCCTGCTTCCAACCTCAGTCACACTCCTCTAATATCATTTCAGTTGGTGGCTGGGCTGGATTCCCCCATGACAATGCCATTCTTTTTTTTTCTTTTTTTTTTTTTTTTTTTTAAATTTTTTTTTATTATTATTATTTATTCAATTGTGTGTATGTGCGCGCGCGTGTCTGTGTGTGTGTGTGTATGTGTGTGTAGAACCACGGACGAATTCGCGAACCACCATGGACGCCTCCACCTCCTTCTGCCCCGGGATTCACAGGCTCCGCCCTACCAGGACCAGAAGCGCAGGCCGCCCCCGCTTCCCTCTGGCGTCTATACGTGGGATCTGGGATCCGAACTCGGGACCTTCCGCCTAGCAAGGCGGAGGCTTAACCCCTGAGCCACCTCTCCAGCCCACAATGCCATTCTTTTTAATTCTCTCCATCATTGATCAAATGTTCAGTTCTGATTTTTTTCATTTTTTTAACATAATCTAAAGATGAATTTTATATGGAAACCAAGAACATATGTCCATAAATATATTGTAAACAAAAATTTCACACCACCAATAGTTTTGCATTCTCTTTTATTGCATTTATTTAGTGTGTGTGTTACATGCATATATGTATATATGGACACAAACTTGGTTCTCTCCTTCCGTGATGTGGGGTCCATGACTGAAAATCTTGGTGGCAAGCATTTTTTACACCAAGCCATCTTACCAGTTCAAACTTTTCTTCTTCATCATATTTTTTTAAGAGAGAAATAATTTCCATGGCATATGTATGTAAAAGTTAAAGGATATTTCTCTCCGTCCACCCCTTGGTCTTCCGAGGATTGAACATTGGTCTCTGTATAAGAGCTATCTCACTGGCCCCCCAAATTTTCTATTTTTTTAAATTTTTTAAATTTAGTCTGTGTGGGGGCGGGAGAGGTGGCTCAGGGGTTAAGCCTCCACCTTGCAGGCGGAAGGTCCTGAGTTCGGATCCCAGATCCCACGTATAGACGCCAGGCGGAAGCGGGGCGGCCTGCGCTTCTGGTCCTGGTAGGGCGGAGCCTGTGAATCCCGGGGCAGAAGGAGATGGAGGAGTCCATGGTGGTTCGCGAATTTGTCCGTGGTTCTACACATACACAGACACACGCACACACAGACACACATGCGCACGCGCACATACACATGCACATGCACACAGTTGAATAAATAATAATAATAAAAAAATAAAAAAAATAAATAAAATAAATTTAGTCTGTGTGTGTGTATGTGTGTGTGTTCTGTGTGTATCAAAGGGCACTGTGTGCCCCTGTGGAGGACCAAGGGTGACTTCAGAAATCATCCTGGATTGCCTCTACCTTCTTTTTGCTTAGTTCTGGAATTTCCGAGGTTCTACCCACCAGGGCAGGAAGTGCAGGCCACCCAGCAGGTTTTTACATGGGATCCAAACTCAGGACCTACTGCTTGGGAGCCAGAGTCTTAATCCCTAAGCTATCTCTCCAACCCCCAAATTTTCTATAATTAAAAAACAAAACAAAATGAAACCTGGGAAATCCTTCACAAGGACACACAATGTCCTCTAATACACACACACACACACACACACACACACACACACACACGCACACGCACACACACACGCACACGCACACATGCACACACACGCATGCATGCGCGCACGCACACACACACTAAATTTAAAAAAGAGATGTCTTGCCATCTCTTAAAATATTTTAAAGGTTGGTCTTGGGCTTGCAGGACAAAAAAAAGGACCACAGAGCTGTTCAGGAGTTCCAATCCCCAGCCCCATGATAAAAGTGCTGGGCAGGAATGGTGGTCCAACTCCGTAATTCCGGCCTCTGAAGGAGGAGCCTGGGAATCCTCAAAGCATAATGGCTAGCCAGACCAAGTCTAAGAGATGCTCTGTGTTTAACTAGAGGCTGAATCTCCCCACAATGTGGCAGAAGAGCGATTGAAGAATGACTCCAGACATCACTTTCAGGACTCCTCATACACGTGCACTGCACACACATGGTCGCCCACCCATATGCAAGCACATGCACACATGGAAAGAAAAAGAGACTGGTCTTAGTTCAATAATTTATTTTACGATGTTTCATGATCCATAGTAAAAAAAAAAATAATAACAAAAAACCAGTTTATTCCTTCTCCAAACTTTTGTTTCCCAAACACAAGTCCTTCTTCTTGTACTAGGTATGTATTTGTCTCTCTCTCTACATACCTACCTACCTACCTACTATTAATCTATTTATTGTGGTACTGTTGCAGTTACTTTTCTTTTTGCTATGAGACAGCATGCAGACTCAAGCAACTTAGAAGAGAAAGGGATATTTATTTGGTTTATGGTTTCAGGGGATATAGCCCATTTATGGCTGAAATCACATGACAGAAGGCACAGTTGAAGGCAGAGGCAGGAATCGCTGAAACCACCATAAGGCATAAGGTGGAAAGAGCAGAGAGCTAGAGGAAGCAGGTCTGGGTCACCAAGCCTCAAGGCTCACCCTCTGCAACATGACTTCCCCCTGTTAAAGGTGCCACAACCTTCCTGAAACATTTAACACCAAGAATTCAAATACAAGAATCTGTGGGGGTGATGGGTGCAAACCACATTCAAACCATGACAGGTTCCTTTACTTTAGCTAAAATAAATAATCAGATCCGAGGAGACGACTCCATAGGTAAAGCACCTGCTCACAAATTTAGCAACCAGAGTTTGATCCCCAGAAGCCCACATGGTAGAAGGAGAGAAGTGACTTCCCAAAGGTATTCTCTCATCCACTTGTGTGTCTCTAGTTCCAGCACTAAGGAGGATTGTCATAAATTTGAGGCCAGCTGAGGTACATAACAGGTTCCAGGCAAACCTTGGAAATACAGTAAGAGCTTATCACAAAAATAAAAACCTGGGGCTGGTAAGATGGGTCACTGGATAAGGCAAGCGCATGCAAACCTGGCAGTCTGAGTTTAAGCAGAAAGAGAGAAACAACTTCTGGAAGTTATCCTCTGACTCCACCCATGGGTCATGATATGCTCCCCCCTCTTGCATAAATCAAATATTAAAAACAAAACAAACAAATGAACAAAAAAAAAAGCAAAGAAGAAGAAAAACAACAAAAACCTAGAGGCACATGGTGGTAAGTGTTTTTAATCTCAGCACTTGGTAGGTCACAGCAGGACAATGAGAGTTTATGGTTAGTTTGAATTACAATGACAGACCTTTTTTTTTTTAATAGGATCTAGAATTCAAACTTAGGTCTCCAGCCCCAAAACTCTATCCTTAAAAAAATAAAAAAGAAAGAAAAGAAAAGAAAAAAGAGAAAAGAAGTTAAGAAAGAACAGAGGTTTGAGAAAACCCAGTTGTGTGCATGTGAATCAGAGGTGCGAAAAGAGCGGGAATCAAGAAAAAATGATCTCAGACAAAGGGAAAACGCTGTCGTCCATACCCCAGCCCAGATCCACACAAATATAAAGATTTCTCTTGGTAGCAGTTTTATTTGACTCAGAATGAAACTCGCTCACACCCTGGCCAGCTCCACCAATCATGGGCTTATTCTTGAATACCTTTGTCTTAGGGGATCACCAGTCTCTTAGGAGGACAAAGAAAAGGAAAACATATAGGTGACCTCTATGTGTCAGGGCAGGGAAAGGCCCAACTACTGTTGGCAAGCTGAAGAAAGCTTGGCCATGGGCCGGGGAGGGGGCTCATGCCAACCAGGGAGGGGGCTCATGCCAACATGCAAAGGAGGGAATGGTTGAAGACTGGTGCAAAGGTGTGGCTTGGAGTAGGCTTAGGGCAGGGTGGGGAGCCCTGGATGAGGGGCTTAGTAACTGTGAGTAGAAGACTTGTCCATCTCGTTGTGTTGCTCCTTCTGAGACTCTGTCACCACCTGCTAGGGGCAAGGTAGAAGGGGACATTCAGCACCTCTCTTCTTGGGGCTCTTATCTCCTGCCTGGTATACCCTGCTGAGGGTTCAGGCTTATTTTTCTCTCCCTCTGTCTGGTGCCCCTCCCCCAAGAATGCACCCTCCAACTATGATATATTCTTTTTTAATATCGTCGTGTGTGTGTGTGTGTGTGTGTGTGTGTGTGTGTGTGTGTCAGAGGGTACTATGTGAGTCTTTGGAGGCCCAATGATGACTTCAGGAATCATTCTGGATTTCTTCTACCTCTTTACTGATTTATTCTAGGATTTCAGGCTCCACCTTCTAAAACTAGAATTGCAGGTTGCTGCCATTTTCACCTGGCATTTTTACAAGGAATCTGGGATTCGAACTCATATCTGATGTAAAGTCTTAAACCCTGAGCCATTTCTCCAACTCTGTAAGACTTACAGGTAGACACGGGGCTCAGAAACAATACGAGCAAGAAAATCAGGGGATTTGTCTTACCTCCCCATCTCGGGTCTCAATGGTCCTGATCAGAACCATCTTCCGGCTGTGGCTGTCATGTTGAGGCTCGACCTCAGGCACTGGAATACGCGAGATGAGAGTGAAGGAGCAGATTTGGAATTCTTTCCCTTCAGGCTCCAACTCCCATCCCTGAGAGTCTGGAATCCCTAAGGACTGAGGAGTGGGTGGGAAGGGCCCTGGACTCAGGTCTCCAGAAAGAACCAACTACCCCAGAACAGGGAAAGCCCAATCAGGGGGGAGGGACAAAGGGGAGTTAGCGGCTGTGCTAGATGTGAAAGACTCACCAGTGGTCTTTAAACTTAAGGAGGCGAAGGAATGGATCGGCACGGAGATTCTATACGTGAAGAGAACCCCAGTTGGGTCACTGTCTTCCACTTGACCCCAAATGCCTACCATCTCCTGCCGGTCCTAGCAATCCCGCCTCTCACCGGCTCTCTTCGCCTTCCAGTAGCTTCCGGTAGGTGGCGATCTCAATGTCCAGGGCCATCTTGACATTGAGGAGCTCCTGGTACTCCCGCAGGTGCCGCGCCATCTCCTCCTTCAGCTGCCGAAGCTCTTCCTCCAGCCTCGCAGCGCCCGCCTGGTATCCGC
This sequence comes from Typhlomys cinereus, assembly GCA_023101885.1. NCBI lineage: Eukaryota > Metazoa > Chordata > Mammalia > Rodentia > Platacanthomyidae > Typhlomys > Typhlomys cinereus. Next base: position 943,156 of record JALPQD010000069.1, on the reverse strand, counting down.
CGGCCTCCAGGGCGAACTGCTCCTCCAGTTCCCGCAGCTGTCTGAGCAGCGCCTCGTTCTGGGACAGGAGGAGAAAAGGGAGACCACAGTCCAGGAGCCCGTCAGTGTCCACCTGCCCTCCGCGGCGCGCAACCTAGTGCTCACCGTGCCGCGCAGCCCGTCCACCTCGCATGTCAGACTCTGGATCTGGCGTCGAGACTCGTTCATCTCCTGCTTGGCCTGGCGCAGGGCCTCGTGGTTTCGGTTGGCCGCATCGGACAGGTCCGCGTACTGCGACAGGAGTGGCAGATGACCGGGGCTGGGACGCACGCCACTTCCCACCGCCTCCCCCTCCCAGGCCCACCCGAGTCCCGGCTCCGACTCTCTCACTTTGGACTTGTACCACTCCTCTGCCTCCTGCAGATTCTTCGCTGCGATGGTTTCGTATTGCGCGCGGATGTCCCTCAGCGCCGCCGTCAGCTCCGGCTTCACCGTCGCCTCCACCTCCACCTGCTGCACCTGCTGACTCTCCACACTCACCTGCAGATCTCGCAGTTCCTGCAGGCCGGGGAAGACCGAGAATGAACCGACAGCTCAAATCCCACAAGCCTCATGCACCTCGTGCATAGAATGAAATGAACACTTGGCGGGACCTGGTGGTGCACGTCTGTAATCCTGAGTCAGGAGAATCGAAAGGAATGCCTAGGCTATGAGACCCTGTCTCAAAAAAAAAAAAAAGTAAATAAATAAAATTTAAAAGTGCTTCAAGGGAAATTTGCATAATCAGAGGGGGGCGCCAGAGTGTGAAGGCAGTGCGCACCCGACTTTGAGACCTGTGCCCAGGCTGGCGATAAGCCAGGTTCAAGGTGCAGTTCCTCAGTCCACCAACAGGTGGCGCATGGGTGGGAATCAAACCACCTGTGGCAAGGGGCGGGGAAGGGTTGTGAACAGGCATCTGGCTACTGAGAATCTCAGTTCCCGCAGCTAAATCTAGTTCTCCGCCTATCTCCCCCCCGCCCCCACGTTTCCTTGTCTCCGCAGCTCCAGGGAGGCCACTCCCTGGCCTCTTGTGTCTCCCAGATCTACCAACCTCATCATGCAGCTTCTTGAGAAACTCAATTTCATCCATCAGGGATTCAATCTTGCGCTCTAGCTCCAGCCGGGACAGGGTGGCATCATCCACATCCTTTGTTAAGTAGAGGTTCAAGAGAATGGGCAGCCGATTAGACCGAGGAAAGGACAGGTTTCCTCGGTCTATCTCGAGAAGCATCCAATTGTCTCCTCTCGCCCACAGTTGCCACTGTGTACTCAAGGCCAGGGTGCAGATGGCAAGAAGGAACTCGACGTGGCCCAGGCTTACCTTACGGAAGAGCACAAGGTTGTGTTCTGCATCCTCTCGTTTACGGGTTTCTTCCTCTAACCTGACAGGGAGATGGAAGAGACCAGAACTGAGAGGATAGCACCTAAAAGCCCTCACCTCAAGAGGCGCCCCACACACACCCTAAGATCTGCTACTGTCTGGGACTCTAAAAAGACGTTTTCAGTCAGCCTGTCTAATCGACTAGGAATAGAGAACGGAGTCCCCTTAAGACTCTAACACTTCCACTAGAAAAATTGCTGGGAAGATATTAGCAGTCTTCCCGAGAGGATGCTGCGAGCACGCTCTGGGGTTGGCCAGCAGAGCCACGCCCTTGGACCGCTGGAACCTTGGGGAGCTGAGGGAGGAGCAATCTCCGGGTCCGCCGCCGCCCAGCCCCAGTCCTGCCCCCTGACCTCTGTTTGAGCGCAGCCAAGTCCTCCGCCAGCCCGTCGCGCTCCACCTGCACCCGGTCGCGCTCTCTGCCCAGCAGCTCGAGTTCGCGCCGCAGCTCGCGCAGCTCCTGCTGGCACAGCTGGTCGGCGCGCGCCGGGTCCTGGCCCCGGGCTTGGCTCAGCTCTCCGCGCAGGGCCGCGTTCTGCTGCTCCAGGAAGCGCACCTTCTCGATGAAGTTGGCGAAGCGATCGTTGAGCTCCTGTAGCTCTTGCTTCTCGTTGCTGCGCGTGGCCAGGAACTCCTGGTTGAGGGCCTCGGCCATGGAGAAGTCGAGGCGCTCGGAGGGCAAGCGTAGGGCTCCTGCCCGAGGGGCACGGAAGCTTCCCAGGCGCACCGAAGAACTCGGGGACGCCGAGCCCAGCAGACGGCTGCTGGAGAAGCGAGAGCTGGACGAATACGAGAAAGCGCCGGGGGACAGTGAGGGCGGTGGCCCGAAGGTTCGGCGGTATGAAGTGGAGCTGATGTTGGCCCGCAGGCCCGACGGATGATGATGGCTCATAGCGACCGAGGACGGCGGCCACCGCTTGCAGCACTAGGCCCGGGCGGGAAGGAGCCGCAGACTGATGCGGGGCGGCTTTATAGCCCTGCGGTCTCTGGGGGTGCACAATCAGCTCCTCCCACTGGCCTGACTAAAGCCCAGCTGTGTGGGGAGGGGGATGCCCCACCCTGCGGAGCAGCAGCGGCGCCGCTAGATTCCCCCAGTGGGTGATGGGTATGGAAGGGAGGGTGTGACCACAAGATGGGGCGGGAGGGGGCAGGGGGGAGTGTCGGCACCTTCCAGCCTGTATCCTAAACTAGAACTTAGGGTGGAAAGACTTGAATTGGGGTGTCTGCCTGGAAGAAGTTATAAAAATTGGGAGACCTGAGGTTAAAGGTCAAGTTTTCAGCACCTGAAAAAGGGAGTAAGTGGAGGGAGAACTAACCTGGACTAGGCCCCACTTGTCCCCAGAAGCCAGAGCTCTCCTTTCACCTGTTGTCAGCTGCCCCTTCCTTCACAACACCCAGGAAGAATTGGGGGTGGGGGGCGCAGGAGGGCAGAGGCAGCCTGGGGAAGCGCAGATCTCTCTCTACTCCCCCGGGCCCTGTGAAGGGCTGGCGATTGGCGTCAGCTCTGCAGTTAATGGACTGACCAGCTTCCCTCCCCCACCCCCTTGACCCAGCAGAGGTTGTCTGCCAGTGTTTCTGCCTTAAAGACACAGCCCCCAAACTTGGATCTCCCCTCTGCTACTGCAAGGTAGGCTGAGGGTATCTGGAATCCGGGGGTCTGTGTCTTAGCAGAGGCAGAGCAGTGTGGGGCTGTAGCATACTCTCTGCTTTTACTGGATACTCTACCTCCTTCTCACCAACTGCTGCTCAGTCACAGGCCTTCCGGGAACCAGAAGAGGAGGGGGTTGGGGGGCAGCAGCTGCTGCCAAGGCTGAAAGATGGACAGACTGGTAGGCACCAGTTTCAGTATTGGGAGGTGCAGGTACTCAGAGATGATGCCGGTGTAGGAAGATGAGGAAAGAGAAAAGCCCCACCCTCGACTGCTTGAAAAAGAAGGCCTTCAGACAGATTCGAGATGCTTCTGCATAGCCTGCTTAGGATAGCTGTGTGCACAGACATTATACAAATACATAACCAGGCATCCCTTCAGGCTCCCTCCCCCCAGAGTTAGCAGGAAGTCTGGTGTCTGGTCTTTGTGTGTCAGGCAGCCTGCAGAGCGCAGACAGGGGCTGTCCAGGTGTGGAGAGAGGCAGCTAGGATGCTCTGCAAGAGACAGGGTGCACCAGGAACCATGCTTTTGACTCTGAAGACCAGTGTTTTGATGTGTGGGAATCTGGTCTGGGGTTCTAGACTAGATCCCTGGCTAGAATAAGAAAGAGCAGCTACTTGCTGGCTAGTTTCTCCATACTGCAGAGCACGGAACTCCCTCACCCTCTGTGCATCCTCTGAGATGGGCCAGAGCCAACGCCCAGCCCCAGCGCTGGCTCACATCCCTGGCCTTCCTCTCCTTTCAGGCCCCGCCTTCTTCTATGCTATTAGTCTTTCTCTGCTCAGCTGCCAGGTCCTGCCCCTTGATGGATCTAGGTTGGTTGCTAAGGGAATGAGAAGAAGGAGGTTGGGAGAGAGGGGCAGATGGATAAACCAGAGCCCGCCCTCACCAATTCCTGGAAGAAAAAGGGGTAGGGTCTCATCTGTGCTGGGGTGGGGGGGTTGTGCATGTAAGAACAGGGACTGGAGACGCTCTAGTGCTTTCTTTCCACTGCGGTCCTGGACTCAGCCATTGCTGCCACTGGTCTGGAACTCCATCTAGTCCAAGAGTGCGGGACACAGAGAGAGCAAGCAAGGCCGCTGGAGCAGCACAAGCCCTGTCTAAATAGGGAGCTGGTGACCTTAGAGACTTTAAAAAGAAAGCAGCCAGAATGGGGGGCTTAGCAGAATGGGGGGGTCTGAGTCTAGGGAGTTCTAGATGAAGTTCCTGTCCCCTCCTTTGCCTAAGCCCCCTGCTCACTACCCAGATGCCCCAGAGGAGAGGCCACCAGAAAACCTCTTCTCAGAGCACTGCAAAGCCAGCTGGGGGAAGGGGGGCAGCCAGGCAGAGGCGAAGTGACTCAGCTCCCAGGGGAACGCAGCCAGGCCTAGGAGGTCTTGGAGAAGAAAGACAGGTGAGAAAAAGTCGAGGGATTGATCCAGCTGTCCTACTACCCCGAGATCCCCTACCCTACATACAAATTCAGGCTCACTGCTTGTCCTCCTTGCTTGGTAGTAAAATGCATATAATTGTAGCCTTATAGTTAATATATGTATGGGCCTATGCACACATTGTAAAGGCTGGAAAAATAAGCTGATTGTATTGTTACTTTTTGTTTTGTTTTGTTTTTCCTCTGACATTCAGAGTGATGTTGTTTGCCTTTGAGAGATGGGAAGATCTGGGCTTCCTCTCTGGTAGCTGAGAACAGTGCTAGACCCCAGATAGAAGGTCTGATGGCTGGTGGGCAAGGTGGCTTTGTCCTTCCTTAGGGTGCTGGGATTCTGGATATGGCTATTTGGCCTAACGATCTTTGTGAGTAGTTCACCCCATTTTCTTTATCCATAAATGTAGATGCTAATAATAGTGCCTATCTCATATTGTTGGGAGGATTAGATGAATTACAGAATGTGAAGCACTAAGTGCTTGGTCAGTATTATTATTGCCCTTCCTTCTGCTTCTGTGGCTCCTACCCTCCCCCACCACCACCACCACACACACACCTCTTGCCTGGGCAGAAGGCTTATAAGGAAACAGTTGGGGGCTGGGGAGATGGCTTAGTCATGCAGTATTTGCTGCAAAAGCAAAAGGACCCGAATTTGGATTCCCAGATCCAATATAAAGGCAGCTGAGCATGTAGGCCTGCCTGTAATTCCAACTCCTCAAAGATGGAGCCTGAGAATCCCGAAAACAATCTGACTAGCTAGTCTACCCCTCAAGGTGGGTTCTGGTTCAGTTAGAGATATAACCTCAAGAGAATAAGGTAGAACTGGTACTAGGAGAGGAGCCTTTATATTCTACAGTTTACCAACCAGTGGGAAATTCCTGCCCTTATGGATACCCAAGCACTAGAGCACTAATTAGTGCAGGTGGTCTAGAGGGGACCCAATGGTGCACACATGTAGGAAGACAAGAGAGATGGAGGAAAACAGCTGGAGGGGAGAATGGAAGGCATGGGAAGTCACGCAGGGTGGGGATAGGTATTGGGTGTTGAAAACACATAAACTCATTGTTAATATAATTAAAAAATAAAGTTAGTATATATTATACATAAATATATATAAAGTTAATATAAAAAAGAATAATATAGAGAAGCAATAGATTATATCGAACTTGGGCTTCCATACATATGCACACATGTGTGCCCACATGCATGTAAGCCACATATAGAGGCATATACATGCCCTACGTACATACATACACATGAAACTGGAAAATAAGGAAACAGTTGGATGCATGCAAAAAAAGGAGGGGGGTTGCAAGAAAGATGAACACTGAAGTCTAGGTTACTGGCAAGGGCACTAGTACATGGCAGATCCAAGCTAAGTTAGGAGGGTGTGTAGGTAAGAGAGTGTGGAGAGGTGAGTGGATAACAAAGTCCCCAGCTGGACTGTCTGGAAGGGCCAAAGGAGGGTTGCAGTACAAAGGAACTAGAGGGGCTGTGGATGGAGAATTATCTCCAGACAGCAAAATGATGATGAGTCTATGATTGGAGGCTCTAGTCTTTATGGACAGTAAGATTCCTGTGATGTTTTGGGGGGCATGGACAGCTGAGTCCAGGGTAGGATAAAGGCAACGATACTGATAGAAAAGATGAGGTCACAGGCCTGAGTACCTAACCAGCCATTTAGCCCTGGTGAATTACTTGTCCTCTCTGAGTTTCAATTTTCTTCTCTGTAGAATAGAGCTAGAAACAGCGTCCTGCGTCATGTTCTTCCTCGGCCGTGTAACGGAAAGCAAGCAGATACATATCCCTAGTAGCTATAACCAAGTGTCACCTGGGGCCTTTCCACTCGGGTTCAGGATTGGCCAACACTTCCAGTCTATGTCCCCAGAGAAAGGCCAGTGTGCTTCTTCACTCTGCAAGTCAGTCCATACTGTGTACGTTTGGGGGTCTCAGCCGAGACGGAGGAGGGAGGTCACTTAAGTTTAAAAGCTCAAAGTCACTTGAGAGATTTCATTCCTTTCTCCATGCTTCATCTCCAAGTCCCCAGCCCAAGCAACCGCTGTCCTTCATATCTCGCTCACCACGCTATCCACTCTCATGATGGCCTGGGTGAGGAATTCAGTGTGGTCCCTCAGTTCCCACAGTCCCCTTCCCTATCACTTAGATAAGAGAAGCTCAGAGAGGCAGAATGTCTGCGATCATATAGGAAGACCTGTCTGGGATAAAAGGTGGTCCTAATGGTATTGCAGACTCTGGGCTTCTAGGACATGGGGGAACCTTAGCTAGAAGGTATCCAGCATCCCGTTCTTTTTTAATTTTAATGTGTGTGTGTGTGTGTGTGTGTGTGTGTGTGTGTGTGTGTGTGTGTATTAAAGGACACTGTGTGTGCCTGTATAAGTCCAAGGGTGACTGCGAGAATCACCTTGGATTGAACTATCTCCTCTTTGCTTTAGCTCTGGAGTTTTCCAGGCTTCTCCTTCCAGATCTGGAAGTGCAGGTCACTGCCACTTTCATCTGGCATTTTTATGTGGGGTACGGGACCCAAGCTCAGGACCTTCTGCTTGTGAGGCAGAGGTTTAACTGCTGAGAGATCTCTCCAGATCCCCAGGACTCCACTTTTACTTTTTTTATTTGTGTGTGTGTGTGTGTGTGTGTGTGTGTGTGTGTGTGTGTGTGTATCAGAGAGCACTGTGTATGTCTGTGGAGTGACTTCAGGAATCATCCTAGGTTGCTCTGGAGTTTCCCAGGCTTTGCTTTTCAGGCCCAGAAGTACAGGCCATTGCCATTTCTGTCTGATGTTTTTACATAGATCCAGGATCCAAACTCAGGACCTTTTGCTTTCAAGGCAGAGGCTTAACTCCTGAGCCATCTCTCCAGTTCTCCCAGCATCCTACTTTTAAAGGGAGACTCTGCAGCCAGATCTGGCTGCAGAATTCCCACCAACAACAAAGACTCCATGAGCAATGTCCTTTCCCATTATCTTCATTTGGGGGCTCTATACTTTCCATGCAGGGATCACCCTGGGCATCCTTCCAACTTTCCCAAGTCTCTCAGTGTCCTCTAGTAATAGCTAACATTAATGTGTGCAACACTGTGACAAGCATTGGATACATTTGATCACTATCAGCCATTGCAATAAACACAGTTATAGCTGCTATTCCTAGTTTGCAAAATAAAGCAAGAAGAAACCGATTAAGCTACTTGCTCAAAGTCACACAGCTACTAAACCAGTGATATTATTTAGGTCTGACTATCCCCTAAAGACTCTGACTCTTCTCTCTCTCTCTCTCTCTCTCTCTCTCTCTCTCTCTCTCTCTCTCTCTCTCTCTCTCTCTCTCTCTCTCTCTGCATGCAAAATAAAGGTGTTGCTGCCACCTTCTGGTCAGAGGTCAAAATGACATGCATGCAGTCAGTGTTAACTTTAATAGGTGACTCAAGCAAGATCTTTGATGGAATCTGGGATTGCGGTCTCCTTTTCTCAGATGAGAATTGCCCAAGCAGATATATAAAATAGAGTCTTGGAAGTACTGGTTTTGAAGCTGGAGAGATGGTTCAGGGATTAAACCTTTGCCTGTCAGCAAAAGGACCTAAGTTCAAATTCCAGATCCCACATAAATATCGAAGGGTAGAAAAGGTGGTGACCTGTACTTCTGGCCCTGGAAGGTTGAGCTTGGAAAACCACAGAGCAAAGCAACAAGGAAGTAGAGCAATTCAAGATGATTCTCAAAGTCATCCTTGGGCCTCTGCAGGTACACATAGTGTCTTCTTATACCCTCAGCCACAATCCACACATGTACACATACAGTCCTTTTGATTCTACCTCTAAATATTTCAGAATTCATCTCCTAAGATCAAGGACAATCTTTTTCCTCTCTTTTTTCCATTTTCATGTGTAAGTGTGTTTGCATGTGCATGTGCATACATGTCAGATGACAACTCTCAGGAGTTGATTTTCTCCTTCCACCTTGTGAGTTCCTGGTTTTAGCTCAGTTGTGCGGTTTGCAAGGCAATTGCCTTTACCCACTGAGACATATCACCAGCTTGCTCTCTCTCTCTCTCTCTCTCTCTCTCTCTCTCTCTCTCTCTCTGAGGTGCTGGAGACTTAGGACATTGTATACACTAAACACTCATTCTTGCTACTACCTTCACCCCCACTTTCAGAGAGACCATACTTGAATAGTCCAAGGAGTAGGGCAACCCCTGCCTACTCGTACTGTTACCCCTCAAAGGTTTAGTAGGAGTGTTTGATATAAAGCCTGGACTTGGGTCAGAGGATCAACCCAGGAGTTAGAGAGAAGCAATACACCAAGACAGTGTTTCTTCAAAAATAAAATAAAAGAGCTGTTTTTGGGTTTTTTTTTTTTTTTTTTTTTTTTTTGAGATAAGAGGCCTCATTCTGTATCCTAATCAGACCTCAAACTCTCAATCTAAGTGCTGAGATTAGAAGAAAAAATGACTATGCCCTGACAGGCCTTTATATTTCCTTATGTTACTAAACATTTCCAAGATCCTGGTGTAGTTGTACATGCCTATAAATCCAGCACTTGGGAGATGTAAGCAGGAGGATTAGAAGTTCTAGCACAACCTGAGTGACAGGAGACCCTGCCTCACATCCGCCCCCCCCAAGAAGGAAAATTTCTATGAATGATTCCATAAGACTTTTATGTTGGTTAGAATGCTTCGGCAGGAAAGAGAAGAAACTCAAAGATCCTAATCTTCCTCAACAAAAAATCCAGAGGTGGAGTGTTTGCAGTTAACTCAGGGACCAGACATTAATACATTACCACTACCTCCCTTTTTTTGCTATATCTTTTATCTTTCATGCTCAAGATATTAGCTTTGGTCTTTATATGTGTCCCTGTGTGCTCACAAGATGGCTGCAGCACCTGCAAGGTCTTGCAGAAGCATCATGCACTCAAACGATGTCCCAAGCTTGCACGAGGGAAAATCCTTTCCCTGTATTCCTTTTTAAGAGCAAAGAAATTTTTTCCAAGAATACCTTTTCTCCCCCTGCCACTGCACCAGCAGACATTACCTCATCTCTCGTTTCCATAATTACATCACTTGCTGATTCCTTATCCAATCCTGGGGAAGGGGACCTAGAACTGCCTTGATCAGTTCAAACAAAGATTTATCCTGGCAGTGGAAAGGCCCATCTCCTCTGAGGAGCTAAATGTGGAGCACCTTACTGGAAACTGGTTGTACTGGCAAGAGTTGGAGCTGGTCTGATTGACATCTGTAATGCCAGCATTATGGAGGCTGAAGCAGAAAGACTGTTGGAGGCCTAGTGTAAGATTTATCTGAAACCTTGGGAACGAGTGCAGTATCTGGAGTCCAGATGGAAGAGGAAGAGAATTGATTTCTGAAAGTTGTCTTCTGTCCTTTGTAGTTCTCTCTCTCTCTCTCTCTCTCTCTCTCTCTCACACACACACACACACACACACACACACACATATAATCTTTTTTTAAAAAAGAGGTGAAGCTTAGTACAATTCTCCTTCCACCATGTGAGCTCATCCAGGGATCGGACTCAGGTCACCAGGTTTGCTAGCAGACACTTTACCTCTGACCTACCTCACCAGCCCCGTCCCAATTTTAAAAAGAAGTCTTCTACTAGGATCCACCTATTAGGGAGTACATACGGTGCTTAATTTTCCGTGTCTGGGATACTTCACTCGATATAATTTTTTCTAATTCCATCCATTTCCCGGCGAATTTCATTAATTCATCTTTTTTGATGGCTGAATAGTACTCCATTGTATAGAAAAACTTTGAATCAAAAACAAACAACACACACACACAAAGAGAGAGAGAGGAGTATAAGTAAATCTAATTTTACTTCTCCTGGTTCTTATCGTATAACTTATTGGGCTCACAAATGGTAAGCACAGAGTAAACAAGTTAGGGCCGAAATAACCATAATAGGACTTTGCATGACCTGCGCAATGACTGACATGTCAATGACCCCCCAAAGTCTAGCATGGATCACAGGCACTAGGATCTTTAGAGGCAAGGAATTAACGGTCACAGTAGTGTTCCCATACTAAAGGGAAGCCCAACAAAGTGGGCAATGCCACTGAGTCCTTATATCTAATTAGAGTGGAGGACACAGAGAGAACTTTGACTTTCACACTAAAGGATGCTCCAGGGAATGGGAGAGGGGGAAAAGGGGGGCACTGGGAGAAAGGGAGGGAGGGGAGTGAAAGGGAGGGGAAAAGGGGGGAGGATGCAAGGGGGACTGGGAAGGGGTGAAGGGAGGGAGAGGACTGGGATACCTATTAAGTTTGTATGATTGGGAAAAACTGAATAAACGTAACAGAAAATAAATAAATAAAATATTTTTGGATTTGCACACTAAAAAAAAAAAAAAAAAGAAGTCTTCTAGGACTAGGATTGTGGGGGAAGGTAACTTAGTGGCAAAGTAATTTCCAAGTAGCATGTGTAGCTCCTAGAGTTCTACTTCCAGCACTCCCCAAAAGGAGAAAGAAGGTAGAGGAAAGGAAGGGAGGGGAGGAAAGAAGGGAGGAAAGGAGGAAGAAAGAGAAAATAACTTTTCCCAGGTGGAGAAAAGAATTTCAAAGCACTTCCTGTCTCATCTAAAGCAGACAGCTCCATTCTATGAGGAGGTTGATTCTGATATTTCTCCTTTACTACCGCAGACTTTGGGAGTGTTAGGTGGAAAGAACCATGTTCTCAAAATCTGCATGGGGTTGAAAAACACCACAGTCCAGAGACAGTGACAGTCACAGCTATAAGACATCAGCAAAGGAGACCTTTTCCATGGGGCTGAAGGTCCAGTCTCCCAGCACAAAGCTCTATTCCCCCTTTGGCTTCTGCTGCCATGTTCTCCTAGACAGCCACCCAAGAGTCGTATGCCAAGGTCACCTCCAGCAGCCTTGCCTTGTGGCCTTGGCAACAGGCGCCAGTCACTTTGGGACCAATGCTGGGGGGGGGAGGTTGTACCCAGTAATGAGCCACCCTGCCAGGTGGTATTTTGTCAACAGGAGTCAGGGCAGATGGCAATAACTACCCCACAAGGTCGCCATTATCTCCCTCAGATCTGAAAATTTTCTGAGAGTCAGGGGACTTAGACAAATATGCCAGGGTGGCTACAGTTCCACCTATTGTACCTGGTTGTGACAATGTCCCTCCTGGATGGAAAGGCTGCAAAGATGACTTTCCCGGACACTGCTCAGCTCTTCTCCTTTCTTTTCTTCTTCTTTTTTTTTTTTTTTTCTTTCTCTCTCACTCTTTCTCCCTTTCTTTCTTTTTTTCTTTCCTTCTTCATTCCATCCCCTCCTTCTTTCTTCAACATTGTGTGTGGAGGTCAGAGGACAATTTGTGGGAGCTGGTTCTGGCTTTCCATCATGTGGGAACTCAGGTCTTCATCCGTGTTGGTGCTACAGCCTTTACCCACTGAGTCATCTCACCAGCCAGAAGTCAGAGTTTGGAGGGTTAAACTTCAGTTCTCTAAATTTTTACAGCTTCTTTCTGCAGATATTTAACTTTGCCGAGGTTTGGCCAGAGGTACAAGAATATTCTCTTACAGCTCAGGTGAAGAAAATTGAAGATTATGAAATATTGACGCCATGAATTTACCTCTTTCTTCCATAACCTTATTTAAGACTGCCAAGTACATTCCAGAAGTCAGAGTGTTGGGGTCCCTCTGAGGTCTGTATATGTCTAGGTCTTTTTTTTTTTGAGGATTAAGGTAGAGTTTATTAGAAAAGAGAAAGGTTGGAACTCACGGACTCCAGACGTGGAGTGCCATGAGGAGCTAGGGCGCCTCTATGAGAAGGAGAAATAAAACAGAGCTTATGGCACTAGAGTGCCCTGAGGGGCTAGGGAGCCCATGAGAACTCACAGTGCCTAGGCATGAAATTCATGAGGAGCAAGGAAACAAGAGACAGACTCAAGCACTAGAGGGCCATGAGGGGCTAGATCGTCCGTGTCTAGGTTCTTGTGTTCCAGAGTCAAACGCTGAAACCAGAACACTCATAAAGGATTAAGTCAGAGTTTACTAGAGGAGAGAAAGAATGGAACTCACGGATGTGCCTCTGTAGGGGCAACAGAGCCATTCCCCAGACATGGAATCCATGAGAGGGGAGAGAAAAGTCAATAGGAACCACAGACTTCAGATATGGAGTACATGATGGGCAAAGGAACCAAAGATGCCAGTTCAGGATTATTTATAGGCCTAAGCAGACCCAGGAAAGGGGCTTTTCCTCATTGGCCAGTTGGTTTCTGCAGACTTGGAGTTTTAGATCTTCTGCATCTCATGGGTCTGTTCATGTCCGGGCCCAACCCAGTTAGTTGATCTTGTGGGACCTCTCCGTAAGGCTTAGCTACGACAGAGAATTAATCTTCATATCCTTTCATGATCAGAGGGTTGGAGAAAGTTGGCACTTTATCTCTTGCAAGATTAGAGTCAGTTCCTCCAGATCTTGTAGCGTGTGCTCCTTCCAGTAACCCCAGCTCTGGGGCTGACCTTCGGCTGCTCTGAAATTGCTTGCAGAGGTCTGAAGACTAGGCTCTCTCCCAGATGGATTGTTAACTTTCAAACCCCTAAGACATCCTTTGGCCCGACAGATTCCTGCTGGTACTCAGGCACCTACCACCTGCTGCCCTAACCCTTGAGATCACGTGCAGGCAGGTTCTCCTGTCCCCTGGTTGTGATTTTGCTCCTCTTCAACCAGACTGGAGCATCTTTTCAGGGGCCCACTTCCCTCTCAGAACCAGCAAAAAGAGGAAGCAACCCTTCTTTGGGCTGTAGGTCAGGTGAGGGCAGTCAAAGTTCTCGGTCCAACCGGCAATCAGAATCTGGGGCCACAGCCAGCCTCCGAAGCCTGGCATCTTAGTCTGTGCCCATTTATCCCAGCAGGCTTCTAAGCAGTACTCAGTCCAGAGTTTCCATTTGCGCTCAAGGGCAGATTTTAGGATTGTCAGCCAAAGCAGTGACCTAGACCTGGGGTGTATTTGCTCTTGCTGCAGGCTAACTTCTATTCTCTCCCACCCACGCTGGACAGCAAGGACAGATCCTTCTCCAACCACAGGCTCTTCAATTCCCCAGACTCTATTCTACTGAAATACATTTTTTTCTCAGCTCAACGCTTCTCTCACCTTCTTTCACCCCACACTGCAGTTGGCTGCTGAAAGCTTTCCAACTCTTTACATCTTGGCTCATGTATAAAATGATTTATCCACAAGGCTTACTTGAGGGAACTGCAGGGGGCTGCTCTGGTCAGGGGTGACTGCCCCGGGGGAGCTTCTGGCTCTACCAGGTTGTTCTGAAGTCTGAAGGAACTATATGTGGATACTCTTGAAGCTCTTTCTTTGGGTACCCGGCTTGGGAAATTCAGGCTTAGAAAATGAACTTCTCCGGTATGCTGAGCTGAAACTGATTTATCTGTTTCTCCTACCTAGCTGGCCTGCTTCCTCCAGCACTTGCATTGTGGACAATACAAGCAACTTCTGGTCACCATCCCAGTGTCGTCCCCCCCCCAGCCCCCAAGCACAGGAAGAACCAGGCTCATCTGATCAACAGCAGAGAGGTCAATTTCAATTTAGAAGCCACTGAGGCCCAGAAGCACCCGAGATGCTGGCAGGAATACTATGCTGTAAAAATGGCCACAGCACACAGGTAGCAAAAAAGCTTGCCAAGCCTGCTCCCAGATAAAGCACAGGGTTTAGATAGGGCCTCACTATGCACTCTAGGCTGGCTTCGAACTCAAGATTCTTGTTACAACCTCCAGAGCCCTGCAATTATGATACTATATCTGGCACAGCATACAAAATTTTTAAATGTGCTCTTCAAAGAAAAGTTGAAGCTTGCAGTGGTAACAGTACAAGTGGCTGGGAACCAGGGTTCCATTAGAATAAGTCACTGAGCAAACCCAAAGGTGATCTCAGCAGCTGTGCCTGCCATACACCCCAGAACCTTTGTTAGTGATGCACGGACAGGAATCAAACGTCCCAATGTTGTAGGATTCTTGTGTTCTGGAGTCGAAGATTGAAACCAGAACATGTGTAGAGGATTAAAGTAGAGTTTATTAGAGGAGAGAAAGGTTGGAACTCATGGGCTCCAGATGTGGAGTGCCATGAGGGGCTAGGGCGCCCTGGGGAATTCATGAGAAGCAGGCAAAGAGCTAGAAGGAACTCATGGCACAAGTGCCTCAAGGGGCTAGGGCACCAAAGATGGCTGCCAGGGTCAGGCATACTTATACACCTAGACAAGCCCGAGAAACTGGCTTTTTTTTTTTTAATTTTTATTATTATTATTATTATTTATTCAACTGTGTGCATATGCGTGTGTATGTGCGCGCGTGCCTGTGTGTGTGTGCGTGTGTGTGTGTGTGTGTGTGTGTGTGTATGTGTATGTGTAGAACCACGGACGAATTCGCGAACCACCATGGACACCTCCACCTCCTTCTGCCCCTGGATTCACAGGCTTCGCCCTACCAGGACCACAAGCGCAGGCCGCCCCCGCTTCCACCTGGCGTCTGTCTATACGTGGGATCTGGGATCCGAACTCAGGACCTTCCTCCTGCAAGGCGGAGGCTTAACCCCTGAGCCACCTCTCCAGCCCGAAACTGGCTTTTTCTCATTGGTTAACTCCCATTGGGCCCAACCCAGTTAGTTGCTCCTGAGCTCATGTGGGCTAGAGGTCAAATTCTTTGCTGTGCAGAGCTCATCTCCATAATGCTTGTGTATGGAAGTTGGCCATCTTATTTCTGGGAGGATTGGAGTCAGTTCCTCAGCAGCAGTCCTTCAAGGTGATTCCAGCAGTGGGGGATGACCTTCGGGAAGTCCAAAGACCTTCAAAGACCTTGAGAGACCCATCCCAGCATAGCTGCTCAAATCCTGCCTTATTAGGTACTTACTTGTTAGGTATTTATAGGTTCCCTCTGGGGTCTTTGTGTGTCCAGATTGCGTTCTGGAGTCTTTGACACATTGAGGATTAAGGGAGAGTTTATTAGAGGAGAGAAAGGATGGGATTCCAGATTCCAGACATGGAGTATCATGAGGGGCCCTAAAGAATTTATAGACTCCAGGCATGATATCCATGAAAGGTAAGGAACTGGAAAAGAACTCATGGACTTCAGGCATGGAATATCATGAAGGGCAGGTGCCAAAGATGGGTCAGGTATATTTATACACTTAGGTAAGCCCAGAAAAAAATGGCTTTTCCTCATCGATTAGCTCATATTGGGGCCCAACCCAGTTGATCTTATCAGTAATGGAGAACTAATCTCCATATCCTTTCAAAGTAAAGGGTTGGGGGAAGTTGACCACCCTATCTCTGAGGGAGGATTAGAGTCAATTCCTCCCTAGCAACAGAGGGTGTTCCTCTAGCAGTGGGGGTTTTTTCAAGACTTTCAGAGGTGGTCCCAGCACAGCTGCTCTAAACCTACCTAAGTACTACACACAGGTTGTCCAGCAGCCTAGAGGGGCCAATCTCTGCCTTTCAGGACCTCCCAGAGACAACCGGGAACTTCTCTTAGTGCAGGAATATTGTTTCCATCCTTCAAGAACAGCACTTGTGGGCTGAGAATGCACCAGGCCCCACCTAGACCAGAAGAACTGCTTAGTCCTCTGTCTAAACCCAGAACTTCCAAAGCAGATTTTTGGGGCCATATCCCTCTTTCCAATATGACCACATGATCTCACTGATCTAATGAGGGCAGAATTCTCTCTGATCTAATGAGGGCAGGTGGCCCACCCAACCTGAGGCAAAGACCCAGCTCCAGGATCCGGTAACGTTCTGATAACATATGGGACCACTTTGAATAGCAGACTGAAGCTTGGATAATGAATAGACAGAACCACACCTTTACCAGGACTATTTAGTTATACAGATTCAAAAAAACAAAAAAACTAAACATATCAGTAACCTACAGACCCTTTTATTTGCTCCCAGTGTATATGTATTAAATCTTTCTTTGCTTTTCACTTTTCAGAGATAATCTCATGATGGCCTTAAATGACACTGATTTAGGATTCTCCTGCCTCCACCCCAAGTGCTGGGATTCACCCAGCTTTCTGGTACTGGGGACCAAACCCAGGGCTTTGGGGATGCTAGGTAACCTGAGCTACACCAGAGCTACTCATCTCTTTAATTGATGTATTAGGGATTGATGGTGAAGTCTAGTGTATTGAAACTGTCCAAACCCAGGCTTGTAACCCGTCAGAGCTTTTATCTCTCTGCTTTCTACAACACTGTTTATGGAATTCAAGGATTTGCCCTTCTCTTCACAAGTATCTCCTTTATTGCCTTCAGCTATTCTTACCAGGTAATGGACCCCATCAATCTACTAAGACGATAAAGGTTTCAGGCAGCTGTTTTCTCTAACAACTCCTTTGGCATAATCTTACTTACCAATAGAAGTTCTGGCAAATATAGAATAAATCAGCCTCACAAGTTCTTGACTAAAAATGTGGCATTGTAACTCTGGGTTTTTCCCCTTTGAAGTATTCCGCTATCCTAAGTATTCCTTATAAACCTTTATGTGGATATTTTTCTGGGGGGATTATTTTGCCCTGGAATGAAAGACTAGAAGATGAGGTGGGACACGTGGAGGGTGTTAGAAGCAAGACTCTATTGGTTGATTGAGAAAGAGAGCGACTGACTCATGCACACTCTGAGGAGTCCACGTGGGGTAAGGCAGCCACTGGACATGGGCAGTGTTGGGGTACTTATGACAAAGAAGGCTTTAAAAAAAAGGGTGATTTTCCTAATTGACTAGTCTACTTTCTTTATATCTGAGTGGGGCTTTAGATATCCTTGTACTAAGGAACTCTGTTTATAGTAAACAGGGTCAGTGGCAAGTTCCTGTGGATCCTGGTGAGGGAACAATTTAATTTCTATTGGATAGCTAATTAAGAATGTCCAGGGGCTGGAGAGGTGGTTCAGGGGTTAAGCCTCTGCCTTGCAGGTGGAAGGTCCTGAGTTCGGATCCTAGACCCCATGTATAGATGCCGGGTGGAAACAGGGGCAGCCTGGGCTTCTGTCCTGGTAGGTCGGAGTCTGTGAATCCCTGGGCAGAGTAAACAAGGAGGAGGTGGAGGCGGTCCATGGTGGTTCCCGAATTCGCCCATGGTTCTACACACACACACACACACACACATAATTGAATAAAAATAATAATAAAAAAATTAAAAAAAGAATGTCCGGTCTTGTGGGAACCATGCCCACCAACCCAGTTTGAGTATGTGTGTATGTTTGAATATGTGCTGCAGTTTCCACCTGACACTTTTATATGGGACCGGGGATCGGAACTCAGGAGTTTCTGCTTGTGAGGCAGCATCTTTCCTAACCCCTGAGCCATCTCTCCAGCCCCCACCCCCAGTCTTTACCTCACTTCCCTGGTAGCTCTGGGACACGCATTAGCAACAGTAGATTGTGGCTCTACCCCCTTTCCTGCTCCCGCAGCATGGTGGTCCTCTGCTCTTCCTAATAAACTACCTCCTTGGCTCCAAAGCTCTGAAGGCTTGCCCTAAGACTATGGCTCCCACTGGTCTCCCTCAGACAGAGTTTCTTCCCCAGTCTCTCATTTTCAATAAAATCCCTGCTTGTATCTCTCAATGTGTTTTGGTTTCATTCTTCTGACTCTAGAATGCAAGAACCCCAAGGAAGAGGAACCCCCTCCCCACACACACTCTAGAACTGTCTTTTATGGTAAACAGACCTACAAAATCCAGGAACTTGTTTATGGTAAACAGCATGGAGTAAATTCCTAGAATTGGTGATCTTGTCTCTTCTGGGGGGTTGGGAGAGTGGATCTTCAGGGGCCTTTGAACCAGACTAGTCTCCAGGAAACAGTTTTCTTCCCGTTTTCCCAAACTAATAGAAGCTATTCTATTCTTTAGTATCAGCTGCCCCACTCCAGATTAGAGATTCTATCCCTTAGTATCAGCAGCACTGACTCTGAACCTGTGACCCCCAAGCAACACTTTACCACCACTCACCAGAGGCCTAAAGGAAACCAGGGCACACAGAACACAGCACAAGATACTCGAAGCGTCAAAAACTGAAGAGTGACTCAGAGTTTGTGAAAGCCTCTGCCTTGTGAACAATGGGGCCTGAGCTTAGATCCCCAGATCCTTTGTAAAAATGCTGGAAGAAAATAGTAGCAATATGCAGTTCTAGTCCTGGAAGGCAGAGCTTGAGAAACTCCAGAGCAAAGCAGCAAGCAAGTAGAACACAATTCAGGATGATTCCTGATGCCCGATGTTACTCTTGGCCCTCCACAGGCACACACACACTAAAGTGCCCTCTGGTACACACACAGGGACAGACTGGCCAACTAGTCACCAGCTTCAACTGGCCCTAAGCCAGCCAAGATTCAGGCCAGAGGGGGAAACACACTTGTTTAAAAAAAATATTATTTATTAAATTGTGCATGCATGTGTGTAGAACCATGAATTTGGGAACCACCGTGGACGGTCTCCACCTCCTCGTTTACGTTGCCCCCGGGATTCACAGGCTCCGCCCTACCAGGACCAGAAGCGCAGGCCGCCCTCGCTTCCACCTGGCATCTATACGCTTCCACCTGGCATCTATACGTGGGGTCTAGGATCCGAACTCAGGACCTTCCACCTGCAAGGCAGAGGCTTAACCCCTGAGCCACCTCTCCAGCCCCGGGGGAAACACACTTGTAATTCCAACACTCACGTGGAGGCAGGAGTCCATCCTGGAGTATATGGGAAAACCCTATTGTTAGCTATAGCCCGTCCATTTTGTAAACTCCTCACCCACCCTATCTAGAATGTGCTCATCCCTGGAATAGACTACACTCCATCCCATTCCTGGCTTATCTCCCTAGACCCCAGCACCTTCCCTCCTAATGGCCTTGAAGATTCTTTTGTATAACATTCTTTCACTCCCACCCAAAAGTACCTTCCCTGCCTTCCCAGCAAAGTCTAACCTCCATAAAATAGAGGCAACCCCCACACACGTTCTTTTCAAACTTCATAAGCTATCTCTTTTTTTCTAATGCAACATAGTTCCCTTGGCCACAAGGCCCTCAGCTCTGATAAACTGATGGGTCTCTCCTTCCTTAGCTACTCTTTATCACCACCTCCAAGTGGACTTTACACATTGTTGTAATCATGCTTCATACATCCCTTCCCACCACCCATCTAAAAAAAAGTTGAGATTCAGAAATCAATTGTCCATTGAAAATAGAAACATCTCCTTTATTGGTAGCTTAGGATTAAATCGGACAGTTCTGGGGGAGAAAACAACACAGAAAAGACAATTCTAAAGACAATGGAGTGTTAAGATTGCAGCATATACCTTAATACTCTTCACCTTCATCTTCTCCTTCAGCACTATCTGCTCCAACCTCCTCATAATCCTTCTCCAGGGCAGCCATGTCCTCACGGGCCTCAGAAAACTCTCCCTCCTCCATGCCCTCACCCACATACCAGTGCACAAAGGCACGCTTGGCATACATCAGATCAAACTTGTGGTCCAGGCGAGCCCAGGCCTCAGCAACGGCTGTGGTGTTGCTCAGCATGCACACAGCTCTCTGTACCTTAGCCAGGTCTCCACCAGGGACCACAGTGGGAGGCTGGTAATTAATGCCAACCTTGAAGCCAGTGGGGCACCAGTCCACAAACTGGATGCTGCGTTTGGTCTTGATGGTGGCAATGGCAGCATTGACATCTTTGGGAACCACATCACCACGGTACAACAGGCAGCAAGCCATGTATTTACCATGGCGAGGGTCACATTTCACCATCTGGTTGGCTGGCTCAAAGCAGGCATTAGTGATCTCTGCTACAGTGAGCTGCTCATGGTAGGCTTTCTCAGCAGAGATGACAGGGGCATATGTGGCCAGGGGGAAGTGGATGCGGGGATAGGGCACCAGGTTGGTCTGGAACTCTGTCAGGTCAACATTCAGGGCTCCATCAAATCTGAGGGAAGCAGTGATGGAAGACACAATCTGGCTGATAAGGCGGTTAAGGTTAGTGTAGGTTGGGCGCTCGATATCGAGGTTTCTACGACAGATGTCATAGATGGCCTCATTGTCTACCATGAAGGCACAATCAGAGTGCTCCAAGGTGGTGTGGGTGGTGAGGATGGAATTGTAGGGCTCAACGACAGCGGTGGAAACCTGGGGGGCTGGGTAAATGGAGAACTCCAGCTTGGACTTCTTGCCATAATCCACAGAGAGACGCTCCATCAGCAGGGAGGTGAACCCAGAGCCAGTTCCCCCACCAAAGCTGTGGAAGACCAAGAAGCCCTGAAGACCTGTGCACTGGTCAGCCTGTGAAGGTTAAAAAAAAAAGGTCCATTTTAATGTTAAGAGACATTTGGTGAAAGCTGCATTGTTGCCTTCTGTTTAATGAAAACAGTTTAATGAAAACTTGGATGACTCAAGAAATTTTGCAATTGACTTGTCAGGGAAATCTCAAAAAAAAAAGATATCTAAAAGTGAACTACTTTCATCTCTTCAAAAAGAGGGTCAAGGCTGCTCAGGAAGTTAAGACTCTCCCTCAAAAGCATAAGATCCCTAGTTCAGATCCCACGTCCCACAGTGGACACCTGCACTTCCAGTAGTGGGGGCAGAGCCCAGGAAATCCCAGAGCAAAGCAAAACGGATGTAGAAGCAATTCAGGATGACTTCCGAAGTCACCCTTGGGCCTCCACAGGGACAGGCACTGTTATCTGACACACATACTACCACCAAAAAAAGTGAAGGGAAAAATAAAGTCACTAGGTCTAGAATAGACACAAGTTCTGGTAGCTGGAAGGGCAGCCTCTGGGCCCTTGCTATGGACGCATGATAAGGGCAGCCTCTGTCTGCCGCAGGCCCTGCACCACTAGCCCAGTACAATCAGTGTTTCATACAAAATCTGGCAGCGATTCTTTGATTGGAAAGTAGCACAGCCACGTTCCACTGCCCCCATAAATTAAGAGGCTTGACTGGGGTGGCTTGGCCCTTTCTGCTCTTTGTTGTGACTTATGACCAAATTATTTTCTCTATCTTGGTTCCCTCACTGAAAATAGGGTTCTACCTCAGATTGAGGAATTAACAAGCAGTTGGAATAGTCTGGACACAGTAAGCACTTAGTATCAGGATGCCTTAATTTATTCTGATTAAGGGGATTTCTAATAAGCATTCTATGAATATCTCAGATTACTAGAGTTTCCCACCATTCAACTGAACTCTCCTGGTCAAGAAGCTGCTACTCTAGGACAGGCCAATTTTGATCTTTCATCTCTGTGTACTTTCTGTGGTGCTGGGGATGGAATCTTGTACATACCAGAAGGTGCAGTACCACCACTGGGTTTCATTCCAAGCCTGAACTGACGTTTCATACTTTAATATTCTGCTGATACTCAGATGTTCAGAATTTGCTGAGCCCCTCAGTTCACTAGCTTACAAATCCATACTTAGCTAAATATGAGTAATTACTAGGTAGATCTGTGATAGTTAAGCCTGGGTGCAACTTGACACACGGTATTAACTAAGCTGGGCTGAGACACCTCTGGAAAGGATCAACTGAGACTATTTGAAAGGATTATACACACCCCAGATCCTATCAGAACCTCCAAAGCTCTCAAAGGATCCTCCCAGTACTGCATCATATAAAAAGGAGCCCCCAAGGAGAAAGGACATCCTTCTTGGAAGTCTTTCTTCCTTCCAGCTGCCCGGGGTTTCTTTTTTTTTTTTAATTTTTTATTATTATTTATTCAATTGTGTGTGTATGCGTGTTTGTATGTGTCTGTGTGTGTAGAACCACGGATAAATTTGGGAACCACCATGGACGCCTCCACCTCCTCCTTGTTTACTCTGCTCCGGGATTCACAGGCTCCGCCCTACCAGGACCAGGAACGCAGGCCGCCCTCGCTTCCGCCTGGCGCCCCCGCTTCCACCTGGCGTCTATACGTGGGGTCTAGGATCCGAACTCAGGACCTTCTGCCTGCAAGGCGAAGGCTTAACTCCTGAGCCACCTCTCCAGCCCCTGCCCGGGGTTTCTTCGACCTTTTAGCCTTTGACTAGACTAAGACTCCAGGACTTCTCCAGTCTTCAGCCATCACCCACTTGACTACCTTGGCTACTGGCAGCCTTCGCTGTACTACCTCGGCCATATCTGTAAGCCAACTCAAATTTCATATATATTCATTCTGTGAATTCTGTGACTCTAGAGAACCCTAACTAATACAAGATCTTAGTCTACTAATCATAACATCAGAGACAGTAACATCGGGACAAACACGATTCTCTGGCAGTCAGCACTTGTAGTTCAAGCTTGATTTGCAAGCATTGAACCATTAGCCCAATATTGCTGGGAAGCCCAGCCTGAGAAAATATGAAGCAAAGCTGTGCAAAGGCACTATTTTAGAGCAGACTAGCTCTGTGGGTTTAGTATGATGTTATTTTCCTACCACAGCTACTGTACCTGTGTCTGCACACTTGGAGTTTTGGTTAATTACTTACAAGCTGTACAAGCAGTCACCTGACTGCCAAGCTCTTAATTAAAAAACAATGTACTTATCAGTGTTCCGGTAGAAATAAAGTTGCCTCCCCCATACTTTTCAGCTCCAGTCAGTTCACTGCCCTAAGTGCTAAGAAACTGCTCTTCTGATTTTTATCTCAGAACTTTCAAAGTCGATGGCATTTTTGCCTTTAACCAGTGTTACACTAGCTTCTTGTATTTTTTTCTTGAGGTGGGGACTGAACCCAAGGCCTTATATATGCCTGGCAACTGCTAGATCAATGAACTATACTCACAGCCCTGAATTTTAAACATGGGGACCAGCCAGACTTTTAAATAACTTTAACCGATTAGTCACAGGTAGGAGGCCACCACCTATTCAGCGTGACTAAGATGACATAAAAAGGAATGAATATAAAATATCTCTAGGCTTAAAACAGACATGGAATGATCTTAAATAGTAGTCAGTGAAACTACTATCTCTCACCTGGATACCAGGTAAATTGTTATCAGTGAATAAGTACAACCCAAATATATGCAAAATGCAGAACTAGGCAAAAGAGTACTAAACTCTTGCCCCAGAGTAGTTCAGTAACCCAGGAATTTAACTTAGAATACCTTGTCTCCATGGTTTTTATCTGTGAAAATGATTCAATTTGGTCTCTTAAAACTAAGAAAAACTATTGTTTCACTTTACAATGCTGTTTTTATGCATCGAGGAAATAATATGCAGACTACAGATAGGGCCTTAGTTCTAGGTTTCTCAACAACACATCATCGCACACCCCAAAATTAAACACTGCTCACCAGCTTGCGAATTCGGTCCAAGACGAGGTCGATGATCTCCTTGCCAATGGTGTAGTGCCCACGGGCATAGTTGTTGGCAGCATCTTCCTTGCCTGTGATGAGCTGCTCGGGGTGGAAGAGCTGGCGGTAGGTGCCGGTGCGAACTTCATCTGGAAAGAAACCAGCCGCCCACCATCAGCACCCATCACCGTCCCGCCCAGCCCCGGGGTATCATGAGTGGGTCTCAGGACAGATCCCCTGTCCCAGCACCCTGGGAATTCCCCGGGATCACTGAGGTCAACTCACCGATGACCGTGGGTTCCAGGTCTACAAACACTGCCCGGGGCACGTGCTTGCCAGCGCCTGTCTCACTGAAGAAGGTGTTGAAGGAGTCGTCCCCTCCCCCAATGGTCTTGTCACTTGGCATCTGGCCATCGGGCTGGATGCCATGTTCCAGGCAGTAGAGCTCCCAGCAGGCGTTGCCGATCTGGACTCCAGCCTGGCCGACGTGGATGGAGATGCACTCTCGCTGTGGAGAAAGAGGGAAATGTCAGAGTGACACATCGGATGAGAAATCTGGGAATGGCTCACACCTAAATGTAAACCTGCAAAGACAATCACCTAAGTAGCTACTCCTTCCTACTCAGGAACTATTTCACAACCAAGAATCTTTCTAAAGCTTCATTCAGAGTAAATGCTGACCAGATATACTAATAATGACTCACTAGGCAAAGCCAGACCTTTCCTTGCTTCTCTCTGGGATTTCTCAGGCTCTGCCCACCAGGGCTGCAAATACAGACATCTGCCGTTTCCCCTGGTGTTTTTAGGTGGGACCTGGAATCTGAACTCAGGACCTTGCAAGGCAGAGGCTTAACTCCTGAGCCATCTCTCCAGCCCTCCCAACATTTTAAAAGGACCAACTAGGATATGACTAATACAATTTCCTTAGCTCCTGGGAAATATGCTTTTTAATTAATGTAAAAATGCTCCTTCCAGGGCTGAATCACTATGTGATTGTGTAACTCTTAGCTCATCAAGTCCCTTCTTTAATCTTGTTCTTTAGAGGCCAATATCTTCCTCTCCTTTTTAAAACCAGCTTAAACCAGCAAACTCCAGCCATGACACACACAGAAAATGCTAGATAAGCATCAATCAGTTGTATTTTTAAAAAGTGCGGTCAGAGGCAGTTTTCTTACCCCATGAAAGAATCTATCTAACCTTCATAAAAGAACATTTTTCCCTCACCATAAGAGGGCATGTTATTAAAGACCAGATTTCCCAAATTATGGGGCTGAAGCTGTAACTCAACGGCACATTTGTCCAGCATATACAAAGCTCAAGTTCAAACTCCAGCACCCAAAAATAGAGAAAGAGGAGAGAATTAGCAGTCTCCTAGTAGACTGCATATCTGACGCTGTGGATATGCCTGACAAGAATTTAAATGTTTTACTCTCCTTGACAAATAGTAATTTAACAAACCCATTCCTGCTTAATAAGGCAAGGAATCTTAACCCCCCCACATACATAGGGAAAAAAAGTGTTCATTGTACCTCAGTCCAAACCCCAGGTTAGAAAATTTCAAAATTTTGACAAACTTAAAAGAAACTAAAGAAAATTCACCACTACTTGTCTTCGGATGAGCTAATTTCACAATCAAGGTAATAAAATCCCCATTACTCAACCTGACTTATAATTACCCTTCTTCCCACTTGTGATCTCTATAAAGCAATCAAGGTCTCCTGACCACATCAATGAGCTCAGTGTCACCAGTGACCGGGAGTACAGGACGAGGACTATGGAGAGGTGGAGCTGTTTGTCCTTCACTATTTACTGTTGCATCATAGTCACCTTCACCTGGACTTTGTCTCCCTCCCCCTTCCCCAAGCAGAGAGAACCAGATAATCTTCATGATGGGCCGCCCATCAGGCCCAAGCAAGTCTAGTATCTAAGACCCATCATTCTAAGGAAGCACTTAGGAACCTGTCTGACTCCATCGGGGCCACCTGGGCTATGAAATGAGGCACAAACAACTCAGTCTAGTCTCAACTGGACAAGGAGATAAGCAGCCATTATCACTCAGTTAAAAAGTAAAAAGCCATTCATTTAATCAGGTATGGCATTGTGCTTTTCAATCACTTATACTAGTTATCTTTTCGGTTTTACTTTAGACATACTTTTGCTAACTGTGGTAAGCCTCTGAAGTTTCTGATGAGCTATTCACTGAATCCCCTTTTCAAAAACCTATCTGATACACTAACAGTTTCTTGGGGTCGGGAAGTTGTGTTTGCTAGAATTCTTGCCTAGCATGAAGGAAGCCCGGATTCTATCTCCCTCCCCCCTGTACACCTGGCATGGAACACAGGCTTGCAACTGAAGCACTAGGGAAGGTGAGTGGATCCTAATTTCAAGACCATCCCCAGCTACAAGGATGTTTTAAGGCCCTACAGAGAAGTTTAACACCCCAACACCAACAAAAAGCTGCTTCCACAGACTTCTGTTTTTAAGTTTCTATTTCCCCTACCCCACCCTCTTGAGAACAACTTGCTGATGTGGTCAGGAGGCAGTTAAGACAAAGGTTATACGGTGTTTATTATCACGGACTGTTAAACTAGACCTTTTAAGAATATGGGGAAGTGGAGGAATAAAAAGAATGAACTGTAGAGTTTTCTTTAGTTTTTTTTTTTTTTGAATGAGCTCTCGTCTCTTTTTTTTTTATTATTGTTATTATTAATTCAACTGTGCGCGTGTGCGTGCATGTGTGTCTGTGTATATGTAGAACCACGGACGAATTCGCGAACCACCATGGACGCCTCCACCTCCTTCTGCCCCGAGATTCACAGGCTCCGCCCTACCAGGACCAGAAACGCAGGCCGCTTCCGCCTGGCGTCTATACGTGGGATCTGGGATCCGAACTCGGGACCTTCCGCCTGCAAGGCGGAGGCTTAACCCCTGAGCCACCTCTCCAGCCCCTTCTTTAGTTTTGATAAGGACAAAGAGACACACCCTGCCTGAACTATAGTGGAAGACTTCAAAAAAACCACAACCCAGATACTAATATACTTTGATGAACAGCTTTAAAAAAGGAAGGATATTTAGATATTTGTTTTAGAAATGGGTTTTGGATTTTTTTTGTGGTTATTAGTAAGTTTCAGTGTTCCATCTAAATTATTATATTACCATCCAGAGGGTAGGATACTGGGATTGGCAGCTCCCACCTCCCATGGTCCTGGTGACACTAGGATGAAGAGTTAAAATGAGAACACATCTAAAATCTCCTACCTTAGCTTAATCCAGCTGGGTTTATAAATCCCCCGACCAGGAATTGCTTCCCCCCCAAAAAAAGCTCATTTCCCAGAAGCCCCTCCAAGCCATAAGTTTTTAAAGCTTCTGCCAGGTGGCGGTGTGCCCACTTGGGAGCTCTAAAACATTTTTTTTTTTCTTTCTGTTCTTCCCAAACTCTTCCTGGGCTTTCTCACTCTTTGAAGGCCTCTACTTTCCTACAGCTGCTTGGTTTCCACTGCTGACTCAAATGGCTTTGCTCTCTTTCTCTTATCTACAGCCCCCCCCCAGCAGCTGCTTGGATTTACAGCTTTAAAACATCTATTTTATTGATCCACGAATGAGAGAGCGATGCAGGCCACGGCTTATGGGGAGCGGTCAGCTGACAATTTGCTGAAGGAGGTTCTCTCCTTCTACCATGTGGGCTTCAGGTCTCCAGGTTTCTAAGCCTTACCCACTGACCATTCCCAGTCCAAGGGATTTACAGTTTGCTTGCCCTGCTCTTCGTTCAAAAGCTAATGGTCCTCAAGCTCATTTAAGACCACTGATATAAGGAACCAAACTTACCCTGGTGGTTAACATGTAAAAATTATATATGAAAATGGAACTCCTCATAAATGAGCTAACTGGACCATCTAGCTCATTGCCCAGGGCCTTCCAATAAAGGGTTATTAATCCCAAATCCAGGAGTCCACTTCTGTTGTCCAGGACAGTACTTTTCCTCAGGTTCTCCTTGAGACTTGTCTACAATGAAACTCCTTTTAAACTCACACCCTCGCTTTCCATTAACTTTCAAAGGAACAAGAGGAAGAGGCCACTGACTCAGTTTTGTGTGACCAAGGATAGGTGGCACCTTAACTCCTATGTATGTGGCTACCTGAGATGGAACCCACTTCACTGAAAGTTTTTTATTGGCAGTTGAAGCTGTGAAATGTTTTGCTTCGTTGAGAACCAAATGTTCCAAGGAATAACTGAACTCCTAGCGGGGAGTTTTCATAGGTAGTTTTTTTTTGGGGGGGGAGAGCAATCACTATGTAGTCTACTACCATGTACACCTCAGGCTAGTCTCAAACTTGGAGCAAGTGAGCAAACCACTCCCCCAGCTATGTTCCCGTTTCTCCAAAACTCCAGTCTGAAGACACTACTGGCTGGGTAATCCCCAGCATTTGGGGTGTGGAAGCAGGAAGATCAGAAGTTTTGTTATCTTTGGCTACACAGTGGATTTCATTAAGGCTAGCCTAAGCTACATGAATGCAGACACTTTTTCTCTTGAAAACCAAAAACAACCTAACGACTTTACTCTGACTTCTTAAACAAACCTACTTTCATGCACTTACTCCTTAAACCTGGCTTAAGTGGAAAGCTTCAGCTATAAATACCCCCACTAAATTAACATTAGAAACGCTGAATTAGGCGATGTGCCGGTTAATTACCCCTCCAGAGGAGCTACCTTCCTCTGGCGCACGGTGCAGCTGAGCAGTAATCCCCAGGGCAGGCCACAGGTGACTCAGCAGCGAGTCACAGGGCGTGGAGAAGAGTGCCCGGAAGTGTTTGCGCCGTCCGGGCCAGAGACCACGAGGTACATGGGGGTACTTTGTCTCAACCCGCGGGATGGTGAGGTCATTTTGGAAAAAAAAAAAAACCCGACTTAGGGTACGTTTTAGATCTCTAAGCTTTTGGACTAATAAAGACTCCCGGAGCGGCGACGGGCGCACGCAGGATGTTCTCTCGTGCCAGGACCAAGAGGACTTTACATTTCTACCCGGGGCAGGACGCAGGACGCGGCTTCAAGCCCCAAGCGGTACCAATCGGTTCGCAGAAGTCATTTTAACCCGAGGCAGCCGGAGCCGTCGGGGCCGTCGGAGGCGCCGCCCTGCATGCGGCACCCGGGCCCGCGATTCCGTCGGATCGCGCGCTCTTCCGCACCCCGCAGCCAAGGAACCCCACTCACCATGTCTGGACCCGGTGAGGCTCGGTGGCGACTAAGAAAAGAAGGGATCGGTGCCGAGGATCTCCCGCTGACAGACTACCAAGGAGTCCGGGGAAGAGGCAGAGTGAGGCCCCCTGCTCGCCGGAGGCCTTATATACACTTCCCCAGCCACGCGTCGGGAGGGCGGGCCCGGACCCCGCCCCGAGCCGCTGCGGCCCCGCCCCCCAGGGCCCGCAGAGAGGGCGCTGATTGGTGGGTTCAAAAGTTCAAACCAAACTCTGTGCAAAGAGCCAGAAGTAGGAAGAGGAGGAGATAGCTAGGGCGGGGGGACGGGAAGGTGATTGGAAGTTGGCGGGCGGCGAGATCACGGTGCTGCTGCTAGAGGGTGCGGGGCGTCAGGTGACCGCGGTCCTGGTGAGGAGAGAGTTCCAGGTGCGGGGGACAGCGGCTGCGATCCGCAGGGCAGCTCCTCCCTCCGCCCTGGCCTCGCAGCCGTTCATGGACCCACCACGCAGTCCGCTCCACTCCGGAAGGTCGCGTGTCCGGCAGGGACCGCGGGACCTGCAGCTGCCTTGGGGGCGGTGCCTGCGACAGCCCCCGACGGCCTGGCCACCTGGCTTCTGGCTGAACACAGCCGAGTTCACGGGACTGTTGCAGTGGATTTTGGAAGAGTTTTTGGTCTCAGCGCCAGGACCTTCGTTTCTGTATGGTATATGCGAGCCTTAATTAACCTTGTTCTCAACTGCTATATCGCCCTTTACTCGTCCCACTTCCTCTTCTTCCCACTGCAAACCATACTAAAGATTTAACCCGAGGCCTCCGGTGTGCGAGACAGCATCTGGTTAAATTGCCCAGCGTAGCCTTGAACTCTGGATCCTCCTTCTGAACAGTTCTGTATTATCAAACTTTAAGAGCCTTATCACAGTAGGTACAAAAGAGCCCATAGTAACAGTTACTTAACCCCCCCCAAGCTGGGTTTCAGCTATGTTGCTCAGACTGATTTCAAAGTTTTGAGCTCAAGTGATCCAGGCACAGCATATGTTTGGATTGCATATAACACAGAATACTTGGGCTGGAGAGATGGGTCAGAGGTTAAGACTCTCTGGCAAGAAGGACCTGAGTTCCCATCCTGGATCTCATCTAAAACACCAGCCAGCAGCAACCTGCACTTCTGCCTCTGGACGGTGGAGCCTGGGAAATCCCAGAGTCTAACAAAAAGGGGGTACACAATTTCTCTCTCTCTCTCTCTCTCTCTCTCTCTCTCTCTCTCACACACACACACACACACACACAAAGAATACAGAGTACCTGACTTTCCATACTACACTATCATATTCTTGCTATTCCAAAATCTATTGGTCTTGAGGTGGTAGCGCTGAAGTTAGATTCCAGCCAGCTCCTAATGGCCGCTCTTCAATACTGCCTTGTGCCTCACACTACAGATACAACTCTGACCAACTCTGCAGAGGTTGTCTCCTCAGAAGCTCTTTTACATGGCTGTCACAAAGTGCTTGCCCCCCAAGCATGAGGACTTGAATTTGGATCCCTAGCACCCACATAAAAAGCCAGGCGCAGTTATGATACATGTAATCCTCACATTGGGGAGGTATTTCAGAAGCACCAGGTTCACTGACAGATCCTGTCTAAAAAATAAAGTGGTTAGAGCTGGAGAGATGGCTCAGGGGTTAAGACTCTGCCCCATAAGTAGAAGGTCTTAAGTTCAGATCCCAGGTCTCATGTAAAAACACCAGGCAGAAACAGTGACCTGTACTTCCAGCCCTGCTGGACAGAAGGAGGTAGAAGCAATCCAGGGTGATTCCCAAAGTACCTTTGGTCCTGCACAGGGACACACAGTGCCCTCACACACACACATACACGCACACGCACATGCAAAATAAAGTTTTTTTTAAAAAAATGGTTAGCAATAGAGGAAGATATCTTCACTTTGACCACTGGCCTCCCACATAAGAACACGCAAACTTATCGTGTACACATATATACCATACATGCAAGTTAAAATATTTATTGTGTATCTGTTGGAGAACAGGTACATCCCACAGTGTATATGTAGAAGTCAAAAGATAACTTTGTGGAGCGATCCCTTCTTCCACCTTATATTGAGGTAAGATCTGTCTTATTTGGGAGGCTGGGTGGCATACTCCAGTCAAGTTGGCCTGCAAGATTGCTGGTGAGGGGCTGGAGAGGTGGCTCAGAGGTTAAGCCTCTGCCTTGCAGGCAGAAGGTCCTGAGTTCAGATCCTAGACCCCACGTATAGATGCCCGGTGGAAGCGGGGGCGTGGAGGCGGCCTGTGGTTCTACACACACACACACACACACAAACACACACATGCACACATGCATACACGCACAATTGAATAAATAATAAAAATTTAAAAAAAAAAAAGATTGCTGGTGAATCTCCAGCCTTTGCCTCCATAGTGTTTTAGAGATGCTGAGATTACAGACTCAGATTTTAACATGTGACTTTTATGGGGGTGATTCTGGGGACCGAACTCAGTTTCTCAGGCTTGGAGACAAACACTTATATCCACAGAGCCATTCCCCTCCCATTTTGTTTCAAAATCTCCCTTATTTCAGGCTATTTTGTTTCTTTGTCCTTTCATCATTTCAGTGCTTAAGTTTCTTAACCACTTCTGGAGCATAAAGTTTGTCAACACCGAGAAAACAAAAGCAATTATCCTACAGAATAGAAATCGAAAAGACATTTCCCTGAAGTGGAAAGAGTAAGGAAAGCAGAAATGGGTTTTGGATACAGAAGAGGCAGAACTCAAGATCCACAACTCACAGCAAATGATCCATGTGGAAAGAACAGGGAGCTTCCTTTTCAAGTTACTGTGGGTAATTTCGTCACCCAGCAAATGCTCGTTAAGAAGCCATATATGGTAGGTGATTCTGTTACTATCACGTCCGTTTTTCTCTTTCCACAGCACCAAATATACTTGTCTCGTTTCTTGGGGGGAGGTGGGGAAGCAGCAGTGGGTAGTTCTATCACTGCAGAAATTCAGTGTCATCCTCAGTTACATAAGGAGTTCCAGGCCAGTTCAATAAATAAACAAATTAATTAACTAATGAATTAAAGTATATTAAAAGAAAAAGTAAGAAGCAGGGTGGGGATGTAAGTCAATGATAGGGCACTTGCCTGCCAAGATGGTAGCTCTAGTACCCCCCCCCACGCAAAAATTGCTGGAGTATCTAGTGTTGTGGTACACACCTGCAACTCTAACACTCAGGAGATAGGAGAATGGTAAATTCCAGGCCAATATGGGCTAATTTGCTATAATGAGGTCCCTGTCTCAAAAAAGAAAAGTAGAATGAATATGCTAGGATGGGCTATAAGTTACAATATAAAAAGGTAGTAAAATTAGCTGTAATGTATGAAATCTGAAGGAAAAAAAATGAAGGTCAAAGTGTGTGTGTGGGAGAGGGTTGACAGAAGAACAGATCCAAAATAGTCAGCAGTTGGAACAAAGGCCCTCAGTCATGAGTAAATCTTTAGTGTGCTCCAGTGGAAGGGCAGGAAAACCAGCTGGCTGGAAAAGATGAATAGTAAGAAGCCAGGACACAGTAGAACGTGCCTGTACTCTTCTTTCTGCTGTGAGACAGTGTACTCAGACTCGAGCAACTTATGGGAGACAGATTTATTTGGGTTACGGTTCCAAAGAGGATTTAGGCTCTTATGCCGGGAACCACATGGCTGAAGGCAGAAGCAGGAGGCCAGTTCTGGTCATTATCAAGAGACAGAGAAAGCAAGAGCAAGCAGAACAGAAGTAGGGCCTAGTTCCCCCCCTCCCCATGACATACAAAACTGTTCCTCTCAAAGGTGCTATTACCTTCCCAACAGCTAAGGATCAAACAGAGAAGCTTGTGGAGGGGAACTCACATCTGAACCATGGCACCTAGCACATGTGATGCCTTGTGTTCAATTCCTAACACTGATAGTGGGAGGGGAGACAGAGAAGAAAATGGAGAAAGAGGATGAGGGAGAAAGAGAGAGAAAGGAAGAAAGTGGGGAAAGAGGGAAAGAAAAACAAAGGAAGAAATAGAAAAAGGAAGGAAGGAAGGAAGGAAGGAAGGAAGGAAGGAAGGAAGGAAGGAAGGAAGGAAGGAAGGAAGGGAGGGAGGGAGGGTGAATGAATTTAGGTTGGAAAGATCTAAAATCAGATATTGTAGTTCTTTGTAAACCACTGCTGCGTCTAAGTTCTATAGCTTTTACTCTGACATGGGAAGCCAGTGGGTTCAGAAAGAGAAGTAACACAAACTGACTTTCTCTTTTTTTCTTTTGAGACAGTCATATGCAGCCCAGGCTGTCTTTGAAATTGTTACATAGCTCAGAATGACCTTGAATTCTTGATCCTCCTGCCTCCACCTCCTAAATGCTAGGATTAAGGGCTTGGGTCACCAACTTCCTAAAAAATTGATTTGGGGCTGAAGAGATAGCTCAGGGGTTAAGCCTCTACCTCATAAGCAAAAAGTCCTGAGTTCAGATCCCACGTAAAAATTCCAGGAGAAATGGAGGTGGCCTATACTTGTGATCCTGGAAGGCAGAGCCTGGGAAACTCCAGAGCAAAGTAAAGAGGTGGTAGTACAAGCCAGGGTGATTTCGAAAGTTACCCCTGGGTTTCCACAGGCACACATAATGCCCTCTGACACAGACAGAGACACACACTCAATAAATTAATTAATTAAAAAAAGTGGGGCTGGAGAGATGGCTCAGGTATTAAGACTCTGCCTCACAAGCACAAGGTCCTGAGTTCAGATCCCAAGTCCCACAAAAAAAACACCAGGCAGAAATGATGATGGCCTGTACTTCTGCCCCTGCTGAGTGAAGCTTGGGAAATTCCAAAGCAAAGCAAAAAGGAGGCAGAAGCAATCTCAGGTTGATTCCCAAAGTCACCCTTGGTCCCCACAGGGACATACAATGCCCTCTCATACACACACATGCACACACACATTAAAATAATAAAACAAAAAAAGTACTTTTTAAAATATTTTATTTATGAAACACAATTACACATAGATGTTATGGCCTACATGGATAAAGGTCAAAGAATAACTTTGTGGGCTTCTGAGGATCAAACTCAGGATCAGGATCAAGCCACATATCAAGCAAGTGCCTTACCTGCTGAGCTGTCTCACCAGACTTCTTTTATTTATTTTCTTCCTTTCTTTTTCCATTTTTTTAAAATTTTATTTATTTATGGCAGAGAGAGAGACTATACATATGTATGATAGAGTGAACGAGTGGAGGTCAGGAGATAACTTCTAGAAGTTGGTTCTCTCCTTCCACCATGTGGACTTCTGGGGATTGAACAAAGGTCACCAGGTTTACAGACAGATACCTTTCTTTACCAGTCATTTTGCCAGCCCTCTTTTTCCATTTTCATGTGGGCACGTATGTACTCGTGGGCATGAGGCCCAAGATTATATCCAGAATCATCTCACCTTATTCTTTCAGGCTAGGTTCCATAATCAGGCTCACAGACAGGGCTAATTTGGCCAACCATCTTGCTCTGAGGATTCCCAGTCTTCACTTCCCCAGGCTGGAATTACAAGCAGGTCTCATTTTATGTGGAACTGGGAGATCTGAATTCCAATTCTTTTACCTGTGGGTCAAATACTTTAACCACTGCGCCATTTCCCCAGCCCTAACTTTCATAACAACAGCCATCGGTATGATTTTGGTGGCTCTGGTGTTATTGTTGTTGATCACTGTTATCTGGCATCACACAGTGGTTTATCATCTGAATCAGAGCAGCGTGGTTGGACCTGTTTGTAATCCTCTTTGCTTTGTTCTGGAGTTTCCCATGCTTGCCTTCCAGAGCTGGAAGTGCAGGCCACCAACATTTCTGCCTGGTGTTTCTTCATGGGATCTGGGAGAGGAACTCAGAATCTTCCGCTTGAAGCAGAGGCTTAACTTCTGAGCCATCTCTCCAGTCCCCTGAAGAGGATGTCTAAGGAAATTGTTTATGGTTTTAAGATTTTTTGTTGTTGTTTTTGTGTATCAGAGGGGAATGTATATGCCTGCAGAGGCCCAAGGAGACGTCAGGAATCAGCCTGGATTGCTCTATCTCCTTATTGCTTTACTCTGCAGTTTCCCAGACTCTGCCCTCCAGGACCAGAAGTACAAGCTGTCATCATTTCCACATGGCATTTTCACATGGACTCTAGGATCTGAACTCAGGTCCTTTTGCTTGTGAAGTAAAGACTTTAACCGCAGAACCACCTCTCTAACCTCTTGTTTATGTTTTGAGATAGTCTGACTATGTAGCCCTGGCTGGCCTAGAATTGACCCTGTAGATCAGATTTGCCTGGAACTCACAGTAAATCCCCTTTGCCTCCTGGGGATTGGGATTGCAAACACATGTTGCCACACTCAGCTTCTTCGGTTTCTATCTCTTGCTCTATCTTTTGAGTAAATGAGATTATAGGGCAGTTTCTGAGGCGCACTGGACAGGATTACAGGCTGATAACATAAAAACATAAGGCCAGGGCAGGCAAGATGGTAAGAGTGCTTATACTCAAGGGACCCGAGTGCAGTACCCAGAGCCCACATGGTGGAATGAGAGACTCCGCTTCTGAAAGTTCCTTCTAAAGTTGGCTTCTAACTCTCTCTGTCTCTCCCTCTCTCTTCTCTTTCAGATAAATGATAATTTAAAAAAAAAAAAAAAGGCCAGTCATGGAAATTCTTGACACTGAAATTTGGATATGTGGTCAACACCTGTAATCTCAACATTCAGGAGGCTAAGGTCAAGGCCAGCCAGGTGGCCTTGGTGGGTACCAGGTCTGCTAGAGCTACATAGCAGGTCCCTGTCTCAAAAAGAAAAAATTGTTGTTGGGATCATAGCCTAATTGGTTGACTGCTCACCTAGCATCACCAAGCCCTGACTTTAACCCTCAGTACCACATAAACTAGGCAGAATGGCACACTTATATCCCAGAACTTGTGATGTTGAAACAGGAAGATCTGAAAACTCAAGGCCATCCTTGGCTACGTAAGGTAAGTCTGAGCTACACGAAAAACTGTCATAAATAAATAAGCATTTGGTTGAGATTATAACTCAGTTGGTAGAGCATTTTCCTGGCATATGTAAGGCCTTGGGTTTAATCCCCAGAACTGGATACAGAGAGAAAGAGATCCTTTTTTATTCTCCTTTTCTTGTGTATGTGTGTTTGAGGGGAGTACTCATGAATATGCTAGGTGTTTGCATGGATGTGGGCACACGTGTGTGCATGTTTGTGTGGAGGCTGGAGGTTGATACCTAGAACCATCCTCAATTCCTATTCCACTTTATTGTTTCTAATCAAAGCTCAGAGCTCACCACAGGGCGTCTCTCTAGCCTGCTTGCTTTGGGGATTCTCAGTCTCCACCTTTTGATGCTGAAATAAAAGCAGGTGACTGTGTCTAGCTGGTATTTTACATGGGACATGGGAATACAAACTTCTGTCCTTTTTTTTGGTGGGAGGTGCTTTACCCACTGAGCCATCTCCCCAGACCAAGAGAGAAATTCTTGACTCTTAAACACCCCAGATAAGAGACTCCATTCCTTTCCTTGCCATACCTTAATTTTCCTTGTTTTTTTTATCCTGATCAATGTGATGAAGTCTTAGACCAGGTTAGCAGCAGAGGGGCTGGAAAACATGTTAGAGTTGGTCTCATTCTGAAGACCCAAATGCTTTCCTAAAGACTTTTGTGTGATATCTGGCCGGAGAGGGAGGAGATTCTGTGCTCAAGAAGGGTTTTTTAGGGTGAGGCTCATCCAATGCATTCCAGTTGTGCTGACCTCTATGATTTCCCCAAATGCAGGAAACTTGACTTCTTTTTTAAAATACCTTATTTATTTATTTGTTTGTTTATTTAGTGTGAGTGGTTATCAGAGGGTACCTTGTATCCCTGTGGAGGACCAAGGGTAACTTTGGGAATCATCTTGGATTGTTTCTACCTCCTTTTTGATTTGCTCTGGGATTTCCCAACCTTCACCCACCAGGGCCAGAAGTACAGGCCATCACCATTTCTGATTGGTGTTTTTTTGTGGGACTTGGGATCTGAACTCAGGACCTTGTGCTTGTGAGGCAGAGTCTTAACCCCTGAGCCATCTCTCCAGCCCCAAAACTTGACTTCTTAATTTGTGGTTGTGGGGAATTGCATTTGTGCTTTCCACTTAAAAAACAAAAACAAAACAAACAGTTGTGGAGATACTTAGCAGTCTCAACACTTTCAAGGCTGGCTGAGGTGGAAGGATCACTAAGAGGTTGTGGTTAGCTTGGGGTTCAGACAGAAATGTTGAGAGAGAGAGAGGGAGAGGGAGGGAGGGAGGGAGGAAGGGAGGGAGGAAGGAAGGAAGGAAGGAAGGAAGGAAGGAAGGAAGAAAGGAAAGGGAAAGTTGATTTCTTATGGAGGTAGGAATGAACAAGTGATTCATGTGAATGTGAGAATTCACATTTACTTCAAGGGTGAAAGAGAGAGGGGCTGGAGAGGTGGCTCAGGGGTTAAGCCTCTGCCTTGAAGACGGAAGGTCCCGAGTTCAGATCCTAGACCTCACGTATAGACACCAGGCGGAAGCAGGGGAGGCCTGTGTTTCTGGTCCTGGTAGGGCGGAGCCTGTGAATCCTGGGGCAGAGTAAACAAGGAGGAAGTGGAGGCGTCCATGGTGGTTCCCAAATTCGCCCGTGGTTTTACACACACACGCACACGCACATACGCATACATGCACAATTGAATAAAAAAAAAGGGTGAAAGAGATCTGGTGTGTGTGTGTGTGTGTGTGTGTGTGTGTGTGCACTTCATGCTCACAGTAGTTCTCCCTCTCAAGTGCTGAAATACATTTTATTTTTAGATTTTTATTTTCATATGATTCATTGGAAATTCCACTTTTCCCCCCTCTTACTTCCTATCTAGCCTTACTTTAATCGAGCAAGAAATTTCGCAAAGACCACAAGAGGTTCAAAGGCTTTGTATTAGTAATAGTTCTGAACCTCACTTTGGATCCTGCCTTTTTTTTTTTTTTTTTTAAATATAGAGTCACATATATCCCAGACTGGTCTCAAACTCACTATATAGCTGAGGCTTGAAATTCTAATTCTCTGCCTCTACCTCCTTGACGTTTGGATTACAAGTGCACCCCATATGCCTGTTTATGTAGTGTTGAAGATTGCCTGATGCCCTGTGCATGCTAGGCAAAAACTGCCCATTTACTTACATCACCAGCTCATGGATCCTGACTTCTTTTCTAGCTATGACTCTGTGGACAAACAAAAGCATCTTTTGTGTGAGTGTTGGGGGAGGCTGTTTAAACAGGGTCTTGCTGTGTAGCCCAAGCTGGCCTCAACTGCTTCAGCCTCCAGTCAGTTTTTTGCTTCCAGGATGTCAGCTCCGGGAATCAAACTCAAGTCTCCAGATTCGTGAGCAGGCATCTTACCCACGAAGCTTAGATAGCTAGAAGCCGGCCCTGATGCAAATTTGTTAATCTCTTTAAATCTTCCTTTATAAAATAGGCATCACAGGGAGGAAAGGAAGGATGGGAAGGAGGGGGGAGGAGGGAGGCAGGGATAAGTACTCAATATACTTATAAAACTAGAAAAAAATTATTAAAAAATAAAATAGGCTATCCTATAATTAATCATTGAGAGAATTAAATGAAATTCACAGCACCTACACAGTGCTTGGCACATAGTATAACACTAAACGCATTAGTAGCTATTACTTTTGGAAGCGACGGTGAGGACAGCACTCCAGGTAAAAGTGTTCTCTTGCCTGTAATCCCAGCACGGAGGAAGTAGAACTGAGAGGACTGCTGAAAGGCCTGGTCTATTCTGGTTCTAGTCTACACCAGTTCCAAGCCAGCCAGGGACATAGAAGGAGAGATCCTGTTTCAAAAAAGATCCACTCTTGTGCTGTAAAATAAGCATTGAGATCTGTACCTAAGTTGCTGCCCCCTGCTGGAATTTTTTGGAAGAAAACCCTCCTGAGTTAGGCTGTGGATACAGCTCAGTAGTAGAACACTCGTTTAGTTATTCTGGAACCCCTGAATTCAAGCCCAGAACCCTTTACCGGGCCATAGATAGATAGGTAGACAGACAGAGAGATAGACAGATTTATTCCTGGGCAGGCAGTTAAAATTTTAAACTGTATTAAACAGATTCTATCACTTCTCTGCCTTTTGGCCAAGATCAAGTGTAAACAGACTTGTATATCTGACCATTATGGAGAAGAGAGGCAGAAACTGATTTTACTCTCTAGTTGATTTCCCAGGCTTTTCATTAAAAGCCAGTTGAGTTTCTAGCAGACAGGAGTCCTAGCTGGTGTTGGCTGTGGGTAGAAAGTTCTTCTCAGGTACTGTGTTCTACCTGTGAAACATAAGGGAACACTGTGGGACCATTTCCAAGGCTGTTTCTACCCCTAACATTCTGTGATGCTAGAACTCCTGGTTTCTGCTGTGCACATGACCAACACAAAAATGAGCAAGGCAAGAATATAAGAACAGACATCATTTGGTCAAGGTCTTTTTTTTTTTACATTTTCTTTCTTTTAACATTTTATTTATTTGAGACAGATGAGAGAGAAGAGAGCAAGCACATGCATGCATACATGCTATGGTACATGAGTAGAGGTCAGAGTTCAACTTTCCTTCCACAAGGTGGGTTTTCAGGGCCCAAAGGCAAGTTTCCAGTTTTGCAAGCATGTTTCTTACACACTGAGCTATCTCCCTGACCTTCCCCCACCCCCTTTTCTTTTCTTTTTTTTTTTAAAGATGTTAATTTTTTTTTTATTTATTCAATTGTGCGTGTGTGCGTATGTATGAGCGTGCGCGTGTGTCTGTGTCTGTGTAGAACCACGGATGAATCGGGAACCACCATGGACGCCTCCACCTCCTTCTGCCCCGGGATTCACAGGCTCCGCCCTAGCAGGACCAGAAGCGCAGGCCGCCCCCGCTTCTGCCTGGCGTCTATACGTGGGATCTGAGATCCGAACTCAGGACCTTCCGCCTGAAAGGCAGAGGCTTAACCCCTGAGCCACCTCTCCAGCCCCTCTTTTCTTTTTTAACATGTGTGAGTTGGTGTGTGTGTGTGTGTGTGGTATTATGGGGGAACGCACAAGAGGACCTTGCACGTATGTCTGTGGAGGCCCAAAGGTGACATCAGGAATCGCTCTGGATGGCTCTACAGCCTTATTGCTTTGCTCTGGGGTTCCACAGTTAGAACTTCAGGTTTCTGGCTAGTTCAGATCTCAGGTCCTTTTGCATTCCAGGCAAAGGCTTTAATCCCTGAGCCATCTCTCTAGTCCTCTTTTTTCCACTTTAATGTGTATTTGTGTATAGGGTATGTGCATGTGTATATGTGTGTTTGCACATCTGTAAGAGGGGTACACGTGGATATGAGTGCTCTGTGTGTGGAGGCACAAGGACAATCAAGAATCATCCTCTCTTATTCTTCCACCTTATTGTTTTAAGCTTGGATCTCTGATTAAGCCCACAGGGTGCTAATCTGGCTAGTTAGGTCTCTGTGGGGATTCCCAGGTTCTGCTTTCCAGGGGCTGGAATTCTAGGCAGACTGCCATACCCATACCGGCACTTTTTTACATGGGATCTGGAGATCGGAGCACAGGTCTGTTTTAACTGCCCAACCCCTCCATCAGTGTCTTCTAAGAATTACCAGACATTAAAGAAATGCAGAGGAGGCTTTTGATGGAGCTTTCCAGATGAGATGGAGGCTCATTTAGGATAGAATGGCCCTAGACTTGCTGGAGTCTTCCAGTGTGTTACATAAAGGAGTTAACTTGACACTTGCATGCTGAGCTTTGGGCATATAGCTGTGAAGACTGTTAAGGCAAGTTCTGGAATAAACCAGCCAGAGATGGCCTAATAGATGTAGAAGACCCCGCCCATAAAGGGTGGTAACTTCCAATAATAGACCAGATAGGAGGAAGTGCAAGAGAGGACTCTATTCTGCCTCTTGCTGTGTGTGGTGAGTTTATTCTCCTTGCTGCTGCCATTTTTCGCTTGGCTTCTTCAACCCTCCACCCTCCAGTGTGGCAGAGGTCCAGAGACTCTGGGAATCCTCCAACGTTCAGTGCCAGATTTGGGGGTGCCGAGGTGTTCGGTTCCTGGACTAAGCTGGTCAAACCAGTGAATTCTGAGTACTTCTTTAGCTGGTTCAGTGAGTGGACATACTTCATCATACTTGCACAGACATACCGTCTGGAGAGTGAGGTTTGTCCCTCTCTCAACAGGCCTGTGGATATGATGTGTCCACTTCCCTCGGCCTCTGGTGTTGACTGAGCTCTCCTGCCAAAATGGACAACTGTAAGCCATAAACCATTTTGTCTGTGATTTTATCGGCAACATGAAGACAAACTGTAGCGTAGCGTTTCGGTGAAAAGAGCATTACATACCTATTCTGGCTTGAGAAAATTTGGACTTTAAATTGCTGTCATGTAGTATGCCCACAAAACTTTAGTAAGATGAAAAGAACTTAGCTAAAGACCTGGCATTGTTGCAGGGAAACAGTCTCGACCATCCCAATGTTGTAGGGTTCTTGTGTTCCGGAGTTGAAGATTGAAACCAGAACACGTGTAGAGGATTAAGATAGAGTTCATTAGAGGACAGAAAGGTTGGAACTCATGGACTCCAGACGTGGAGTGCCATGAGGGGCTAGGGCACCGGAGAATTCATGAGAAACAGGCAGTTGGAAATGGACTCATGGCACTCGAGGGCCATGAGGGGCTAGATCGCCAAAGATGGCTGCCAGGGCCAGGCATATTTATACACCTAGACAAGCCCAGGAAACTGGCTTTTTCCCATTGGTTAACTCCCATTAGGGCCAACCCAGTTGCTCTTGGGCCCAGGTGGGCTGGAAAGCTCATCTCCATAATCCTTTCACAGGGAAGTTGGCCATCTTATCTCTGGGAGGAGTCAGTTCCTCAGCAGCAGTGTTCTTTCAGGGTGATTCCAGCCCTGGGGGATGACCTTCAGGAATTCCAAAGACCTTGAGAGACCCATCCCAGCATGGCTGCTCTCATCCTGCCTTAGTATTGTGGCTTTTGCCTGTGATCCTAGTACTCAGGCTGAGGCAGGAGGATCGGAGGAAGTTCAGAGCCAGCATAGTGCAACCCTGTCTCAGAGAAAAAAAAATCCCAGTCCAACTGTTACAGCCCATCCTTAGATCCAGGCTAGCCTCTGTCAAGACACTGCCAGACATTTCCAGCACACTAGAGGCCTGCCAGAGATGACGAAGAAGTTCAGGAACCCCAGGAGGACGAGGTACAAGCAGCCATTGACCATATCAAGGAGAAGGAAATCACTGCCAGGACTGGGGAACTGGTTCTCAGAGTCCTTCAGCAACGTTCAAAATGACTGTCTCCTGATGCCCTAGAAGACTACACCATACCAAGGACCTTGCCAAGATGCCATAGACATCTCGAGCCACCAAAGTCCTATAGAGGGTCCTATAGAGGGTCGGTGAGATTGCTCAGCAGGTATGGCACCGACTTGAAAACCTGATGACTCAAGTTTGGTCCCCAGAAGCCCACGCGGTAGAAGAGAGCTGACTTCTGAGAGTTGTTCTCTGACCTCTACCCATGTGCCATGGCATGCATTCACATGCTCGCTCGCTCTCCTTCTTCCTCTCTCACCCTCACTCTTCTCCCTCTCTATCTCTTTTTCTTCGTCTCTCAAATAAATAAATAGTTTTAAATACTCAAGAGAAAGCAAAAGTCAGATTAAAACAAAATGTTGTACTGTTGTAACTTCTGTTTGCTGAGCTGGATACTAGTAACACTGCAGAATTGTGTTCGGTCGTAA
Source organism: Typhlomys cinereus (assembly GCA_023101885.1). Classification (NCBI taxonomy): domain Eukaryota; kingdom Metazoa; phylum Chordata; class Mammalia; order Rodentia; family Platacanthomyidae; genus Typhlomys; species Typhlomys cinereus. Next base: position 900,427 of record JALPQD010000069.1, on the reverse strand, counting down.
ATTAAATGCTATAAATAAATATGGATATAGGAACATTTTGTGGTCATATGGAAATTTATTTTTCTCTTTTTTGTTTTCACATGGTAATTTCTAATAATATACTTTGTACTCCAGTAGTGTCTTTGGTAGAGATTTGTTTTTTGTTAGGTTGGTTGATTTCTGGTTTTTTGAGACAAAATTTAATGCATCTCAGGATGCTAGGATCACAGGCATGTACCACCATACCCAGTTTACATAGTGCCAGAAATCAAACCCAGAGTTTAATGAATGCTAGGCAAAGATGCTACCAACTGCATTGCATCTCTAGCTCCCTTGAGAGATTTTTTTTAAATTTTATTTATTTATTGTGATGTGTGACTGTCAGAGGGCACTGTGTCCCTGTGGAAGACCAAGGATTCCAGATTGCTTCTACCTTTCTTTGCTCTGGGATTTCCCAGGTTCCATCCAACAGAGCAGGAAGTGCAGACCACAACTGTTTTTATGTGGGACCTGGGATTTGAACTCAAGACATTCTGCTTACAAGGGAGTCTTAACCCCTGAGCCATCTCTCCAGCTCAAGAGTTTTTTTTAAATGTGCATATGATGTGGAGTGTGGGGCATATCAGAAGACAACTTTGTGAAGTTGGTTCTCTCCTTCCACTTCACATGGATTCCAGGGATCAAAGTCAGCTTATCAGTCATCTTTAGAGTCCAAGGACCACCCTCATGAAACTGTATGCTCTTTGCCAGCTCCATTGTGGGTAGGTGTTGAACTTGTGGTCGTCCTGCCAAAGTCTCCCTAGTAGCTGGGATTAGAAGCCTGCCCTACCAGCCTAGGCTTGCTATCTTTGCTCTGCGAGACAATTACAGGACTGACTCTATAATTTCTATGCTAGTTAGATACACAGGTGTCAGCTAGACAATTGAAGGCCGAGCTCTGGACATGCTTGTTAAGAATTAATAGTTGAGATAAGAACTGAGCCTGCATGTAGTAGAGGGTCCAATCGATGTGCGAACACACAGCCCATTTGTGTGTGGGACCAATCTCTGGGCAGATGGATAACATGGTGGGAGCTAGCTCAGTCGTTTGGCATACTTTGGTGTCCTTTGGCATACTTGAACAGACTTGCAGACTGACAGTCAAGGTTTGTTCCTCTCTCGAGCAATCCTTGTGGATGGGGTGTGCCCAGTCCCTCTCTGCTCCTAGTGTGGTATAACCAATACTGCCAAGTTGGAATATGAAATGTAATAGAAAATTGTGAGCCAGAATAAAACTCCCTTGTGTCCTCTAAGCTGTTTGCTTGTGAATTTATCAGGAACATACAGACAAACTACAACAATTTCTATTCAGTGAGAAGTGGATCGTTCCAATCCTGAAGATGCAATGTTTTGGAATTATTTCCTCACACTGACGGAAACAGTGGAGTAGGTTGCATTTGACTTGTATTTCCATTCACAACATACAAACCTTCTTACTCAAGCCCTTTCAGTCTTTCCTGCAATGAACAGTCATTCTCAATTGAGATAAAGCTGAGTGGCAGCCAGTAAGGAGGCCCTAGATTTAATCCCCAGCACAAGGAAACAAACAACAAAATCCCTTTCCTCCTTAGCCCTTTTAGGAATCACAGGTAATTGGGCTTGTGGGTGTAAATCAGTGGGTAAAGTTCATGCCTAGTGTGCAGGAGGCAACCTCCAGCACAGCATAAACTGGATTTGGAGGCATAAACTGGAGTTGATGTATCATAGTTAGGCACAAGTGTCAACTTGACTATTGAGGGTTTGAGCTCTGGGCACATTTGTGGAAAATTAGTGGTTGGGTTAAGCCCAGAGCAAACCTGCAGGAGATTGTCTAGCTGATGGTGAAGGCCCAGCCCATGGTGGGTGGGATTAGGCTCGGAACAGATGAATAAAATACTGAGAGTCAGTTGAAGAAGTTGGCATCCTTTTATACACTTGGCCAGACATGCTGGTCTTGCAAGTAAAGGATTGTCTGTCTCTTCAGCCATTAAGTAGAAATGGTGTGGCCAGTTCCCTAGGCCTAGTGTTGGTGCGTGCTCTCCCATCACACTAAACAGACTGTAACCAGACCATCAGTAAGAAAAAAAAAACCTTGTTCCCTTAAGCAGTTTGATGGTCATTTATCAGCAACTATGCAGGCTGACTGCAATAGGAACAGATAAGGTTACTTTAATACCCTGTCTCAAAGCAAAGCAAAACAAAACAAAACAAAACCAAGTAGTATACACAGGTAGAATTCTGGTTTAAAAAAAAAAAAAGAAAAAAAAAGAAGGGGGCCTATTAACTTAGTTATATTTGCATTCTTATTTCATCAAACAGACTTTATCCTGGAGTCTGGAAATCTTCTCTATTAATAGCTATGTTTATTTAATAATTGTATTTATTCCAGTACATAAAAGACATCCAGGCAATCCAAAGTGGACTGCCCCTGAGGGTTTTCTTTCCTTATAACTTTTTAACCACCAGCTGAGATAGTCATGGTTTTTTAGGGTGTCTGAATCTCAGGATAATCTTTCCTCTTTCATTCTGGCTATCTCTCTAATTGCTTGCTCCTCTTGCTCTCAGGACATAGAGCTGACCATTCTCAAATGTACTACTTTCTTTCTTCTATCATATATAGTTAGTAGTATTCATCTATCATATATAGTTAGTAGTAGTATTCAAGAGAATATCAGTACATAAATTATAGTTAGTTCAGCATGATGCCTCATCTTTCATTCTAGCACTCGGATACTTAGGCAAGATTGCCATGTACAAGATCTTGTCTCAAAAAAATACGCAAACAAGGGCCACTGAGATAGCTCAGCAGGTAAGATACCTAGGCATAAACCTGGTGATCTGAGTTTGATCCCTGAAGCCCACATGGTGGAAGGAGAGAATGGATGGCATGAGTACCTTCTCTCTGAGAAAGAAAGAGAAAAGAAAGAAAGAGAGAGAAAGAAAGAGAGAGAAAGAAAGAAAGAGAAAGAAAGAAAGAAAGAAAGAAAGAAAATAAAAAAAGAAAGAAAGAAAGAAAAAGAAAGAAAGAAAGAAAGAAAGAAAGAAAGAAAGAAAGAAAGAAAGAAAGAAAGAAAGAAAGAAAGAAAGAAAGAAAAAGGCTGAGAGAGATGGCTCAGGGGTTAAGACTCTGCCTGCAAGCAGAAGGTCCTGAGTTGGGAATCCCAGACAAATAAATAAATAAAAATTTTAAATAAACAATCAAATAAATAAATACTAGATGTCTTGGTTTGAATGTGCATTGTACCCCATAGACTCAGGTGTTTGCATTCTGATCCAGTGTTGATGTGTGGGAAGGTCCCAGCAACTTCAGGAAGTAGAGCCCTGCTGGAAGAAGACATTGGATAGCCCCAGGGATGGGGAGATGGCCCAGTGGATATGGTGCTGGCCCTGCACATGTGAGAACCAGAGTTCAGATTCCAAGATCCTAAATTACAGCAGAGAAGGCATAGTGATGGCTGTTTAACTAATTGATTGGTGAGCTCTGAGTTCACATGAGAGACACTGTCAAAACGATAACAATGGAAAAAAGTCAATAGAGCCTTTACATATACTGGAACACACATGAACTTATGTGCACCCACCTACACATGTGCCCACACACATGTAAAGATACATACACCCCACACACGCATGCAAAAACCCAACAACCATCACCCCCCTTGCCAGCCTTATTTCTGGTCTTTTAAGACAGAATCTCATTGTGAAGCGCTGGCTGGCTTGACATGCACTATTATGGACTAGGCTGGTCTCAACTTCTTGGCCATCCTTCTGCCTCTGCCTCCACAGTGCTGGGATTACAAACGTGCCACCGCATCCAGCTGGAACAAGAGTTCTTGCCGTGGCCCTGGCTGTTGGGATTACAGGAGCGTTCCACCTCGCCTGGCTGCCTCGGTCATTGCTAAACCACTGTCTTCTCTCCAGAAACCGTCCATCTAGCCATGTAGTGGCCCACACTCATAATCCCAGCACCTGTGAGGAGGTACAGTCAAGAGCATCAGTAATTCAGAACCAACCTTTAGCTCTATAGTGAGTTTAAAGTCAACATGAGCAACAAAAGACCCTGTCTCAAAAAATAAAATAAAGCAAACCAGTTACATGACCAATTTTATGTCTGCAGCTCTAATCACATTTATTTCCCCAAATCATCCAAATATGGAAGGCCCCAGCCCTTCAAGAGACACCCGAGGGAAGGAGGCTGGTGCAGCAGCAGTCGGTAAGCTTCTGTGCCCCGGGTCTTTATTTTTAAAGCACTTTGCTATTTTGATCCTAAGGCCTGTGTACTTTCCCCCATTACCCTCCAGCATGTTCTGTTCCCATCAAGCCAGGAATATAAGCTGTTTAGAAGCTCTAAAAGGCCTTCAACAAGGTTCTGGTAGATGGAGATTTCCTCATTTTAAATTACATAGTTCTCTGTTTTGGTAAGCTGTGGTCCCCACTGACCTTGTAAATGGTTGATGTGGAACAGCTTGTAACTACAAAAATCAACTTACACTGCTCCCTCAACGGTTCCGTTTATTCGTATGGAGCCCCAGGGAGAGAGTCTCGCTCACATGCTGTGGCGGAAGAAAATTCCTTCTTGTTCAAAACAAAGAAACAAATTTAAAATTCAGGTTGCTTGGCTGTTCTTCCTCTTTGTTCTGAAAAAAATGAGTGATGGGAAACCAAAGCTATTTTACAGGGAGAAAAAAGATTATCCTAGAATATAGACCAACTAGCAAGCTATGAAATCTATTTGTTTTTGGTTTTTTCCCATTTTTAGTGGGGGGGGGGGGCTGCAGCACACTTTGCTGACTCCTCAGTGACAAGAGCATGACCTCTTCCAGTCATTACAACAGGCGAGTCAAGTTTCCCGTGTGATCCTACTGGAAAGATCTCTAGCAAGGTCCCTAGCTATAGTTTGGTAGAGTCATGGGTAGAGTATTACATGGCATTTTTTTTCTCTACCATAACTTGATGCCATTTTGGACTTTGCCTGGGCCTAAGGAAATGGGAGTTGTGCAGCAATTTAAAACATTCCACCGTGGAGGATTCAGTAAATAGCTTGTCTGTCTCAGGAAATTCCTGAGGCTAACAGGATGCTGGGGAGAACACTGTCCAGGGCAGTCCGCAGTGGGGAGGAGCCCCTGGCCAGTGGAGTGCACTCTCCAGCGAGTGAGTTGTGCAGAGCTGCAATGTCACCGTTTCTGAAAGTCTCATCGAGATGGGCTTTCTGGAGCTGAAGCTGCCTTTGAGGAATCTCTGTTCTGTAACACCAATGAGCTCATCCGTTTGTCAAGTTGGACCTGGCACAATTGTTACTTTGGTCTGTCATATAATTTCTATCTGAGGTGGATGGACATTTGTGTGGTGTCACACAACATAGCGTAAGGATAATACTTGCTCTGAAACAACCCAGTTCACAGGGATTGAGAAACCCTGATTCCAGCTATAGCACAAGTGACTGAGTGAATCAGTTTCATCATTTGTAAGACATAACTTGGTCATTCTCTATAGGACCTTAAAAAAAAGTAAAGATTCCCTAGAAATGCTATATATATTTGTGTGT